>CM064500.1:1456430-1919753 GCA_032716605.1 Paralithodes platypus
GCCCTGGGCTATTCTACTAAAATATTTCAAGGGCCGGCGTCTTTATGGGGGGGGGCTTTGTTAACAAAATTGAATCTTGAGGACAGTCACCACCTCCTACCAGACCTATTTTGCATAACTGGACCATTATATTCAGAGGGTATTCTTCATGTTCTTAGCTAAGAAGACTTGTTTAGCCACTTTATACCCAGCCGGGTGGCAAATTGTGTTAGCTGGGCCTCTGCTTCCCGTAACCCGGCGGGTTATTAACACTTGTATGGGAACACTTGGGTTAACCTTATGAGCATTAATTCCTGGAAATTGTTGCTTTATTTTTCCAGAGCTGAAGCTCCGGCGGAACCAATACAGACACGGCGGCGCCGGTAGTAAGTCCCTCACACACAGTCTCTGTCATGGGCTAATGTGACCCAGTTTTTGCCCTGTGCATTACCCCTACTTGCGCTGGGTATAAACCCAATTTTTGACCATACCCTTTGCATAAGGTGTGTGTGTAGATGGTCTAGACCCGTTTCAAGGGGTCTCTGGGTTAAACGTAATTGTTCTTTTTGCTCCCAATTAACCAATAAAGTCCGGGTGTGACAATGACAAGGACCGCGGCGGTAGCGTGAGAGAGAGTCAGACAAACAAATGTCGGCCTTACCACTTACCACTTGTCGCACATAAGTCACCTTCAATGTTGACAAACGTCCCACTTTGGGATAAGTTGCTGTCAGAGCACCTCCCCCTAAACGTACCTCTAGGAGTAAGGGGTTTTAAGACGAACAGAGACTAGACCAAGGGTTTCTGTATCGTCTGTGGAGGACGTTTTTTAAAACGCACGAGGAGAAAAAAAAAGCCTACTCCCCCGGCAGCCACCTCCGCGTCGCAGGCGAGGGATCGAGGGTTCAAGGTCACACCCTCAGACAACGGTCTTCAAGTCGGGCTCTTCCCCGGCTAGTAAGAAGTGCAAGACTGAAGCTTCCCCCAGGGCCATGGTGGTGATTCTTCCAAACCTAGGTCCAGTTCGCGGTCACACCGTAGCCACAAATCCTCCAAAAAGGATTCCCATAAGAAGTCCTCTCGACATTCTACTAAGTCTAGTGCATCTCATCGTACCTCTACACCTGACAATGTTTCTGTTACAGCCTCAGAGTATAGTGAAGCGCCTGTCCCTAAACAAGATTTACCTATTGATATTTTAACCCTAGAAATGGAGAGTTCAGGATATTCAATAATTGAGAATGTTTCAGACTCTCAAGAGAGCGTAGGCCAGAGCCTCGGTGTTTGGCGGTTTGCTCAGCCAGGGTCTGACCATCCACGTCCGACTCATACGAGTCACACAGTAGCCGATGTCCACAGGGACGCGGCGACCCCATCCTCTATCCCTGATTTATCTTGGAAACAAGGTGCCCCTGCCTCGGCGGGGTCTTCTCAGGAGGATCGGGAGGAACAAGATGAAGTGTCATTAATTTCAGATAGGGAAGGACAAGGGTCAGGCTCAGGCCTGGACGCCGCCCATGATAATACTAATTCACCTGAAAGTTCTGCACCTAACCAGTTTGTTACAGCACAAGAAATTGATGGGTTACTTACTCATGCTCTATCAAAATTCTTTAATCAACAACGAGAAAACCCCACAATGGACTTGGGGGCTCCCTTGACAGGTTCTGCGGTACGGCCTCTGATAACGTCAATCAATTTATCTAAGATTCCTAACCCTCCTACTCTGTCACCGGCAGGGAGCTCTAAGCCAGCTACGGCGGCATTCACCACGCCAAATGTCAGGGTCATTACGGATGTTAATCCACCCCCTCTAGACAAAGCGCCTCTTAGAAAGGTAGCTATGCCCCTGCTTTATGGGCCAGACGAGTCATGGGTCCCTTTGAACCCCTCTAAGCCAGAGCTTGCCCAGCCTACCTTGTCAGGGAAACTCCCGGTACCACGTGAGTGGTTTATCCAGGGAAATAAGTCTAAGAAATTAAGGGCATTGGATGCCTTGGGTAATGTTTTGGACGTAAATATCAAGGCTATACCTAGTTATTATCATCAGGATTATTTTGTTTATGCATCTAAGCCTGCTTTACCCCCTGCCTCAGCTTCAAATTTTTTTTCAGACTGGTCTAAGCTGGATGGGTTTAATGATATTAAGGCTCTGTCGGCTATTACTCCTGAACTAGATTTACAGACCGTCACAGACGAGACAGCTAATCCAGTGTTGAAGGTGGGACAGTTGGATCCAGGACCTTGGGTGGATTGGGAGGTAGAGGCTCAAAACTTTGCAACCACTTTCACTTCTAAATCTTCCCACCAGATCCCTCAGGATACACATTCATGGTTCTCAATGCCGGTAGGTTCTGCCGGCGGAGTTCCGTCAGCTTTATTTTCCTTTTTAGCTGCCCCTAAGATTAATCTTTGTGAACTAAAGGAACCATTCATTACCCCTACCCCTTCTCACCTAGACAGAGAATTTAGGCTAAGGGGAAAAGCTTTCCGCCTGTTTTCACAGTACATAGTTTCTCAACAGGTGGCTAAGTCTTTACTCAGGTCTACTCAGGCAATCGCAGACGCGGATGCTCGAAGATCAGTTGAATTATCTCGGCGTCTGATTCTTCAGTCGTCAATTCAATCCTTAGGTGACATACGCACAGCCTTACTTGAGGCGGTGCGAGCACGACAGGATCTTAGGATGTCATTAGTTCGCAAGCTGCCTGATCGCATTGCTAACCAGGTGGTAATGTCCCCAGTACTTACACCTTCTTTAATGTCCCCTGATGTATGGCGAACAGTGTTTAACATGGCACAGGCCGTGAAGCACAGTCCCGCACAGGCTAAGAAACCCGCATTTAACTTCCCCAAACCTAAGCCTCCTACTAAAGCTCAGCCAGGGGGTTCTAAGCCGTTTCTTCCGCCTAAGTCCTCCCAATCCCCCCTGGGTCAGTTCAGGCATAGACAGAGAGGGTTTTCAGGACAGAGGGGACGCGGCCAGTATAAGCCGGGGCAGGGCCAGTCTTCGGCCCACACCAGCCAGCCGGCGAAGCGTCCAACACCACCAAACCACCATCAAAAAACTAAAGTCTTTCTCACTCCCAGTGCCTACCTTAGAGCCGGAGGAACCGAGGGAAGTACAGCCGGCGAACCCTTGTCTGCTAACTGGGTCGTTCCGAACGTGTCACCAAGCATGGCCGTTAAAAACCTGGGCACGGATGGTGGCACGCAAAGGCATCACTTGGCAGTGGCTCCGGCGACCTCGCTTACGTCAGCCGACAACGGCAAATTGTGTTTCATTAGAGGTAGAGTTGCTGGTCCAGGAGATGATTGCCAAGAATGTCATCATCCCGGTAGCCCCAGATTACCCTGTATTCACGTCAAAACTGTTTTTGGTTCCCAAACGGGACAGTGTTCAGATGAGGCCGGTCGTAGACCTGTCGTATCTGAATCTTCACATTTACAACGAGTCTTTCAGAATGTTAACAGTTCATCAAATCAGGCTAACACTTCCGCCGGGAGGCTGGATGTGTTCCCTAGACCTGACAGACGCCTATTGGCACGTGTCGGTCAACAAAGATTTCAAAGGTTTCTGGCCTTGAGGATCAGGCACCAAAATTTTGTTTTTCAGAGGATGCCGTTCGGTTTGAACCTAGCACCTCGATTATTCACGAAACTAGTCCGGCCACGCCTGATGCCATTGTTAAAACAGGGAATCAGAGTGTTGTGGTATCTAGACGACTGGCTGGTGGTGGCAGAGACACAACAATTATGCATAAAACATGTCAATATCATTTTAAATCATGTCAAAACTCTAGGCTTCAAGGTAAATCTGGTAAAGTCAAACCTTGTTCCCTCAAGAGTAATTCAGTGGATAGGGCTGGTCTGGGACACCGCCGCTCTCACTCTGAGTCAGAGTGTGGACAATCGCAACAGGTTTCGCAGGAAACTGTTCAGGTTTCTTCACAGTCTGACTACGACACGAAGAGTCTGGGAGTCTCTGGTCGGCTCTCTCAACTGGATTCAGCTAACTGTCAAGTTGGGCCGGTTGAAAGTAAAACGATTAATATTGGAGGGCAACAAATATTTCCCACTCTTACCGGCGGGAAAATTATGGCCCATACCAAAATTAATCCACACCTTACTAGCGGTCTGGGCGAAGAGGGAAACATTGCACTCAATCATGTCATGGACCTCTCCTCCTCCAACGGTATGGGTAGACACGGATACGTCAGGCACCATAGGGTGGGGATTTCAGTCAAATCAGGGGCACCAGGGTCAGGGACTTTGGTCCCACTTAGAAATCTCTCACATAAATGTCAAAGAGTTACTAGTCCCCTTGTATTTCCTTCAGGCTCAAGGCCCGGCGTTACGGGGCAAGTCAGTGGCCTTCAGAATGGACAATCTGAATGCAGTTCACTGTATTCAGAAACAAGGGTCAACGAGGTCAAGGAAGTTGCTACTCGTGTCGGAAGAGATTTTTGTTCTAGCCACCAGTCTAGATATTTATCTTCACGCATCTTATCTCCCAGGCGTAGCGAACGTCTGGGCAGACGCTCTGTCCCGGAGACAGAGCACGACAGTAGAATGGGAGCTCAAGCAACCCATTTTCGACCTAATGATTGCGAAGCTCTCCCATCCACAAGTGGATCTTTTTGCGTCCGAGGAGACTCACAAGCTCCCTCTATACCTCACCCGCCGGACGATAACGCCGGCAGGGGGGCCAGACGCCCTAGTGACAGACTGGAACAGATGGAGCTCCATCTATCTGTTTCCGCCGCCAGATGCGTCACTAATGTGCCACGTAGTGAACAAACTACGAGTTTATCGAGGCTTAGTCTCGCTAATCGCGCCCCTGTGGCCAGCGCAGGTGGGGTGCCAGCAGTTAATAATGTGGTGCCCGGACCCGGTATCGCTCCCGGTCGGGTACTTCCACTTAGACACGATTGGCAACCTAGAGACCTCGCTGACTTTTGCATTATGGACATTCAGGAGGCCAAGTGGCTAGCACCATACGGTAGGGATGTGACCAATAAATTGCTCAATCAATATACTCAGGCTACTAAGCGACAATATCAATCTCATTGGAAAGCTTTTACTTCTTGGATTGTTAGAACGGAACAAACTGTACCCTCAGTGGCATTGGTTTTTAATTACTTGAACTATCTGTTTGAGCAGAAACGTTTATCTGTGGTTACTTTGAAGAATCACTTAACTGCGATTAGAGTGCCCTTTTTCGACCTTACAGGTCTATCCATACCGGTGGCGGAGGAAACAGGATTTATGAGAGCGTGTTTTAAACTCCGCCCACCTCCCCGTCAGCTCATGCCTACTTGGTCTCTGGACAAAGCTTTGTCTTTACTTCATTCTCGTCTGTATCAAAATACTGCAGACTTTGCTTTAATCTTAAAGAAGGCAGTTTTCCTTTTGGCTTTGGCCACCGGAAACAGAGTGTCTGAGCTGGCGGCGATGAGCAACACACCTAATTGTCTTAGGTTTGGTAGACTTAATGATTCAATTTCCATTGCACCCTCCCCGGCGTTTGTAGCCAAGAATGAGCATAGTGCACACGTGTTTTCTGAATTCACGGTGCCGGCGTTAAAAAGGGGAAAGGTGCATCATAATTTATGTCCAGTGCAAGCTCTAACCAAATATTTAAGAATAGCTCCTCATAACCCCCAAGGTGCTTTATGGGTAGCGAGTACGGGTAAACGCTTACTTAAACGGCGATTAGCCTCTCTTCTAGTAGAAGTCATTAAAGAGAGTAATCCCGGCGTTGTGGGTAGGGCCCACGATTTACGCAAGTGGGCGGCCTCTTTACGTTTCCTGAAAAACTTTTCAGTTGAAGATATTGCGTCCACACAGTTGTGGGCGTCTAATCATACGTTTCTCTCTAGATACTTGTCAGTTGCTCTAGACAAACCTTCCTTACCATGTATAGCTTTAAGGCAGAGGGTCTAGGTGGCCCTGCAGTCACTTATGTTTATTTTCAAGGAAGGGGGGGGGGTGCAGTCAGTTGACATAGGACACCCTAGACCCCGCCGGAGTATGAGAGCTGTGATACAATTTAAGGTTGAAATGTGATATGAAAATTTCTCTGAGAGAATTTGTGCTAGTACAAAGTTTAGTACAAAACAACGGTGTTGTTATAGTAGTTTTAGCTGCGAAAGCAATGTAACATTAGTTCAATGGAGTTCAGTAGCAATTGATCTCCACATGTATTTTGGGGTTTATGATGTGCACATAAACTTATAACTTATTATTTGTCACCACTCGTTGAGTGGGGTGCCTTTTGTAACTACAGATCTGTGTTCAGAATCTTCAGGGTTACCTATTTTTGTCAGGCAGGCTTCTTTGAAGCACGCACCTGCCTGAACCCCCTTTTTCTTGTATATTTCCGGCCTACGCCGTATTAAATACATTTTTCAAAAGTAAGAATACTATGTGGTTGTTTTTATTATCTGCTTTTCTAGAGTTATGATATGATTACGAATGTCCCCCTCCAGTCTTAGATATCAGGCATGTTCGTCAATGATGGAGGGGCCACTAATAAATTATAGGTTTGACTCCTGTAAGGAGATAAAGAAAACCTAATATTTAGTAGTGGCCCCGTAATCATTGACGACTGGGGCCCTCCCGACCGTCCCCTTCCCATTCGTTGATGTATTAAGGATTTTGGTTTACTTGATATGTCAGTGAAGGAGGAATGACTCCTGATTCAGCGTCTGGTCAGAAATCCACACAAGTACATCCACGATATGATGGAAAGCTTATTGGATAGTTATTCTTATTTTCTTTTTGTTTTTATTTTTTACGAAGTTTTTTCGTAGTGAGAACCCAATTCATAATGACTGAAGCCATGAGTGAGGTCGCGTGCGCTCATGATGAAGGCTCCTCAGTTTTTAAATGCTCTGCGCGGTAGATTCAAACTACGGCGGATTAGTGTTTGAAGAGGATGCCTTATGTAATAGGCATGTTCGTCAATGATGGAGGGGCCACTACTAAATATTAGGTTTTCTTTATCTCCTTACAGGAGTCAAACCTATAATGGGGTTAACTTTTAGACTTCTCACCCGGCGGGTGCACCTGGGTAGGGTGGGATGAACGACTTATGTCTTTCAGTTAGTTAACCAATCAATTTTAGTGATACTCTGTGTATCGCTGCCTTTACTCTTACGGCGATTGAAGGTTCAATTAGGTTAAATATCGATTCTCACACCCGGCGGGTGCTCCTAGGTGGAGGAACTAAGGAATTTACAAAATTCAATTTCGATTTAACCCCTTAATTTAGTGATACAATTAGGTATCGCCGCCTTCTAACTTACGGCGATCTTTTGTGACAATTCGTTAAACATCAGATCTCGTATCATCCTGCCCTGGGCTATTCTACTAAAATAATTCAAGGGCCGGCGTCTTTATGGGGGGTTGCTTTGTTACAAAATTGAATCTTGAGACAGTCACCACCTCCAAGAGACTGTAAGTGCCATGCTGGACCATATCAGAGGGTATTCTTCACTTTCTTTAGCAAAAGATTTGTTTAGCTTTTTACACACCGCGTAGCGAGATGGTTAGTTGTGTCTTTGTATCTCGTTAACGGCGGGTTATTAATTGTGTGCGAATGTTGGGTTAACCTTATGAGCATTAATTCCTGGAATTTTTTTTTTTTTCCAGAGCTGAGCTCCGGCGGCCCAATACCGCCCCGGCGGAAGATTTCACCACCAGTCTCTGTCATGGCTACCGTGGCCTCCCAGTTTTTTGCCCTGTGCACTACCCCTACTTGTGGTATCCTATTTTTGCGCATACCCTTTGCATAAGGTGTGTTAAATGTCTAGACCGTTCAAGGGGTCTCTGGGTTATGCATAATTGTTCTTTTTGCTCCCAATTAGCTGTTAAAGTCCTTTGTGAAAATGATAAGACCGCGGCGGTAGCGTTGAGAGAGGTCCGACAACAGATGTCGGCCTACACTACCATTGTCGCGCATAAGTCACTTCAATGTGACAACGTCCCACTTGGGATATTGCTGTCAGAACACCCTCCCCCTAAACGTTCCTCTAGAGTCACGAGTATTAAGCCGACGGAGACTAGTCAGGGTTCTATTTATTAGTGGCCCCTCCATCATTGACGAACATGCCTATTACATAAGGCATCCTCTTCAAACACTAATCCGCCGTAGTTTGAATCTACCGCGCAGAGCATTTAAAAACTGAGGAGCCTTCATCATGAGCGCACGCGACCTCACTCATGGCTTCAGTCATTATGAATTGGGTTCTCACTACGAAAAAACTTCGTAAAAAATAAAAACAAAAAGAAAATAAGAATAACTATCCAATAAGCTTTCCATCATATCGTGGATGTACTTGTGTGGATTTCTGACCAGACGCTGAATCAGGCGTCATTCCTCCTTCTTTGCTCTGCGCTCAGCCTGCCCGGACGTTCCTTTCAGGCTCCGCTGGTTCCGCATTCGTGGCGTCCCTAGTGAGTTTTTTCTCATTTGTTTACTCTGGGATGTATCGAGTAAGGTTAGGATAGGCGTAGCAGGAGTGTCCTGGGCTGGTTGCCCGCAGTGCAAGTATTTTGGGTCGTATGTATGGGGCATCTATTTCGGATGTACCCTCGTGGTCCTGTTGTGGACACGTGAACTTTTCACAGTTTGGTTTAGTTGGTGATGCAGGCGGCTTTCATTACGCGTTAATTATTGCTGCCTTTTATCCTTCTGATGAGGTAAGCTGTGTGTTTGCTGACGTTCCCAGCGTATTTTTCTTCACTTTGTGAAGTTTTTTCTGGGTCCGTGTCAGGCTTCCCGGGGGTTGGGAAGTTATCGCTTCGGTGGTGTGTTGGCGGTGGTTCCTGTTGTGATATTCCAGTGTGTGTTTATATTTCAACTATTTTCATGCCGTCTACCTAGGCCTAGCCAGCCGCTCGTAGCTTTGCCACATGTCTAGTGTTATTATTTATTTTATAAATATGCCCTACTGTGTCATGTGTATCCGGGTTTTAGTTGTGTATTGGCTAATTCCTCGGACTATATTTGTTTCCTGGTTTAGTTGTGTATTGGCTAATTCCACGGATTATGTTGTGACCTTGGTTAGTCGTGCGTGTCTCTCCTCGTGTCGTATTGTTCAGATGGTGTCTGTTCAGGGTGGGGTTTGCCTTCCGGCGGGTTTTTCTCGGTTTCACCGTGAAAAAACCTGACCGATGAGCAGTGTTAGGCCACACGTGGTTGTTAACACTGGCTGGTTCCCCGGCGAGGGGAGGTGTCTGTGGCTCTCCAGGACTGCGTATCTGTGGGTGCCTGGTTTCAGGCCTCCTTTATAATTCCCGGCGGGATGGCTGTACCCATCCTTACATATATATTTAGTTATATATAAAGAAACGACGTTCGTGAGAACACTCGTTTTTTATAGGTTTTTCTACCTGGTTTACGACAACCACGGGGAAAACCTAGCTGTTGTTTAGGCGTTCCTCCCCGGCGATCTTTTACAAAGTAGTGGGGTCAGGGACTTGTGGGGTTAACTTTTAGACTTCTCACCCGGCGGGTGCACCTTAGCAGGGTGGGATGAAACGACTTAGGTCTCTTATAGTTAACCAATCCATGTGAGTGATACTCTGTGTATCGCTGCCTTTACTCTTACGGCATTTGAAGGATCAGTGAGGTTTAACCAAATCGATTTCCACACCCGGCGGGTGTCCCTAAGTAAAGGAACTAAGGAATTTATAAACAAATTCAATTTCGATTAACCTTAATTGGGTGATACTTTCAGTATCGCCGCCTTCTATTTTACGACGATCGTTTGGGACAATTCGTTAAAAAATCAGATCTCGTATATTCCTGCCCTGGGCTATTCTACTAAAATATTTCAAGGGCCGGCGTCTTTATGAGGGGGGGCTTTGTTACAAAATTGAATCTTGAGACAGTCACCACCTCCTACAGACTATTAGTGCCATACTGGACCATTATATCAGAGGGTATTCTTCATGTTCTTAGCTAAGAAGACTTGTTTAGCCTCTTTATACCCAGCCGCGTGGCGAGATGTGTTAGCTGTGTCTTTGCATCCCGTTACCCGGCGGGTTATTAACACTTGTATGCGAACACTTGGGTTAACCTTATGAGCATTAATTCCTGGAAATTTTCTTTATTTTTCCAGAGCTGAGCTCCGGCGGACCAATACAGACCCGGCGGTAGTTCCTCTCACCAGTCTCTGTCATGGCTAATGTCACCCCAGTTTTTGCCCTGTGCATTACCCCTACTTGCGCGGGTATCCCAATTTTTGCACATACCCTTTGCATAAGGTGTGTTAGAGTCTAGACCGTTCAAGGGTCTCTGGGTTACACGTAATTGTTCTTTTTGCTCCCAATTAACCAATAAAGTCCTGTGTGACAATGACAAGACCGCGGCGGTAGCGTTGAGAGAGGTCAGACAACAAATGTCGGCCTACACTAACATTGTCGCACATAAGTCACTTCAATGTGACAACGTCCCACTTTGGGATAAGTTGCTGTCAGAGCACCCTCCCCCTAAACGTACCTCTAGAGTAAGGGGTTTTAAGCCGACAGAGACTAGCCAGGATTCTGTATCGTCTGTGGAGACGTTTAAACGCCCGAGAGAGCCTACTCCCCCGGCAGCCACCTCCTCGTCGCAGGCGAGATCGAGGTCAAGGTCTCCCCTCAGACAACGGTCTTCAAGTCGGGCCTCTTCCCCGGCTAGTAAGAAGTGCAAGACTGAAGCTTCCCCCAGGCACCATGGTGGTGATTCTTCCAAACCTAGGTCCAGTTCGCGGTCACACCGTAGCCACAAATCCTCCAAAAAGGATTCCCATAAGAAGTCCTCTCGACATTCTTCTAAGTCTAGTGCATCTCATCGTACCTCTACACCTGACAATGTTTCTGTTACAGCCTCAGAGTATAGTGAAGCGCCTGTCCCTAAACAAGATTTACCTATTGATATTTTAACCCTAGAAATGGAGAGTTCAGGATATTCAATAATTGAGATTGTTTCAGACTCTCATGAGTGCGTAGGCCAGAGCCTCGGTGTTTGCCCTTTAGCTCACCCAGGGTCTGTCCATCCACGTCCGACTCATACGAGTCACACAGTAGCCGATGTCCACAGGGACGCGGCGACCCCATCCTCTATCCCTGATTTATCTTGGAAACAAGGTGCCCCTGCCTCGGCGGGGTCTTCTCAGGAGGATCGGGAGGAACAAGATGAAGTGTCATTAATTTCAGATAGGGAAGGACAAGGGTCAGGCTCAGGCCTGGACGCCGCCCATGATAATACTAATCGACCTGAAAGTTCTGCACCTAACCAGTTTGTTACAGCACAAGAAATTGATGGGTTACTTACTCATGCTCTATCAAAATTCTTTAATCAACAACGAGAAAACCCCACAATGGACTTGGGGGCTCCCTTGACAGGTTCTGCGGTACGGCCTCTGATAACGTCAATCGATTTATCTAAGATTCCTAACCCTCCTACTCTGTCACCGGCAGGGAGCTCTAAGCCAGCTACGGCGGCATTCACTACGTCAAATGTCAGGGTCATTACGGATGTTAATCCACCCCCTCTAGACAAAGCGCCTCTTAGAAGCCCCTGCTTTATGGGCCAGACGAGTCATGGGTCCCTTTGAACCCCTCTAAGCCAGAGCTTGCCCAGCCTACCTTGTCAGGGGAACTCCCGGTACCACGTGAGTGGTTTATCCAGGGAAATAAGTCTAAGAAATTAAGGGCATTGGATGCCTTGGGTAATGTTTTGGATGTAAATATCAAGGCTATACCTAGTTATTATTATCAGGATTATTTTGTTTATGCATCTAAGCCTGCTTTACCCCCTGCCTCAGCTTCAAAACTTTTTTCAGACTGGTCTAAGCTGGATGGGTTTAATGATATTAAGGCTCTGTTGGCTATTACTCCTGAACTAGATTTACAGACCGTCACAGACGAGACAGCTAATCCAGTGTTGAAGGTGGGACAGTTAGGACCAGGACCTTGGGTGGATTGGGAGGTAGAGGCTCAGAACTTTGCAACCACTTTCACTTCTAAATCTTCCCACCAGATCCCTCAGGATACACATTCATGGTTCTCAATGCCGGTAGGTTCTGCCGGCGGAGTTCCGTCAGCTTTATTTTCCTTTTTAGCTGCCCCTAAGATTAATCTTTGTGAACTAAAGGAACCATTCATTACCCCTACCCCTTCTCACCTAGACAGAGAATTTAGGCTAAGGGGAAAAGCTTTCCGCCTGTTTTCACAGTACATAGTTTCTCAACAGGTGGCTAAGTCTTTACTCAGGTCTACTCAGGCAATCGCAGACGCGGATGCTCGAAGATCAGTTGAATTATCCCGGCGTCTGATTCTTCAGTCGTCAATTCAATCCTTGGTGACATACGCACAGCCTTACTGAGGCGGTGCGAGCACGACAGGATCTTAGAATGTCATTAGTTCGCAAGCTGCCTGATCGCATTGCTAACCAGGTGGTAATGTCCCCAGTACTTACACCTTCTTTAATGTCCCCTGATGTATGGCGAACAGTGTTTAACATGGCACAGGCCGTAAAGCACAGTCCCGCACAGGCTAAGAAACTCGCATTTAACTTCCCCAAACCTAAGCCTCCTACTAAAGCTCAGCCAGGGGGTTCTAAGCCGTTTCTTCCGCCTAAGTCCTCCCAATCCCCCCTGGGTCAGTTCAGGCATAGACAGAGAGGGTTTTCAGGACAGAGGGGACGCGGCCAGTATAAGCCGGGTCAGGGCCAGTCTTCGGCCCACACCAGCCAGCCGGCGAAGCGGCCAACACCACCAAACCCACCATCAAAAAACTAAAGTCTTTCTCACTCCCAGTGCCTACCTTAGAGCCGGAGGATCCGAAGGAAGTACAGCCGGCGAACCCTTGTCTGCTAACGGGGTCGTTCCGAACGTGTCACCAAGCATGGCCGTTAAAAACCTGGGCACGGATGGTGGCACGCAAAGGCATACCTTGGCAGTGGCTCCGGCGACCTCGCTTACGTCAGCCGACAACGGCAAATTGTGTTTCATTAGAGGTGGAGCTGCTGGTCCAGGAGATGATTGCCAAGAATGTCATCATCCCGGTACCCCCAGATTACCCTGTATTCACGTCAAAACTGTTTTTGGTTCCCAAACGGGACAGTGTTCAGATGAGGCCGGTCGTAGACCTGTCGTATCTGAATCTTCACATTTACAACGAGTCTTTCAGAATGTTAACAGTTCATCAAATCAGGCTAACACTTCCGCCGGGTGGCTGGATGTGTTCCCTAGACCTGACAGACGCCTATTGGCACGTGTCGGTCAACAAAAGATTTCAAAGGTTTCTGGCCTTGAGGATCAGGCACCAAAATTTTGTTTTTCAGAGGATGCCGTTCGGTTTGAACCTAGCACCTCGATTATTCACAAAACTAGTCAGGCAAGCCCTGATGCCATTGTTAAAACAGGGAATCAGAGTGTTGTGGTATCTAGACGACTGGATGGTGGTGGCAGAGACACAACAATTATGCATAAAACATGTCAATATCATTTTAAATCATGTCAAAACTCTAGGCTTCAAGGTAAATCTGGTAAAGTCAAACCTTGTTCCCTCAAGAGTAATTCAGTGGATAGGGCTGGTCTGGGACACCGCCGCTCTCACTCTGAGTCAGAGTGTGGACAATCGCAACAGGTTTCGCAGGAAACTGTTCAGGTTTCTTCACAGTCTGACTACGACACGAAGAGTCTGGGAGTCTCTGGTCGGCTCTCTCAACTGGATTCAGCTAACTGTCAAGTTGGGCCGGTTGAAAGTTAAACGATTAATATTGGAGGGCAACAAATATTTCCCACTCTTACCGGCGGGAAAATTATGGCCCATACCAAAAATTAATCCACACCTTACTAGCGGTCTGGGCGAAGAGGGAAACATTGCACTCAATCATGTCATGGACCTCTCCTCCTCCAACGGTATGGGTAGACACGGATGCGTCAGGCACCATAGGGTGGGGATTTCAGTCAAATCAGGGGCACCAGGGTCAGGGACTTTGGTCCCACTTAGAAATCGCTCACATAAATGTCAAAGAGTTACTAGTCCCATTGTATTTCCTTCAGGCTCACGGCCCGGCGTTACGGGGCAAGTCAGTGGCCTTCAGAATGGACAATCTGAATGCAGTTCACTGTATTCAGAAACAAGGGTCAACGAGGTCAAGGAAGTTGCTACTCGTGTCGGAAGAGATTTTTGTTCTAGCCACCAGTCTAGATATTTATCTTCACGCATCTTATCTCCCAGGCGTAGCGAACGTCTGGGCAGACGCTCTGTCCCGGAGACAGAGCACGACAGTAGAATGGGAGCTCAAGCAACCCATTTTCGACCTAATGATTGCGAAGCTCTCCCATCCACAAGTGGATCTTTTTGCGTCCGAGGAGACTCACAAGCTCCCTCTATACCTCACCCGCCGGACGATAACGCCGGCAGGGGGGGCCAGACGCCCTAGTGACAGACTGGAACAGATGGAGCTCCATCTATCTGTTTCCACCGCCAGATGCGTCACTAATGTGCCACGTAGTGAACAAACTACGAGTTTATCGAGGCTTAGTCTCGCTAATCGCGCCCCTGTGGCCGGCGCAGGTGTTGGTGCCAGCAGTTAATAATGTGGTGCCCGGACCCGGTATCGCTCCCGGTCGGGTACTTCCACTTAGACACGATTGGCAACCTAGAGACCTCGCTGACTTTTGCATTATGGACATTCAGGAGGCCAAGTGGCTAGCACCATACGGTAGGGATGTGACCAATAAATTGCTCAATCAATATACTCAGTCTACTAAGCGACAATATCAATCTCATTGGAAAGTTTTACTTCTTGGATTGTTAGAACGGAACAAACTGTACCCTCAGTGGCATTGGTTTTTAATTACTTGAACTATCTGTTTGAGCAGAAACGTTTATCTGTGGTTACTTTGAAGAATCACTTAACTGCGATTAGAGTGCCCTTTTTCGACCTTACAGGTCTATCCATACCGGTGGCGGAGGAAACAGGATTTATGAGAGCGTGTTTTAAACTCCGCCCACCTCCCCGTCAGCTCATGCCTACTTGGTCTCTGGACAAAGCTTTGTCTTTACTTCATTCTCGTCTGTATCAAAATACTGCAGACTTTGCTTTAATCTTAAAGAAGGCAGTTTTCCTTTTGGCTTTGGCCACCGGAAACAGAGTGTCTGAGCTGGCGGCGTTGAGCAACACACCTAATTGTCTTAGGTTTGGTAGACTTAATGATTCAATTTCCATTGCACCCTCCCCGGCGTTTGTAGCCAAGAATGAGCATAGTGCACACGTGTTTTCTGAATTCACCGGGCCGGCGTTAAAAAGGGGAAAGGTGCATCATAATTTATGTCCAGTGCAAGCTCTAACCAAATATTTAAGAATAGCTCCTCATAACCCCCAAGGTGCTTTATGGGTAGCGAGTACGGGTAAACGCTTACTTAAAC
Organism: Paralithodes platypus; assembly: GCA_032716605.1. Classification (NCBI taxonomy): domain Eukaryota; kingdom Metazoa; phylum Arthropoda; class Malacostraca; order Decapoda; family Lithodidae; genus Paralithodes; species Paralithodes platypus. The sequence continues at coordinate 1,471,845 of CM064500.1, forward strand.
GGCGATTAGCCTCTCTTCTAGTAGAAGTCATTAAAGAGAGTAATCCCGGCGTTGTGGGTAGGGCCCACGATTTACGCAAGTGGGCGGCCTCTTTACGTTTCCTGAAAAACTTTTCAGTTGAAGATATTGCGTCCACACAGTTGTGGGCGTCTAATCATACGTTTCTCTCTAGATACTTGTCAGTTGCTCTAGACAAACCTTCCTTACCATGTATAGCTTTAAGGCAGAGGGTCTAGGTGGCCCTGCAGTCACTTATGTTTATTTTCAAGGAAGGGGGGGGGGGGGGTGCAGTCAGTTGACATAGGACACCCTAGACCCCGCCGGAGTATGAGAACTGTGATACAATTTAAGGTTGAATGTGATATGAAAATTTCTCTGAGAGAATTTGTGCTAGTACAAAGTTTAGTACAAAACAACGGTGTTGTTATAGTAGTTTTAGCTGCGAAAGCAATGTAACATTAGTTCAATGGAGTTCATTAGCAATTGATCTCCACATGTATTTTGGGGTTTATGATGTGCACATATAAACTTATAACTTATTATTTGTCACCACTCGTTGAGTGGGGTGCCTTTTGTAACTACAGATCTGTGTTCAGAATCTTCAGGGTTACCTATTTTGTCAGGCAGGCTTCTTTGAAGCACGCACCTGCCTGAACCCCCTTTTTCTTGTATATTTCCGGCCTACGCCGTATTAAATACATTTTTCAAAAGTAAGAATACTATGTGGTTGTTTTTATTATCTGCTTTTCTAGAGTTATGATATGATTACGAATGTCCCCCTCCAGTCTTAGATATCAGGCATGTTCGTCAATGATGGAGGGGCCACTAATAAATTATAGGTTTGACTCCTGTAAGGAGATTAGGAAAACCTAATATTTAGTAGTGGCCCCGTAATCATTGACGACTGGGGCCCTCCCGACCGTCCCCTTCCCATTCGTTGATGTATTAAGGATTTTGGTTTACTTGATATGTCAGTGAAGGAGGAATGACGCCTGATTCAGCGTCTGGTCAGAAATCCACACAAGTACATCCACGATATGATGGAAAGCTTATTGGATAGTTATTCTTATTTTCTTTTTGTTTTTATTTTTTACGAAGTTTTTTCGTAGTGAGAACCCAATTCATAATGACTGAAGCCATGAGTGAGGTCGCGTGCGCTCATGATGAAGGCTCCTCAGTTTTTAAATGCTCTGCGCGGTAGATTCAAACTACGGCGGATTAGTGTTTGAAGAGGATGCCTTATGTAATAGGCATGTTCGTCAATGATTACGGGGCCACTACTAAATATTAGGTTTTCCTAATCTCCTTACAGGAGTCAAACCTATAGTATCGTCTGCGGCTACACCTAAACGCCCGAGAGAGCCTACACCCCCGGCATCCGCCTCCTCGTCGCGGGCGATATCTAGGTCAAGGTTACCTCTCAGACACCAGTCATCTAGTCGTGCCTCTTCACCGGCAAGTAAGAAGAGTAAGACGGAAGGTTCCACCAGTGGTCACGGCGGAGAATCCTCCAGATCTAAGACTAGTTCGCGGTCACACCGCAGCCATAAATCCTCCAAAAAGGATTCACATCGGAAGTCCTCTCGACATTCCCCAAAGTCTAGTGCATCTCATCGTACCTCTACACCTGACAGAGTTTGTGTTACGGCCTCAGAGTCCAGTGCAGCGCCTGTCCCTAAAGAGGATTTGCCAATTAATATCTTAACCCTGGAAATGGAAAGTTCAGGAGGTTCAATAATTGAGAATGTTTCAGACTCTCAAGAGAGCGTAGGCCAGGGCCTCGGTGTTTGGCGGTTTGCTCAACCAGGGTCTGACCACCCACGTCCGACTCATACGAGTCACACAGTAGCCGACGTCCACAGGGACGCGGCGATCCCATCCTCTATCCCAGACTTATCTTGGAAACAAGGTACCCCTGCCTCGGCGGGGTCTTCTCAGGAGGATCGGGAGGAAAAAGACGAAGTTTCAATAATTTCGGATATGGAAGGACAAGGGTCAGGCTCAGGCTTGGACGCCGCACGGGATAATAATGATTCACCTGAAAGTTCTTCATCAAACCAGTTTGTTACAGCACAAGAAATTGATGGGTTGCTTACTCATGCTTTATCTAAATTTTTTGGTCAACAACAGGAAAACCCCACAATGGACTTGGGGCCTCCCTCGACAAGTTCTACGGTACGGCCTCTGATGACGTCAATTGATTTATCTAAGATTCCTAACCCTCCTACTCTGTCACCTGCAAGGGGCACTAAGCCTGCTACGGCGGCATTGACAACTTCAAATGTCAGGGTCATAACGGATGTCAATCCACCCCCTCTAGACAAAGCGCCTCTTAGAAAGGTAGCTATTCCCCTGCTTTATGGGCCAGACGAGTCATGGGTTCTTTTGAACCCCTCTAAACCAGAGCTTGCCCAACCTACCTTGTCAGGGGAACTCCCGGTACCGCGTGAGTGGTTTATCCAGGGCAATAAGTCAAAGAAATTAAGGGCCTTGGATGCCTTGGGTAATGTTCTGGACGTAAACATCAAGGCTATACCTAGTTATTATCACCAGGATTATTTTGTGTATGCTTCTAAGCCTGCTTTACCCCCTGCCTCAGCTTCAAAACTATTTTCAGACTGGTCTAAGTTGGATGGGTTTAATGATATTAAGACTCTGTCAGCTCTTACTCCTGAACTAGATTTACAGACCGTCACAGACGACGCAGCTAATCCAGTTTTGAAGGTGGGACAGTTGGGTCCAGGACCTTGGGTGGATTGGGAGGTAGAGGCTCAAAACTTTGCAACCACTTTCACTTCTAAATCTTCCCACCAGATCCCTCAAGATACACATTCATGGTTCTCCATGCCGGTGGGTTCTGCCGGCGGAGTCCCGTCAGCTTTGTTTGCATTCCTAGCTCGCCCTAAGATTAATCTTTGTGAACTGAAGGACCCGTTCACTACCCCTACCCCTACTCACCTAGACAGAGAATTTAGGCTACGGGGAAAAGCTTTTCGCCTGTTTTCACAGTACATAGTATCTCAGCAGGTGGCTAAGTCTTTACTACGGTCCACTCAGGCAATCGCAGACGCGGATGCTCGAAGATCGGTTGAGTTATCCCGGCGACTGATTCTTCAGTCGTCAATCCAATCCTTAGGTGACATACGCACTGCCTTGCTTGAGGCGGTGCGAGCACGACAAGATCTTAGGATGTCGTTAGTTCGCAAGCTACCTGATCGCATTGCTAACCAGGTGGTGATGTCACCAGTACTTACTCCATCTTTAATGTCCCCTGAAGTATGGCGAACGGTGTTCAATATGGCACAGGCCGTTAAGCACAGTCCCACCCCTTCTAAGAAACCTGCATTTAACTTCCCCAAACCCAGGCCTCCTACTAAAGCTCAGCCAGGGGGTTCTAAACCTTTTCTTCCACCTAAGTCCTCCCACTCCCCCCAGGGTCAGTACAGGCATAGACAGAGTAGGTTTTCAGGACAGAGAGGACGCAGCCAGCATAAGCCAAGTCAGAGCCAGTCTTCGGCCCACACCAGCCAGCCGGCAAAGCGTCCAGCACCACCAACCCCACCATCAAAAAACTAAAGTCTCTCTCACTCCCGGTGCCAACCTTAAGGCCGGAGGAACCGAGGGAAATACAGCCGGCGAACCCTTGTCTGCTAACTGGGTCGTTCCGAACGTGTCACCAAGCATGGCCGTTAAACACTTGGGCACGGATGGTGGCACGCAAAGGCATCACTTGGCAGTGGCTCCGGCGACCTCGCTTACGTCAGCCGACAACGGCGAATTGTGTTTCTTTAGAGGTGGAGTCGCTGGTCCAGGAAATGATTGTCAAGAATGTCATCATCCCGGTCCCCCCAAATTACCCTGTATTCACGTCCAAACTATTTTTGGTTCCCAAACGGGACAGTGTTCAGATGAGGCCGGTCGTAGACCTGTCTTATCTGAATCTTCACATTCACAACGAATCTTTCAGAATGTTAACAGTACACCAAATCAGGCTAACACTTCCGCCGGGAGGTTGGATGTGTTCACTAGACCTGACAGACGCCTATTGGCACGTATCGGTCAACAAAAGATTTCAAAGGTTTTTGGCCTTAAGGATCAGGCACCAAAATTTTGTTTTTCAGAGGATGCCGTTCGGTTTGAACCTAGCACCTCGATTATTCACGAAACTAGTCCGGCAAGCCCTGATGCCATTGTTAAAACAGGGGATCAGAGTGTTGTGGTATCTAGACGACTGGCTGGTGGTGGCAGAGACACAACAATTATGCATAAAACATGTCAATATCATTTTAAATCATGTCAAAACTCTAGGCTTCAAGGTAAATCTGGTAAAGTCAAACCTTGTTCCCTGAAGAGTAATTCAGTGGATAGGGCTGGTCTGGGACACCGCCGCTCTCACTCTGAGTCAGAGTGTGGACAATCGCAACAGGTTTCGCAGGAAACTGTTCAGGTTTCTTCACAGTCTGACTACGACGCGAAGAGTCTGGGAGTCTCTGGTCGGCTCTCTCAACTGGATTCAACTAACTGTCAAGTTGGGCCGGTTGAAAGTAAAACGATTAATATTGGAAGGCAACAAATATTTCCCGCTCTTACCGGCGGGAAAATTATGGCCCATCCCGAAATTAATCCACACCTTACTAGCGATCTGGGCGAAGAGGGAAACATTGCACTCAATAATGTCATGGACCTCTCCTCCACCAACGGTATGGGTAGACACGGATGCGTCAGGCACAATAGGGTGGGGATTTCAGTCAAATCAGGGGCACCAGGGTCAGGGGCTTTGGTCCCACTTAGAAATCTCTCACATCAATGTCAAAGAATTACTAGTCCCCTTGTATTTCCTTCAGGCTCACGGCCCGGCGTTACGGGGCAAGTCGGTGGCCTTCAGAATGGACAATCTGAATGCAGTCCACTGTATTCAGAAACAAGGGTCAACGAGGTCAAGGAAGTTGCTAATCGTGTCGGAAGAGATTTTTGCTCTAGCCATCAGTCTAGATATTTATCTTCACGCATCTTACCTCCCAGGCGTAGCGAACGTCTGGGCAGACGCTCTGTCCCGGAGACAGAGCACGACAGTAGAATGGGAGCTCAAGCAACCCATTTTCAACCTAATGATTGCAGAGCTCTCCCATCCACAAGTGGATCTTTTTGCGTCCGAGGAGACTCACAAGCTCCCTCTATACCTCACCCGCCGGGCGATAACGCCGGCAGGGGGGCCAGACGCCCTAGTGACAGACTGGAACAGATGGAGCTCCATCTATCTGTTTCCGCCGCCAGATGCGTCACTAATGTGCCACGTAGTGAACAAACTACGAGATTATCGAGGCTTAGTCTCGCTAATCGCGCCCCTGTGGCCGGCGCAGTTGTGGTACCAGCAATTGAAAATGTGGTGCCCGGACCCGGTATCGCTCCCGGTCGGGTACTTCCACTTAGACACGATTGGCAACCTAGCGACCTCGCTGACTTTTGCATTATGGACATTCAGGAGGCCAAGTGGCTAGCACCATACGGTAGAGATGTGACCAATAAATTACTCAATCAATATACTCAGTCTACAAAGCGACAGTATCAATCACATTGGCAAGCTTTTACTTCTTGGATCGTTCGAACAGAACAAACTGTACCCTCAGTGGCATTAGTTTTTAATTATTTAAATTATCTGTTTGAGCAGAAACGTTTATCTGTGGTGACATTAAAGAATCACTTAACTGCGATTAGAGTGCCCTTTTTAGACCTTACGGGTCTGTCCATACGGTAGCGGAGGAAACAGGATTTATGAGAGCATGTTTTAAACTCCGCCCACCTCCCCGTCAGCTCATGCCTACTTGGTCTCTGGACAAAGCTTTGTCTTTGCTTCACTCTCGTCTGTATCAAAATACTGCAGACTTTGCATTAATCTTAAAGAAGGCGGTTTTCCTTTTGGCTTTGGCCACCGGAAACAGAGTGTCTGAGCTGGCGGCGATGAGCAACACACCTAATTGTCTTAGGTTTGGTAGACTTAATGAATCTATTTCCATTGCACCCTCCCCAGGTTTTGTAGCCAAGAATGAGCATAGTGCACACGTGTTTTCTGAGTTCACGGTGCCGGCGTTAAAAAGGGGAAAGGTGCATCATAATCTATGTCCAGTGCAAGCTCTAACCAAATATTTGAGAGTAGCTCCTCAAAACCCCCAAGGTGCTTTATGGGTAGCAAGTACGGGTAAACGCTTACTTAAACGGCGATTAGCCTCTCTTCTGGTAGAAGTCATTAAAGAAAGTAATCCCGGCGTTGTGGGTAGGGCCCACGATTTACGCAAATGGGCAGCCTCTTTACGTTTCCTGAAAAAATTTTCAGTTGAAGATATCGCGTCCACACAGTTGTGGGCGTCTAATCATACGTTTCTGTCTAGATACTTGTCAGTTGCTCTAGACAAACCTTCCTTACCATGTATAGCTTTAAGGCAGAGGGTCTAGGTGGCCCTGCAGTCACTTTTGTTTACTTTCACGGGAAGGGGGGGGGGGGGGGGGGGTGCAGTCAGTTGACATAGGACACCCTAGACCCCGCCGGAGTATGAGAGCTGTGATACAATTTAAGGTTAAAATGTGATATGAAAATTTCTCAGCGAGAAATTGTGCTAGTACAATGTTTAGTACAAAACAACGGTGTTGTTATAGTAGTTTTAGCTGCGAAAGCAATTTAATATTAGAACAATGGAGTTCCTTTGCAATTTATCTCCAAGTGTATTTTGGGGTTTATTATGTGCACATATAAACTTATAACTTATTATTTTTGTCACCACTCGTTGAGTGGGGTGCCTTTGTAACTACAGATCTGTGTTCAGAATCTTCAGGGTTACCCGTTTTTTGTCAGGCAGGCTTCTTTGAAGAACGCACCTGCCTGAACCCCTTTTTCTTGTATATTTTCGGCCTACGCCAATGTTAAAATATATTTTCAAAAGTAAGAATACTATGTGGTTGTTTTTATTATCTGCTTTTCTAGAGTTATGATATGATTACGAATGTCCCCCTCCAGTCTTAGAAATCAGGCATGTTCGTCAATGATGGAGGGGCCACTAATAAATTATAGGTTTGACTCCTGTAAGGAGATAAAGAAAACCTAATATTTAGTAGTGGCCCCGTAATCATTGACGACTGGGGCCCTCCCGACCGTCCCCTTCCCATTCGTTGATGTATTGAGGATTTTGGTTTACTTGATATGTCAGTGAAGGAGGAATGACGCCTGAATCAGCGTCTGGTCAGAGATCCACACAAGTACATCCACGGTATGATGGAAAGCTTACTGGATAGTTATTCTTATTTTCTTTTTGTTTTTATTTTTTACAAAGTTTTTTCGTAGTGAGAACCCAATTCATAATGACTGAAGCCATGAGTGAGGTCGCGTGCACTCATGATGAAGGCTCCTCAGTTTTTTAAATGCTCTGCGCGGTAGATTCAAAACTACGGCGGATTAGTGTTTGAAGAGGATGCCTTATGTAATAGGCATGTTCGTCAATGATTACGGGGCCACTACTAAATATTAGGTTTTCTTTATCTCCTTACAGGAGTCAAACCTATAATTCATACAGTGCTATTGAATCAGCGAACAGCGAGGGTATTTATTTGACGTTACAGACACTTAACTCTGTTTATCACCTTGGCATACGTATTAGCTCAGAAGCTTTCCGGTCCTCTCGTGTGTACAGTGTGTTCAGTGAGGCTGGGGTCCTGCCGTTAACATATCATCGTCAGCTGGTTCAGCTGCGAACTGCCATTCGTCTCCAGCAGGATCCCATGTTGGAGGACCTCTTCCATTCCCAAGATATTTGTGTTACGCCTACTACTACCTTGCCCTTCACCCTCTTATCCACCCAATTACTCGCATCTTACAATATTCCAACACCTCATTCACCCCTCCCCCGTTGCTCAATTACCTCTTGGATTCTCAAACATCCTGATGTTTGTTTTCATTTTACTGACCACGTAGAGGCTGTGACTCCAGTACAACGCCGAACCTTAGCATTGCAACATCTTGCTAGTCACGTTCCAGCTGCCTTCATTTACACTGATGGTTCAAAGGTAACAGATGCCTTAGGTAGTGCAACAGTTTCTGAACATGGTATCCATCAAAATTCCCTACATCCTTACTCCACAGTTTTCACTGCGGAGTTATGGGCCATTCATGGTGCCCTAACCCTCATCTCTTCACTTCCAAACAATCTTCCACACATACTGTAGTTATCTGCAGCGACTCGAAAAGTGTGTTACAAGCATTAAGCGAGTATGCCCCGCGTGACCCATTGGTCACTACTATCATCCTTAAAATACACAAATTACAATGCAGCTCTTGATGCATCACACTCTTTTGGATCTCCGCCCATGTAGGCATTGTGGGTAATGAACGTGCTGATTTCCTTGCTAAACAGGCCTGTCTAGGTACTTCGGCATCCACTATCCTCAGATTGGATGATCTACTTCCTGTCCTTCGACAGCATAGTCATGATAAGTGGCGCGCTGAATGGAAGGATCAACCTTTACAAGGGCACCTTCGTTCCATCAAAGACGACATTCACATGTGGCCCTTTTCACTCAGCCCCTGTCGCGCAGACCAAACCCTCTTAACTCGATTATGCATAGGACACACACGACTCACTCATGGATATCTAATGACCACTCCCCGTAGTTCACCACCAGAATGTCACCATTGTCACACAGTTCTTACTAACTTTATATTATCCCCCCCTCAGTTAGTAACCCATCTGTCCCCTACTAACTTCCTAATCCTGCCACGGACATTAGTTCCAGGGCAGTAATTCGCTTTCCAATGTTCCCTTACCCACTCTAAACCACTGTTTGGACACTTGATCCTCAGTGTTTTGGAGGACAAGCAACCTAGAAGGGTCACTAGATCTGTTGTTGCTTGATTTCCTTTGTACTCCTTTGTACTCCTTTGTACTATCGATCACATTTTTTGCATTTGTCCCGTGTGCTACCCTGAAAGACGGCGCTTCTTGTGTCGCAACTCATTAAAGGACATCCTTTCTGACTCAGATTCATTCTCTTTCATAGCCATCCGTCATTTCTTGAAAGCTCTTAATCTATATAATGACATTTGACCAGTGACTTATATGACTTGACTTACTAACTCCCCGCCGAACACTAGCCCTATAAGGGCTTAGGCCCAGAGGGCTAGTATAAAATAAATACATCTTCAACAACAACCAGGGCTGGGACAAGCTCCTTAACACTCAAAGAGCGGTTGGTGGAGTATATTTCACCGTGCCGCCCAGCGGTTTTTTTTACCATAAATGGCGTTGTTTCTGTGCTCTTTTTCATGCATAAACAAGAGCCAGAGCGTAATACAATTATGTATCCCTGAAAGGGCGTAAATTGAGCTTTCCAATGACACCAGAACCATCCTTCTACGATCACTGGTTGTCTTGCAACGATCGTGCAACCGAAGGGCAAAATCGCTAAAATACGGTCATTTCGTTACATAATTACGTGTGTAGCGAGGGAGGGAGGGTGGAGTAGTGTGGAGTACATGTCAGTAGACCCACGGCGGCCGTGGCGAGCGGTCATGAGGTAACCTAGGCTCCTCCCGTCGCTCGTCTCTCTCTCTCAGAGCCAACATTGCGCCAAAATTGCACACAGACTTAAGTCGGGCCCCGCCACATTGTCCAGCTTTTTAGATACAGACTTAAGTCGGGCCCCGCTAAAGAAGGGTTAACAAGACCCAACCCTAGGGGACAGGCTCTACCTCACTGAGGAAAATAGATTACCCCATCCATAAAAAAGGAATATTTGATAGCCCTCTGTAAGAGCGGGGATAGTAGGTGGAGCAGTGGTGATGGGCAAGGGAGGGCCTGTTAGAAATCTGCCGTAGGAGTGGCACCAGGAGAGCGGAGCCGCAGATCAGAGACCCAGGACGCCGGTAGAGCGGACACCAGCTAAAAGAAAAATGGTCAGTGTGAGCTTCCCATCATCACACCTATTGGTATAATAGGAGGGGGAGGGGGAATCCAAACACATTCAGGACAATCACCGTGGGAGCGGAGTCCTGGGACTTTTCAGCAAGTCCCTGGGTACATCCATAAGCAAGAGACCGCCTATGGAGCAGAATCTTGATATAGAAGTAGGACACAGAGTACATCAATAAGCAGGAGAACTAGCCAAGCAGCCGCTTCCTGGTTACAGACGGAGGTATAGGGGGCACGGATATAAAAGGTAGGTAGGTCACCAAGTACATCAATAACCAAGAGAACAATCTATGTGGCTGTTTCCTAGTTACAGACGCAGGTCACAGGGTACATCAAAGAGTAGAAAACCTGTGTATGGAGTAGCATTCTAGAGACAGATGAAGAGGCAGAGGGCACCAGTAGACCCCCGCCTGTCTGGCGGAAAACTTGTGTAAGCACACTGTAGAGTCAAGGCCCTTGCCTCCCCGTGAGCGGAAACCCGACAGTTTCCAGACTCCCCGCTTCCATATCTATATATCTATCTATTGCCGGACGCCTTGATCTCTGAAGGGGTGGCCACGAATAAAACGGCCCCATGCACCTCTGTCCCCAGTCAGTCAACGCCCCTCCTCCCATTCAGCACCGCCTTCACTCGTATACTTCTTCACTCCATCCTTCCACCTCTTATTCAGTTTACCTCTCCCTCTCTGTCCTTCCACCTCACTCTCGTACACTCTCTTAGTCATTCTCTTTCTTCCCATAACATTCCACATGGCCGAATCATCTCAAGGTGTTCCTTTTCACACTTTCCAGCACATCTACATCCATACCACACCTCTCTCGTACTTCCTCATTCGTCTGTCTACCCCTCCATGTAACTCCGCACGCACTTCTCATGTAACTCATTTCCACCCCTCTCACTCTTGGTTTGAGTCTCTTCACCAACGTCCCCGCTTCCCTGACTGAGTAAAAATCAGGCAGAGGAAGACCAGAAACAGCGTGCACACATAAGAAGGGTGGGAATTTAACAAGAGCCACAACAAGCCTGTATAGACAAGAGGAAGGAGCAGAAAAAGGGTCGGTATAGACCATTCCGAAGGCGTCCAGCGCAAAGTTAAATGTCGACCTAGCTTAGTTACAAAATACTGTACACTAAAAAGAAAAAATACTAGGGTAGCGTCAATCTCTGAGTGAAAGAACTTAGGTAACAAAGCTAAACACAACACCCAACAATTACGTTAATTGAAGAAAAAACAAACTACTGTATCTATCTCTATCTATTGCCTGACGCCGTGATCCCCGAAGGGGTGGCCACGAACGAACCGCCCCCACAAAAAAACGAAAAAGTTAGGCTATCCATATGACTGCCACTGTTCCCAGAACCCCATGTCCTGGAGCCCTTTAGACCCGGGGAAAACGAGTAGGAACTGGCAACAGTGTGTGAGCAAAGCGATGACATACAAGAGTGTACCAACTTTGGACTTATCCTAAAAACAAGTCAGTGGTGACCACAAACAGCACGTTTGTAAGAGAATAAAGGCGGTTTTCCCTATGCACTTACAAAAAAGGAATCCAAAGAAACCTCATGCCCAACTATTGTAAAACATCGACACACAGTCACATGAAAAACAAAGATATGAAAACACAGAAAATAATGTAAAAACAGGATGCATCACGCGGAAATCAGAGCTGGGCACTTCCGCATACACTTGCACAATACCCCAATTTCGCCATGGCGAAAGTGTCATTTTGGTGGCGCACTTGCGTTGGCGGCAAAATGGCCGCCTATCTGCGCGCTTGTAAGTCTGAAAGTTACCTCTATGTTGCTAACCTTGAGTGCGCAAAATTTGGTTTCCACCACCTGTGGTAAACACGGCCCCGTAGCCCCCATCAAAAACCAAGCCAATTACTTCTTGTGCTGGAATCTAGTGCACTCTCTATATTTCATGATTTTTCATATGTGATTTGATATGTGAAAATGCTAAGGAAGACATGATAATAAAGATTACTTAATAAATATTGCTTAAAGGTAAACACAAATATTTGAAGACCTGGAGAGATTCGATCGATCGACTGCGCAACTCTCACAAATCATAATCGAATCCACTCTTGGGCTAATATATTTAAATTATCAATAGTCTAGATTATTTATTTTTGGATATGGGTATTGTCAAAATATCATGAATACTGAGATGAAGAGAGCTGAGTTACGATATTGCGAAAACCCTGGATTTAGGATAGCCTATATATTGTTATTGTTTATCACACGTGTTCATGACCATATGATAGGCCTTGTCTTTATTTATGATTAGATAGGATATTTGGAAAGTCTCATGGTGTATTTGAAGTGAATAGTACATTAGCCTTACCTTTTATAAACGAATATTTATTAGTGGCCCCTCCATCATTGACGATTATGCCTATTACATAAGGCATCCTCTTCAAACACTCATTTACCGTAGTTTGAATCTACCGCGCAGAGCATAAAAAATTGAGGAGCCTTCATCATGAGCGCACGCAACCTCATTCATGGTTCGTCAATTTGAAATTGGGTACTCACTACGAAAAAACTTCGTAAAAAATAACAAATAAAAATAAAATAAGAATAACTAATCATAAGCTTTCCATAACTTCGTGGATGTACTTGTGTGGATCTTTGACCAGACGCTGACTTCAGGCGTCATTCTTCCTTCACTGACATATCAAGTAAACCAAAATCCTTAATACATCAACGAATGGGAAGGGGATGGTCGGGAGGGCCCCAGTCGTCAATGATTACGGGGCCACTACTAAATATTAGGTTTTCTTTATCTCCTTGCAGGAGTCAAACCTATAATTTATTAGTGGCCCCTCCATCATTGACGATTATGCCTGATATCTAAGACTGGAGGGGGACATTCGTAATCATATCATAACTCTAGCAAAAGCAGATAATAATAAAAAAAACATAGTATTCTTACTTTGTAAAAAAGATATATTTGTGTGCATAAACTTTATACAGCATATAAATATACAAAAAGGGTGACAAGCAGGAGCGTGCTTCGAAGAAGCCTGCTTGGACAAAAAAGGGGGTTAACTCCGAGACTCTGTACACAGAGTTGGTAGTTAAGAAGGCACCCCACTTAAAGTAAGTGGTGAAAAATAAAAACATCAAAGTTTACATGTGCACATATGAACCCCATTAACTCGTGGATATATATCTAAAATTATACCCTAAAAATAAAAGGAACTCGTGTACTGTCGCAGAAGTACTGAACTCTTGTACTTCTGCAGAGGTACTTACATTACAAATACAAGTTGCGGCCGCAACTACTAAGATTACTTAAAATTATATTGCTTCACAGCCAAAACTATTTACAACAAGCATTGTCGTTCTACTATGATTGTACGTTAGCACAATTTCCTGTAATGAATACTACAGAGAAATTTTATATCACAGCACCTACACCCTGTAGCGGCTCGCTTGGTGTAGTGACTAGCATCTCGGACTTCCACCCAGAAGGCCCGGGTTCGCGCCCACGCTCGGCGCATTAAAGATTTTTCACAAGCACTGAGTCGTTACCATCCCTCATGAGCAAGGGGATGGGGTAGTAGTACAGGACCCCAATGGAAATACGCCTAATCGGCCTTCTTGGGCTATCCTTAGCTGGCTTAGCATGCGCTAGCTTTAAGAACTATTATTATTATTATTAATTATTATATCACAGCTCGTAAGCTCCGCACACACACTCCGGCGGGGTCTAGGGTGTCCTATGTTACACTGACTGTACCCCCCCCCCCCTCTCTTTTCTTCATCTAAACACTAAGTGACCCAGAGGCCACCTAGACCCTCTGCCGTAAAGCTATACAAAGGAGTACAAAGGAAATCAAGCAACAACAGATCTAGTGACCCTTCTAGGTTGCTTGTCCTCCAAAACACTGAGGATCAAGTGTCCAAACAGTGGTTTAGAGTGGGTAAGGGAACATTGGAAAGGGAATTACTGCCCTGGAACTAATGTCCGGAAGAGGGCGGACTAAGGCTTATCGCTGGTGGTCCTCGGTTGCCTCTGGTTTTTTTTGGCGTTGGATGATTTATGTCACTGCTGCTTCTTCTCGGATGGCGTTTTTTGATCCATGGCTGCGGACTGCTTCGTGTAGGAGACGACCCATGCGTGCTGAACCCACAGGGTTTAGATGAGTGCCATCCTTGCGGAACAGAGTAGGCTGGTTGTAGAAGTTGTCCCAGAGGTTGATGAATTCAACTTCTTCCCTCAGACACAAATGTTTTAGTCGGCTATTTGTGCTGAAGGCCTTGTCGTAGAATTTGTCAGGTGCGTCGATCTTGGGGAGAATGCCTGAGATGATGATATTCCTTGACTTGTTTTTGTAGTGCTGGATCATCTTGCGATATTTCTCCATCAACTCTTCGGATCTGGTGCGCATGACGTCATTTGAACCAGCATGGATGACAAAAAGGGTATTTTCATTTGCATCCTTTGTGGTATCTTCGAAGGCTTCCACAATGTCGTCCAGTCCAGCTCCTGGGATGCAAAATCTTTTTCGTTGATTTGGGACTCTGTCGCAGAACTCTTCGACCTGTCCTCGTAGGATGGAATCCCCAACGAGCCTGGTCTCTTCTGGTTCGTCTTCCATCTCTACATGGCATGGTATATACATGGCATGGTATATACATGGTATATCCATATATACATGGCATGGAAGGCCTGTCTAAAGCTACTGAAAGGTATCGAGTCAAAAAAGTATGATTAGAGGACCAGAGGTGCGTGGCTGCTATGTCCTCAACAGAAAAATTCTTAAGGAAACGTAAAGAGGTCGCCCATTTGCGTAAATCGTGAGCTCTACCCACCACGCCGGGATTACTTTCCTGAATGACGTTAACTAAGAGAGAAGCCAGTTTACGTTTCATTACGCGTTTACCCGTACTTGATACCCATAAAGCACCTTGTTGATTCCTAGGTGCGACTCTCAAATATTTGGTTAGCGCTTGCACTGGACATAAATTATGGTGCACCTTTCCCCTTTTCAACGCCGGCACCGTGAACTCTGAAAACACGTGATCACTGTGTTCATTCTTGGCGATGAACCCCGGGGAAGGGGCAATATGAATACAATCATTGAGCCTACCAAACCTGATGCAATTAGGTGTGTTGCTCATCGCCGCCAGCTCAGACACCCTGTTCCCGGTAGCCAAAGCCATAAGGAATACTGCCCTTTTTAAAAGTAAGTCAAAATCTGCAGTATTTTGGTACCGCCGGGAATGAAGTAATGACAACGCTTTGTCCAGAGACCAGGTAGGCATGAGCTGACGGGGAGGTGGGCGGAGTTTAAAACATGCCCTCATGAAACCTGTTTCCTCCGCTAGTGGTATGGTTAGACCTGTTAGGTCAAAGAATGGCATCCTAATTGCTGTTAAGTGATTCTTTAACGTTACTACAGATAGACGTTTCTGCTCAAACAGATAGTTTAAATAATTAAAAACCAAAGCCACCGAAGGCACAGATTGTTCTGTTCTGAGTATCCAAGAAGTGAAAGACTGCCAATGCGATTGATACTGTCTCTTAGTAGATTGTGTGTATTGATTCATGAATTTATCGGTCACGTTTCTACCATACGGAGCTAGCCATTTGGCCTCCTGAATGTCCATAATGCAAAAGTCAGCGAGGTCTCTAGGTTACCAATCGTGTCTAAGTGGAAATACCCGACCGGGAGCGACACCGGGTTCGGGCACCACGTTTTTAATTGCTGGTACCACGCCTGCGCCGGCCACAGGGGCGCGATTAACGAGACTACGCCCCGATAATCCTGTAGTTTGTTTACTACTTGGCACATCAGAGAAGCGTCTGGCGGCGGAAACAGATAAATGGAACTCCACATGTTCCAGTCCGTCACCAGTGTGTCGGGTCCTCCCGCCGGCGTGGTTGTCCGGCGGGTTAGGTACAGCGGGAGTTTGTGAGTCTCCGCGGACGCAAATAAATCCACTTGTGGACGGTAAGGCTTCGCAATCATTAGGTCGAAAATGTTTTGCTTGAGTGCCCATTCTACTGTTGTGCTCTGTCTCCGAGATAGAGCGTCTGCCCAAACGTTCGCTACGCCTGGGAGATAAGAAGCGTCAAGCTGAATGTCCAGCTTGTTGGCTAGTACAAAATCTTTTCTGACACGTTTAGCAACCTCCGAGATCGCGTTGACCCCTGTTTCAGATTTTCCATCCTGAAGGCCACTGACTTGCCCCGCAAAGAAAAACCGTGAGCCTAAAGGAAATACAAGGGGACTAGAATTCTTTGACATTTATGTGGGAGGATTCTGAATGGGACCAAAGCCCTTGACCCTGATGCCCTTGGTTTGACTGAAGGCCCCAACCTATCGTGCCTGACGCATCCGTGTCCACCCATACCGTCGGCGGAGGAGAGGTCCATGACATGACTGAGTGCAATGTTTCCCTCTTCGCCCAGACCACTAGTAAGTTGTGTATTAATTTTGGGATGGGCCATAATGTTTCCGCCGGCAATAGTGGATAAAATTTGTTGCCCTCCAAAATTAAACGTCTGACTTTCAACCGGCCCAACTTTACAGTTAGTTGAATCCAGTTGAGAGAGCCGACCAGAGATTCCCAGACTCTCCGTGTCGTAGTCAGACTGTGAAGAAACAGAAACAGTTTCTTGCGAAACCTGTTCCGATTGTCCACACTCTGACTCAGAGTGAGAGCGGCTGTGTCCCAGACCAGCCCTATTCACTGAACTACTCGTGAGGGAACAAGGTTTGACTTTTACCAGGTTTACCTTGAATCCTAAAGTTTTGACATAATTTAAAGTGATGTTGACATGATTGATGCATAACTGTTCCGTCTCCGCCACCACCAGCCAGTCGTCTAGATACCACAAAATCCTGATCCCTTGTTGCAACAAGGGCATCAGGGCTTGCCGGACTAATTTCGTGAATATGCGAGGTGCTAAGTTTAAACCGAACGGCATCCTCTGAAAGACATAAGTCTGATGCATGATACGTAAGGCCAGAAAACGTTGAAACCTTTTGTTTACCGATACGTGCCAATAAGCGTCTGTCAGGTCTAGGGAACACATCCAACCTCCCGGCGGAAGTGTTAGCCTGATTTGGTGTACTGTTAACATTTGGAATGACTCGTTGTGAATGTGAAGGTTCAGATACGACAGGTCTACGACCGGTCTCATCTGAACACTGTCCCTTTTGGGAACCAAAAATAGCTTGGACGTGAATACTGGGTAATTTGGAGGGACCGGGATGATGACATTCTTGACAATCATTTCCTGGACCAGTGACTCCACCTCAAAAGAAACTAGATTCGCCGTTGTCGGCTGACGTAAGCGAGGTCGCCGGAGCCACTGCCAAGTGATGCCTTTGCGTGCCACCATCCGTGCCACCATCCGTGCCCAAGTGTTTAACGGCCATGCTTGGTGACACGTTCGGAACGACCCAGTTAGCAGACAAGGGTTCGCCGGCTGTACTACCCTCGGATCCACCGGCCTTGAGACTGGCACCGGGAGTGAGAGAGACTTTAGTTTTTTGATGGTGGTGGAGTTGGTGGTGGTGGACGCTTCGCCGGCTGGCTGGCGTTGGCAGAAGACGGGCCCTGACCTGGCTTATGATAGCCGCGTCCTCTCTGACCTGAAAACCTACCCTGTCTATGCCTGTACTGACCTTGAGGGGAGGAGGACTTAGGTGGATAAAAGGGCTTAGATCCCCCCGGCTGAGCCTTAGTGACTGGCTTGGGTTTGGGGAAGTTAAAGGCAGGTTTCTTAGAAGGGGTGGGACTATGTTTAAAGGCCTGAGCCATATTAAAAACTGTTCGCCACACTTCAGGGGACATTAAAGAGGGAGTGAGCACTGGTGACATGACCACCTGATTCGCAATGCGATCAGGAAGCTTCCGTACCAAGGACATTCTGAGATCTTGTCTCGCTCGTACCGCCTCAAGCAAGGCTGTGCGTATGTCACCCAATGATTGGATGGACGACTGAAGAAGCAGTCGCCGGGACAGTTCGACCGATCTTCTGGCATCCGCGTCTGCGATTGCCTGAGTGGACCGGAGCAATGACTTTGCAACCTGTTGTGACACTATGTATTGGGAGAACAGGCGAAAAGCTTTCCCCCGTAGCCTAAATTCTCGGTCTAGGTGAGTTGGGGTAGGGGCAGTGAAAGGGTCTTTTAGTTCACAAAGATTAATTTTAGGGGCAGCTAAGAAGGCAAACAAAGCTGAAGGGACTCCGCCGGCAGAACACACTGGCATGGAGAACCAAGAATGAGTATCTTGAGGGATCTGGTGGGAAGTTTTGGAAGTAAATGTGGTCGCAAAGTTTTGAGCCTCTGTCTCCCATTCCACCCAAGGTCCTGGACCCAACTGCCCCACCTTCAAGACTGGATTAGCGGCTGCATCTGTGACGGTTTGCAAATCGAGTTCTGGAGTGAGAGCTGACAGTGTCTTAATGTCATTAAACCCATCATGCTTTGACCAGTCAGAAAACAATTTTGAAGCTGAGGCAGAGGGTAAAGCAGGTTTAGCAGTATAAACAAAATAGTCCTGGTGATAATAACTAGGTATAGCCTTGACATTGACATCCAATACATTCACCAAAGTATCCAAGGCCCTTAATTTCTTAGATTTATTGCCTTGGACGACCCATTCCTGCGGCACTGGGAGTTCCCCTGACAAGGTAGGTTGGGCGAGCTCTGGCTTAGTGGGGGTCAAAAGGACCCATGACTCGTCTGGTCCGTAAAGCAAGGGCATAGCTACCTTTCTGAGAGGAGCTTTGTCTAACGGGGGCGGATTGACATCCGTTATAACCCTTACATTCGAAGTGGTCAATGCCGCCCTAGCAGGCCTAGTGACCACCGATGGTGACATAGAGGGAGGGTGAGGGATCTGAGTCAAAGCAATAGAAGTCATCAGAGGCCGTACCGTAGAGCTTGTCGTGGGAGCTCCCAGGTCCACTGTAGGAGTTTCCTGCTGTTGGCCAAAAAATGTAGATAATGCATTAACTAGTAGCCCATCAATTTCCTGTGCTGTGACAAATTTATCTGATGATGTACTCACTGGTGAATCAATAAGATCTTGTGCGGCGTCTAAGCCTGAACCCGACTCTTGCACTTCCATATCTGATATAATTGAAACCTCGTCTTTATCATCCTGTTCCTCATGAGAGGATTCCGCCGAAGCTGGGGTACCATCTTGTTGCCAAGATAAGTCAGGAATAGAGGATGGGATCGCCGCGTCCCGGTGGACGTCAGCCACTGTGTGAATAGTTTGAGCCGGAAGTGGGTGGTCAGACACTGGTCGAGAATAACGCCAAACACCTAGGCCTTGGCCTACACTCCCTTGGGAGTCCGAAACACTCTCAACCACTGAGCTCCCTGAACTCTCCAAATCCAGAGTTAAAATGCTAATAGGTAAATCTCTTAGGTACAGGCACTACACTGGACCCTGAGACCGAACACTAGATCTGGCTGGTGTAGAGGTATGACGCGAAGTACTAGATTCCGGCGAATGTCGGGAGGCCTTTCTATCATGGGAATCCTTTCTTGAAGATTTATGGCTGCGGTGTGACCGTGAACTACTCGTTGATTTGGAGGATTTATCGCCGTGACCACTGGTGGAACCTTCCGTCTTACTCTTCTTACTCGATGGTGAAGAGGCAAGACTGGGTGGCTGGTGTCTAAGTGGTGACCTAGACCTAGATCTCGCCCGAGACGAGGAGGCTGCCGCCGGGGGGTGTAGGCTCACGTTGACGTTTCGAAGTAGCTGGGCAGGAGATGACACAGAAACCCTGTCCAGTCTCCGCCGGCTTACGGATAGTTACTCGAGAGGAACGTTTAGGGGAGGGGTGCTCAATTACAAGCCTATCCCAAAGTGGGACGTTATCACATTGAAGTGACTTATGAGCCACAATAGTATAAGCTGCCATTTGTTGCCTAACTTCTCGTAAGGTGACCGCTGCGGTCTTATCATTGTCTTTTAATAACACTGAGTTGGGAGCAAAAGGAACAGTTGCGCATCACCCACAGACCCCTTGAACGGTCTAGACATTTAACACACTTGTTACAAAGAGTGTGCGCAAAAAGAGGGATACCAGCACAGGTTGGAGAAATGCTAAAGCAAAAACTGGGCAAAGGTAGCCATGACAGAGACTGGTGGGAAAACTACTGCAGGTTCTGTATTGGTCCGCCGGAGCCCAGCCCTGGAAAAAAAAAAATTCCAGGAATTAATGCTCATAAGGTTAACCCAACATGTTCGCACACGAGTGTTAATAACCCGCCGGGTAACGAGACGTAATGTCACAACGATCACAGCTCGTTACGCGGCGGGGTTCTATAAAGATTTCCGAATATCTAGACATGTCTTAAGAAAGTTAAGAATACCCTCTGACAAATATAAAAGACCAGTATGGCGTTTATAAACATAGTCTTTCTGGTGGTGACTGTTTCAAGATTCAATTTTGGAAAACAACCCCCCACAAAGACGCCGCCCCTGAATTATTTTGCAAAATAACACTCGCCAGCCTGAGCCGAGATCTGACTTCTAACGAATTATAGATCGCCGTATGTTGAAGGCGGCGATACACTATCTATCTCAATTATTTGGTTAACTAAATTGAATTGTAAATTCCTTATTTCCTCCTCCCAGGAGCACCTGCCGGGTGTGAAAAACTTATGAAAAAGATGTTAACCCTAATTGAGCCTTCGATCGCCGTATGTGTGAAGGCGGCGATACATATAGTATCACTAAAATGGACCGGTTAACTAAACTGAATTACCAATTCGTTCATCCCACCCTACCAAGGTGCACCCGCCGGGTGAGGTCTGATGTTAAACGTTAACCCCATAAGTTCCTATCCCCACTTCTTTGTAAAAGATCGCCGGGGAGGAAAGCCCACAACAACAACAGCTAGGTTTTTTCCTTTGGTTTGTAAAACCGGGTAGAAAAACTTCATAACATATGTCCGCATGAACAATGTTAGATGGGTACAGCCATTCCGCCAGGAATCAAAGGGAGCCTGAAACAGGCACCACCACAGAGACGCAGTCCTGGAGAGCCACAGACACCAACTCGCCCGGGACACAAGCCTGTTTTGAAACCACGCGTGGCCCAAACTCGGCTCTCGGCCGGGGTTTTCATGGTGTAACCGAGAAAACAAAAACCCGGAAAGTAACCCACCCCGTCCAGAAACCATCTGAATGCACATAGGACCCGAGAGATAGCCAAAACACAACTAACCTAGGGCCCACAAACATAATCCGTGGAATTAGCCAATACACAACTAATCCAAGAAACATAAATAGTCCGTGGAATTAGCCAATACACAACTAAACCAGGATACACATGACACAGTAGTACATATTTAGTAGTGGCCCCTCCATCATTGACGAACATGCCTATTACATAAGGCATCCTCTTCAAACACTAATCCGCCGTAGTTTTGAATCTACCGCGCAGAGCATTTAAAAACTGAGGAGCCTTCATCATGAGCGCACGCGACCTCACTCATGGCTTCAGTCATTATGAATTGGGTTCTCACTACGAAAAAACTTCGTAAAAAATAAAAACAAAAAGAAAATAAGAATAACTATCTAATAAGCTTTCCATCATATCGTGGATGTACTTGTGTGGATCTCTGACCAGACGCTGATTCAGGCGTCATTCCTTCTTCTCTGCTCTGCGCTCAGCCTGCCCGGATGTGTCTCCCCACGCTCCGCTGGTTCCGCATTCGTTGCGTCCCTAGTGAGTTTTTTCTCATTTGTTTACTCCAGGATGTATCGAGTAAGGTTAGGATAGGCGTAGCAGGAGTGTCCTGGGCTGGTTGCCCGCAGTGCAGTGTATTTTGGGTCGTGTGTGTGGGGCATCTATTTCGGATGTACCCTCGTGGTCCCGTTGTGGACATGTGAACTTTTTCACAGTTGAGTTAGTTTGTGATGCAGGCGGCTTTCACTACGCGTTAATTATTGCTTTTTTTTTTCTGATGAGGTAAGCTTTGCTTTCTGACGTTCCCAGCGTATTTTTCTTCACCTAGTGAAGTTTTTTCTGGGTCCCGAGTCAGTCTTCCCTTTGTCGGAAGTATTTGCTACAGTGGTGTGTTGGCGGTGGTTCCTGTTGTGATATTTCCAGTGTTTTGTGTATATTTCAACATTTATTATGCCGTCTACCTAGGCCTAGCCAGCCGCTCGTAGCTTTGCCACATGTACAAGTGTTATTGTTTATTATTTATAAATATGCCCTACTGTGTCATGTGTATCCGGGTTTTAGTTGTGTATTGGCTAATTCCTCGGACTATATTTGTTTCCTGGTTTAGTTGTGTATTGGCTAATTCCACGGATTATTGTGTGACCTTCGGTTAGTCGTGCGTGGCTCTCCTCGTGTCAGTTGTTTGTTCAGATGGTGTCTGTTCAGGGTGGGTTTCCTTCCGGCGGGTTTTTTCTCGGTTTCACCATGAAAAAATCCCGGCCGAGAGCCGTGTTGGGCCACACGTGGTTTTTAACACTGGCTTGTGTCCCCGGCGATGGGGTGTCTGTGGCTCTCCAGGACTGCGTCTCTGTGGGTGCCTGGTTTCAGGCCTCCTTTGATTCCCGGCGGGATGGCTGTACCCATCTATAAAACGTTGTTCATGCGAACATACGTTATGTAGTTTTTCTACCCGGTTTTACAAAACCACATGAAAAACCTAGCTGTTGTTTTAGGCTTTCCTCCCCGGCGATCTTTTACAAAGAAGTGGGGACAGGAACTTATGGGGTTAACGTTTGGACATCTCACCCGGCGGGTGTACCTGGGTAGGGTGGGATGAACGACTTAAGTCTTTCAGTTAGTTAACCTATCCATTTTAGTGATACTATGTGTATCGCCGCCTTTACACTTACGGCGATTGAAGGTTCAATTAGAGTTAACATCGATTCTTCACACCCGGCGGGTGCTCCTAGGTGGAGGAACTAAGGAATTTACAAAATTCGATTTCGATTTAACCACTTAATTTAGTGATACATTTAGGTATCGCCGCCTTCAAACTTACGGCGATCTTTTTGTGACAATTCGTTAGACATCAGATCTCGTATCATCCTGCCCTGTGTTATTCTACTAAAATATTTCAAGGGCCGGCGTCTTTATAGGGGGTTGCTTTGTTCCAAAATTGAATCTTGAGACAGTCACCACCAACAAAAGACTATAAGCGCCATGCTGGACCGTTATATTATGTCAGAGGGTATTCTTCACTTTCTTTAAAAAGATTTGTTTAGATATTCTGAACCCCGCCGCGTAGCGAGCTGTGTTCGTTGTGTCATTACATCTCGTTACCCGGTGGGTTATTAACACTTGTGTGCGAACATGTTGGGTTAACCTTATGAGCATTAATTCCTGGATTTTTTTTTTTTTTGTCCAGAGCTGAGCTCCGGCGGACCAATACAGACCCAGCGGTAGTTTTCTCCCACCAGTCTCTGTCATGGCTACCGTGGCCCCAGTTTTTGCTTTGTGCACTACCCCTGCTTGTGCTGGTATCCCTATTTTTGCGCATACCCTTTGCATAAGGTGTGTTAAATGTCTAGACCGTTCAAGGGGTCTCTGGGTAATGCGTAATTGTTCTTTTTGCTCCCAATTAGCTGTAAAGGTCCTTTGCAATAATGATAAGACCGCGGCAGTAGCGTTAAGAGAAGTTAGGCAACAGATGTCAGCCTACACTACCATTGTTGCGCATAAATCACTTCAATGTGACAACGTCCCTCTTTGGGATAGATTGCTCTTCGAACACCCTCCCCCTAAACGTTCCTCTAGAGTCACGAGTATTAAGCCGGCGGAGACTGGTCAGGGTTCTGTATCTTCTGCTGCTACACCAAAACGCCCAAGAGAGCCTACACCCCCGGCATCCGCCTCCTCGTCTCGGGCGAGATCTCGGTCTAGGTCACCTCTCAGACACCAGTCATCGAGTCGTGACTCTTCACCGGCGAGTAAGAAGAGTAGGACGAAAGGTTCCACCAGTGGTCACGGCGATGAATCCTCCAGATCTAAGAGTAGTTCGCGGTCACACCGTAGCCATAAATCCTCCAAAAAGGATTCCCATAAACGGAAGTCCTCTCGACATTCACCAGCTTCTAGTGCATCTCATCGTACCTCTACCCCAGACAGAGTTTGTGTTACGGCCCAAGGGTCCAGTGCAGCGCCTGTCCCTAAAGAGGATTTACCACTTAATATTTTAACCCTGGAATTGGAAAGTTCAGGGGGTTCAGTAATTGAGAATGTTTCAGACTCCCAAGAGAGCGTAGGCCAGGGCCTCGGTGTTTGGCGGTTTGCTCAACCAGGGTCTGACCACCCACGTCCGACTCAAACGAGTCACACAGTAGCCGATGTCCACAGGGACGCGGCGATCCCATCCTCTATTCCTGACTTATCTTGGCAACAAGGTACCCCAGCCTCGGCGGGGTCTTCTCAGGAGGATCAGGAGGAGAAAGACGAAGTTTCAATAATTTCGGAGATGGAAGGACAAGGGTCAGGCTCAGGCTTAGACGCCACGCAGGATACTAATGATTCACCTGTAAGTTCTTCATCAAACCAGTTTGTTACGGCGCAAGAAATTAATGGGCTGCTTACTCATGCTTTATCTAAATTTTTTGGCCAACAACAGGAAAACCCCACAATGGACTTGGGGGCTCCCACGACAAGTTCTACGGTACGGCCTCTGATGACTTCGATTGATTTATCTAAGATCCCTAACCCTCCCACTCTGTTAACATCAGGGATCACTAGGCCTGCTACGGCGGCATTGACAACTTCAAATGTCAGGGTCATAACGGATGTCAATCCACCCCCTCTAGACAAAGCGCCTCTTAGAAAGGTAGCTATGCCCTTGCTTTATGGGCCAGACGAGTCATGGGTCCTTTTGACCCCCACTAAACCAGAGCTTGCTCAACCTACCTTGTCAGGGGAACTCCCGGTACCGCGTGAGTGGGTCATCCAGGGCAATAAGTCAAAGAAATTAAGGGCCGTGGATACTTTGGGTAATGTTCTGGACGTAAACATCAAGGCTATACCTAGTTATTATCACCAAGACTATTTTGTGTATGCTTCTAAGCCAGCTTTACCCCCTGCCTCAGCTTCAAAACTATTTTCAGACTGGTCTAAGCTGGATGGGTTTAATGATATTAAGACTCTGTCAGCTCTCACTCCTGAACTAGATTTACAGACCGTCACAGACGACGCAGCTAATCCAGTTTTGAAGGTGGGACAGTTGGGTCCAGGACCTTGGGTAGATTGGGAGGTAGAGGCTCAAAACTTTGCAACCACTTTCACTTCTAAATCTTCCCACCAGATCCCTCAAGATACTCATTCATGGTTCTCCATGCCGGTGGGTTCTGCCGGCGGAGTCCCGTCAGCTTTGTTTTCTTTTCTAGCTGCCCCTAAGATTAATCTTTGTGAGCTGAAGGACCCGTTCACTACCCCTACCCCTACTCACCTAGACAGAGAATTTAGGCTATGGGGGAAAGCTTTTCGCCTGTTCTCGCAGTACATAGTATCTCAGCAGGTGGCTAAGTCTTTACTACTGGCAATCGCAGATGCGGATGCCAGAAGATCGGTTGAGTTATCCCGGCGACTGATTCTCCAGTCGTCAATCCAATCCTTGGGTGACATACGCACCGCCTTGCTTGAGGCGGTACGAGCACGACAAGATCTTAGGATGTCGTTAGTTCGCAAGCTACCTGATCGCATTGCGAATCAGGTGGTTATGTCACCAGTACTTACTCCCTCTTTAATGACCCCTGAAGTGTGGCGAACGGTGTTCAATATGGCACAGGCCGTTAAGCACAGTCCCACCCCTTCTAAGAAACCTGCATTTAACTTCCCCAAACCCAGGCCTACCGCTAAAGCTCAGCCAGGGGGATCTAAACCTTTTCTTCCGCCTAAGTCCTCCCACTCCCCCCAGGGTCAGTACAGGCATAGACAGAGTAGGTTTTCAGGTCAGAGAGGACGCGGCCAGAATAAGCCAGGTCAGGGCCAGTCTTCAGCCAACACCAGCCAGCCGGCAAAGCGTCCAGCACCACCAACCCCACCATCAAAAAACTAAAGTCTCTCTCACTCCCGGTGCCAACCTTAAGGCCGGAGGAACCGAGGGCAGTACAGCCGGCGAACCCTTGTCTGCTAACTGGGTCGTTCCGAACGTGTCACCAAGCATGGCCGTTAAACACTTGGGCACGGATGGTGGCACGCAAAGGCATCACTTGGCAGTGGCTCCGGCGACCTCGCTTACGTCAGCCGACAACGGCGAATTTTGTTTCTTTAGAGGTGGAGTCACTGGTCCAGGAAATGATTGCCAAGAATGTCATCATCCCGGTCCCCCAAATTACCCTGTATTCACGTCCAAACTATTTTTGGTTCCCAAAAGGGACAGTGTTCAGATGAGGCCGGTCGTCGACCTGTCTTATCTGAACCTTCACATTCACAACGAATCTTTCAGAATGTTAACAGTACACCAAATCAGGCTAACACTTCCGCCGGGAGGTTGGATGTGTTCACTAGACCTGACAGACGCCTATTGGCACGTATCGGTCAACAAAAGATTTCAAAGGTTTTTGGCCTTACGGATCAGGCACCAAAATTTTTGTTTTTCAGAGGATGCCGTTCGGCTTGAACCTAGCACCTCGATTATTCACAAAACTAGTCCGGCAAGCCCTGATGCCATTGTTAAAACAGGGGATCAGAGTGTTATGGTATCTGGATGACTGGCTGGTGGTGGCAGAGACACAACAATTATGCATAAAACATGTCAATATCATTTTAAATCATGTCAAAACTCTAGGCTTCAAGGTAAATCTGGTAAAGTCAAACCTTGTTCCCTCACGAGTAATTCAGTGGATAGGGCTGGTCTGGGACACGGCCGCTCTCACTCTGAGTCAGAGTGTGGACAATCGCAACAGGTTTCGCAGGAAACTGTTCAGGTTTCTTCACAGTCTGACTACGACGCAAAGGGTCTGGGAGTCTCTGGTCGGCTCTCTCAACTGGATTCAACTAACTGTCAAGTTGGGCCGGTTGAAAGTAAAACGATTAATATTGGAAGGCAACAAATATTTCCCGCTCTTACCGGCGGGAAAATTATGGCCCATCCCGAAATTAATCCACACCTTAGTAGCGGTCTGGGCGAAGAGGGAAACATTGCACTCAATAATGTCATGGACCTCTCCTCCACCAACGGTATGGGTAGACACGGATGCGTCAGGCACAATAGGGTGGGGATTTCAGTCAAATCAGGGGCACCAGGGTACCAGGGTACCAGGGGACCAGGGCTTTGGTCCCACTTAGAAATCTCTCACATCAATGTCAAAGAATTACTAGTCCCCTTGTATTTCCTTCAGGCTCACGGCCCGGCGTTACGGGGCAAGTCGGTGGCCTTCAGAATGGACAATCTGAATGCAGTCCACTGTATTCAGAAACAAGGGTCAACGAGATCAAGGAGGTTGCTAAACGTGTCGGAAGAGATTTTTGCTCTAGCCAACAGACTAGATATTTATCTTCACGCATCTTATCTCCCAGGCGTAGCGAACATCTGGGCAGACGCTCTGTCCCGGAGACAGAGCACGACAGTAGAATGGGAGCTCAAGCAACCCATTTTCAACCTAATGATTGCAGAGCTCTCCCATCCACAAGTGGATCTTTTTGTGTCCGAGGAGACTCACAAACTCCCTCTATACCTCACCCGCCGGGCGAAAACGCCGGCAGGGGGGCCAGACGCCCTTGGTGACAGACTGGAACAGATGGAGCTCCATCTATCTGTTTCCGCCGCCAGATGCGTCACTAATGTGCCACGTAGTGAACAAACTACGAGATTATCGAGGCTTAGTCTCGCTAATCGCGCCCCTGTGGCCGGCGCAGTTGTGGTACCAGCAATTGAAAACGTGGTGCCCGGACCCGGTATCGCTCCCGGTCGGGTATTTCCACTTAGACACGATTGGCAACCTAGCGACCTCGCTGACTTTTGCATTATGGACATTCAGGAGGCCAAGTGGCTAGCACCATACGGTAGAGATGTGACCAATAAATTACTCAATCAATATACTCAGTCTACAAAACGACAGTATCAATCACATTGGCAAGCCTTTACTTCTTGGATCGTTAGAACAGAACAAACTGTACCCTCAGTGGCATTAGTTTTTAATTATTTGAATTATCTGTTTGAGCAGAAACGTTTATCTGTGGTAACATTAAAAAATCACTTAACTGCGATTAGAGTGCCCTTTTTAGACCTTACGGGTCTCTCCATACCGGTAGCGGAGGAAACAGGTTTTATGAGAGCATGTTTTAAACTCCGCCCACCTCCCCGTCAGCTCATGCCTACTTGGTCTCTGGACAAAGCTTTGTCTTTACTTCACTCTCGTCTGTACCAAAATACTGCAGACTTTGCATTACTCTTAAAAAAGGCGGTTTTCCTTTTGGCTTTGGCCACCGGAAACAGAGTGTCTGAGCTGGCGGCGATGAGCAACACACCTAATTGTCTTAGGTTTGGTAGACTTAATGAATGTATTTACATTGCACCCTCCCCAGGTTTTGTAGCCAAGAATGAGCATAGTGCACACGTGTTTTCTGAGTTCACGGTGCCGGCGTTAAAAAGGGGAAAGGTGCATCATAATCTATGTCCAGTGCAAGCTCTAACCAAATATTTGAGAGTAGCTCAAAGCGCAGATCCACACAAGTACATCCATGGTATGATGGAAAGCTTATTGGATAGTTATTCTTATTTTATTTTTGTTTTTATTTTTTACGAAGTTTTTTCGTAGTGAGAACCCAATTCATAATGACTGAAGCCATGAGTGAGGTCGCGTGCACTCATGATGAAGGCTCCTCAGATTTTAAATGCTCTGCGCTGTAGATTCAAACTACGGCGGATTAGTGTTTGAAGAGGATGCCTTATGTAATAGGCATGTTCGTCAATGATGGAGGGGCCACTAATAAATAGAGGTCTAGAGAAGCAAGCGTCTAGACAGTTCGATCGCCTTTCGGACTTCTGTGTCCGCGATAGCCTGAGCAGATCTTAGCATTGACTTTGTTACCTGTTGCGTAACTATATACTGAGAAAAAAGTCTATACGCCTTTCCCCGTAGCCTAAACTCCCGGTCTAGGTGAGCAGTGGAAGGTGTAGAAAAGGGGTCTTTAAGCTCGCATAGATTAATCTTAGGGGCAGCTAAAAAGGCAAATAGAGCAGAGGGAACTCTGCCGGCAGAGTATATTGGGAGAGAGAACCAAGAATGGCTTTCTTGTGGAATTTGGTGTGAAGCTTTAGAAGTGAATGTAGTAGCAAAGTTCTGAGCCTCGACTTCCCAGTCCACCCAAGGTCCCGGACCCAACTGCTCCACCTGCAAAACTGGATTCGCGGCTGAGTCTGTGAATGTCTTTAAACCCAACTCAGGTGTTAGAGCCGACAACGCTTTGATATCATTGAACCCATCATGCTTTGTCCAGTCCGAAAACAGTTTTGAAGCTGACGCAGGGGGAAGGGCAGGTGTAGAAGAATATACAAAATAATCATGATGATAATAGTTGGGGATGGCCTTAATACTCACATCAAGTACATTTCCCAGCATATCTATAGCCCTTAGCTTCCTAGATTTATTCCCTTGGATTACCCACTCCCGTGGTACCGGGAGCTCCCCCGACATAGTGGATTGTGCTACCTCTGGCTTTGTTGGTACCAATGATACCCAAGAATCGTCTGGCCCGTATAATAGAGGCATAGCCCCTTTTCTGATCGGGGCTTTGTCTAACGGGGGAGGATTTATGTCTGCTACTACTCGTAC
Source organism: Paralithodes platypus (assembly GCA_032716605.1). NCBI lineage: Eukaryota > Metazoa > Arthropoda > Malacostraca > Decapoda > Lithodidae > Paralithodes > Paralithodes platypus. The sequence continues at coordinate 1,501,562 of CM064500.1, forward strand.
ATTGGAAGTAGTTAGTGCCGCTGAAGTTGGCCTAGTAACAATAGTAGGTGATACAAAGGGAGTGAGCGGAATTTGTGTCAAAGCAATGGAAGTAGCCAGAGGTCGGACATTCAATGTTGGCGTGGAAGCTCCCAGACCAACTATAGGATGCTCTGGTTGCTGGCCAAAAAACTTAGTTAAAGCACTTGCTAATAACCCATTAATCTCATCTGCCGTGACAAATTGAGCAGAGGAAGAACTACTAGGTGAAGCCTCCCTATTCTGAGAGTCATCTACGACTGAACTAGACTCGTGAATTCCCACCTCAGAAATAATAGAGCCCTCATCCCTTGCCTCCGGTCCCTCCTGAGAGGATTCCGCCAAGGCTGGGACCCCCTCATGTTGCCATGTTAAGTCAGGGATGGAAGACGGGATCTCCGCGTCCCGGTGGACTTCAGCCACTACCTGCGTTGCCTGAGACGGAAGTAAGCTGTCCCTCCATGGCTGGGAGTACCTCCAAACTCCCCGGTCTTGGCCGGAACTCACTTGTGAGCCAGGCCCCACCCCAATGACTGAGCCCTCACTCGAGCCCTCTAGCGGATTATCACTGCCGGGAGAACCCTCTAAATCTAAAGTGAGAATATTGGAACTGGGAATAATATTTGGGGACAACCTGTCCGCCGGTATATCCCCCACCCCAGTCCCTGACTCCACTTCCGACCTGTCAGATTGGACATGAGACATGTCGGGAGTAGAGGCAGTAAGTGAGGTTCGAGGCTCCGGCGAACGCCGGGAGGACTTTCGTTCATGAGACTCTTTCTTAGAAGACTTGTGACTCCGCCTCGACTTTGATGTTTCACTAGAACTGTCCTTGGTCTTATCCATCCTACTCTTCTTCCGCGAAGGTGAAGTCGAGTGACTATGTGTCTGCTTTCTGAGAGGAGACCGTGACCTGGACCTAGATCTTGACTCTGAAGCTGTCGCCGGGGGAGACGGCTCTCGCGGTCTCTTAGCTGTGCGAGGAGAGGGAAGAAGCCCTTTACCCAGCCCAGTCTCTGCCGACTTAATGACTTTACTTCGGGAAGGAGGACGTTTAAGTGGGGGGTACTGAACCAACAAACGGTCCCATAGAATTACGTTATCACACTGCAGTGCTTTATGAGCCACTGTAGTAGCATAATTAGTAAGAAGTTGTCTGACCTCGCGTAATGCAACCGCCGCGGCCAGATTGTCGTGCTGTAATACTTTAATACTAAGCGATTACAAAAGGTACAATTCTTCATTACCCACAAACCCCTTGATCGGTCTAAGCATTTGACACAACGAATGCACAGAGTATGTGCAAAAATAGGGATCCCCGAACATGAGGGCGTTGAGCAAAGGGCAAAAACAGGAGCTAGAGTAGCCATGGCAGAGACTGGTTAAAAGCTAACTCCCGCCGGGCCTCACCTGGTCCTCTGTGGACCCGCCGGAACTCCGCCCTGGAAAAAAGGAAATTTCCAGGAATTAATGCTCATAAGGTTACCCCAAAATGTTCTAACACAAGTGTTAACCCTCCAGCCCCGGGGGCTATAGCTTACGACTGTGCTCCGGTACCGGGTGTTTTGACGATCTTTGGGCTATGTTAACTACTCTGTAAGTCAATGAATATGTCATGTAATGTTGTGAATAAAAAAAAATAATGTTCCACAAACCTTCCTCTGTCGAATGGCGTTGAGTAGAGGTCTCTAGCCCCTCTGGTTGCATAATGGTGAGCGCGGGAAGACGAGTGCTTTTCGGCGGCAAATTCTTCCCGCGTTCGGACGCGTCGCCTCGGCCATGGCTACGACGCACCTAGCCGCTCGCCGCGCCAAAGTATTTATCTCCCTTAGACGATTTTTGTTTGATATTGAGAATGTGATGTTTATTTGATATTTTCTAGTTATTTTGAGGCCAATTATATAAAATATGTTTATTAGGGTATCACTGTCACTGATAATGCTCATTTTCACTCGATACCGTACATTTTATTAGTAATTGAGGTAGGTTATTGTTGTATTAGGCACTGATTATTCGTTATCACAGGTGTTTATTATACTTTGGCCATCAAATATTAGGTCTTGTGTCACTTTCACTTTGACAAATATGCTTTAGAGAGTGTCACTGTCACTGATAATGCTCATTTTCACTCGATACCGTACATTTTATTAGTAATTGAGGTAGGTTATTGTTGTATTAGGCACTGATTATTCGTTATCACAGGTTTATTATACTTTGGCCATCAAATATTAGGTCTTGTGTCACTTTCACTTAGTTATATGATTTGTAAACGTTTTATATACAATTTATTGTGTCTTTTTTCACTGATTTATATATTTCTATAGGTTCTAATCATATGAATGTCACTTGGTATATACATATGTGTCACTTTCACATATATTATGGTGTAATTGTATTTGTATCAATGTTCTCATAATACATGACTTTTGTATTACAATACATTGGTTTTCTTCCACTTTTTGCCTATATATAATTATAGTGTACATATTGTCATTTTATTTGGCAATTTCAGTATGATTATTAGAACTCCAGCTTGGAGTGGTAATCAAAGAAGCAATCTACAGCACAGAGTGCCACCTTGCACTCTACACACTCCAGGGTTGACTTTTTACCTGACCTCGGCTTCACCCTGCTGTTGTAGCAGACATGGCACCGCTTCTGCTGTGTTCTTCCGGATTCATTCTGAGGCAGGGAACCAAGCCTGTGCCTAGTCAAGTATTGAGCAGACTGCAAGCGGTCAATAACGGCGGGCCCAGGATGTGCCACTGCCCTCTGTGGCATAGCATACTTCTCCAGGAGCTCCGTCAACACCTGCTTTTGGAACCTCCGCAGGCTATTGAACTTCATGGGTGTGTTCACATTCCGAAGCTTGTATATGTTGTAGGCATTCAGAACTGACATGTCCACCATATGCAGAAAGAACTTTTTGTACCATCTGCACGAGGTACGCAGGCAGTCAATGAAGCCTATCTGCATGTCGGACTTGTCCACCAGCCTCATGTTGATGTTGTAGTCCAGGACAGCATCGGGCTTGGTCACCCTGGCCTGGGTGCGGCGATCCACCTTGCCAGTCTCCACCATTTCCCCCTTGTGGATGGTGGTCAGGAGGTTGACCTTCCGCTGGTCGTGCCAGTGGATAGCCAGAATGGGCCCCGACTTCTTCTTGAACACATCACCTTTTTTGGTCTTTGGAGGGAAAGGTGGCATGCCCTTCCTTTTCCCTCGTACTGTGCCTACAGTCCCCGTCTTGCGCTCATGCAGGTACTGTGAGAGAGTGGGGGACGTGTAATAATTGTCCGTGTAGAGGACGTGATTCTTATGAAAGTAGCGGTCCATCATGGCTTGCACCACTGCTCCGCCAAAGCCAATGAGGGGGTCCACAAGCAAGTCCCCTTCCTTCCCGCTGTAGACCAGGAAGTCCAGGACATAGCCAGTTTGGCAGTCGCACAGCACAAAGAATTTTATGCCAAAGCGATGTCTTTTTGAGGGGATGTACTGCCGGAAGCTGAGTTTTCCCCGGAACAGCACAAGAGACTCGTCAATGACGACCTTGCGGAAGGGCTTGAAGTAGGAGGTGAAGCGTTCTCGCATCATCTCATACAACGTCCTAATCTTCCACAGCTTGTCTGGGAGGTGGACGTCAAGGTTGGTGACAAGATGGAGCGCTGCGAGGATATCAAGGTACCGGTCGCGAGACATATATTTCCCGAAGGCAGGGGTGGATATCAGATCATTGGTGATCCAATAGTCAGGCAACCTATGCTTCTTGACATGAGGCATTAGCATGGTGAGTGCCAGGAACACCATGAACTCTTTATGAGTCACTGGGGTCCACTGCCTCATGTGGCCCTTGGTCACCTTTCCCAAAAAGTGGACCTGGAATTGGTGCTGCTTATTTGTCTCTTTGACAACATAGCCTACCACCTCCTCATCAAAGAAGGCCTCAAACAGTTCGTGTGGTGGAGCATTGGGGCCTGCAGGAAAATTGGGGGTAACGCCTGAACCCTCCAGTACCTCATCAAAAGCTGGCACATCAGGGTTGTATGCATCCTCATCAACTACGTCTTGCCACTGAAAAACGTAGAATGGGTCTTGTCTACGCTGACGAGGAGCTCCAGCTGGTGGCCCAGCACGCCACGGCCAACTCGGGAGGCGCGCGCCCTAGGGCGGCCAGGGCGGTGGGCAGCACGACGGGCAGCACGACGCCGGGCCAAGCGGATGGGTCGAGGGTCGTCGATGTCCATATAGTCATCGTCAGAGTGGTCATCTTGCCCTGACGGTGGACCTATGTAATCATGGCCAGAGTCTTGAGAGAGGTGCCCTTCATCATCAGTGGCCCCCACATAATCTGGCGGGGAACCAGTGATGCGTGGGCGGCGTGCGGGTGGGCGAGGTGGGGAAGGAGTGGCAGGTGAGGCTGTGTCCCCCCGAGGTCCCGGGCTCCTTGGCCTGCGACGAGTGACAGAAAGCAATGTTTCACTGTCACTAGGGCCAGGTATTGGTGATGCGAGCTCAAAGACTTCTTCAGGAAGACATGTTGAAGGCGGGAGAGGTGGGGAGGACCGTGGGGAAAGTTGCGGGGACGTATGGCTGGGGCCGGCCGGGGTGGACGCCGCGGGAGCCTCGAACAAAACTCTCTTACTTTTCTTAATTTTCTTGGTATATTTCCTACCTTTCCCCTTTTCGGCAGCAGTATGTCTCCTGTCGGGGGACCTAGGAGGCAAATAGGCCGAAAGTGGGGGGTCCTCAACCCTTGGCAATGGTGGGGGTGGTGGGGAAGAATGCGGGGCATCCGGGTCATCTTGGGTGGCGTGGGTAGATAAGGGAGACAATGGCGGACGAGAAGGGTCACCACGCTGACCCTCACTCACAGCCTCATCCTCACCAAGTAGTTTTGCTTGTTCCCTAGCTGCCGCGGCCGCCTTCTCAAGTATTTTCTGCTTATACAAATGTAGCTTGAAAGGCGATTTACCTGGGGAAGGGCTTGGCGTCGTGTCACTTAAGCGAAATTTGGTGAGTGACCTTGAACTCTCCCACTCGCTCACTCTCTCAAGTTCACTGTCTTTAGGTAAACCAGCTTCCTCAACAACTGGTACATCACCTTCATCACTCTCATCACTGTCATGTTCTCTCGCAAATCCCAGGAATTGCTCTTCTTTATCACTCTCATGGCCATAATCACTCGACTTATAATTACTGGAGTCGTCACTGACTTCATCATCAACATTATGCTTGGCATCAGCTCGCTCATAAGTCTCAATGTCGTCTCAATACCTCCGGGAGATAACACATTTAGGCGATGGCGTCGGGGTAAGGCGCGACGAACAAGCAAGGGCGTCGTAGGAAGCACGGTATCGGACACAGCGGAATCACTATTTGGCGTACTGTCCATGATGGCGTCGGGGTAGATACTGTTGCTGTGGCGGAGTTTACGCCTGGTGGCGCCACCTACCGTCCCACGATACCGAAAATGTACGCGCGGCATTCGAAAGCACGCATGCAAGCAATGGGCGTTCAAGAGCCCTTCCGGGTTGCGCGGGGCGAGGTTGTTATGGGCGTTCAAGAGCCCATCCGGGTTGGAGGGGTTAATGAACCGCCGGGCAATGAGACGTAATACACCACTATTACCTCTTGCTACCCCGTAGGTTCATATGTAAAGATTTTTGAATATCTCTACGTGTTCAAAAGATTTAAGAATATCCTCTGACATGATATAAAGACAAGCAGTTCTTTATAAGTGACGCAGTCTTCCCTGTGATATAAAAATCACCGGGAACCCATAATAAGACGCCGGCCTCCTTATTATAACGCAGTTAACCAGGTTAAGCCCATCTTAATCAATAGATCTGACTCCTTTCGAAGCCTTCATAGATCGCCGTAAGTTGAATGTCTCGATACCCAATTGTATCCCTCAATTGTTTGGTTAATCCTACCGGATTGTAAATCCTTGATTCCCACCCTCCCGAGGTTCAACCGGCGGGTGAAAATTAATAGAAAAGTTAACCCCAATTGTTCCTATCCCCACTTCTTTGCAAAAGATCGCCGGGGTGGAAAGACTAATTCAAACAAAACAGCCCAGTTTTTGAACGGCTTTGCAAAACCGGGAAAAACTATAGTCAACAGGTGTCCGCATGAACCCCTAGTTGAATCGGGGAAAGCCATTCCGCCGGGAAACATATAGTAAGCCTGAACCCAGGCCCCACTACAGAGACGCAGTTCTGGAGAGCCCTCAAGCCACCACTCGCCAGGGAAAACAAGCCTATTTTTTAATCACGCGTGATTAAAACTCGGCAACCAGCCGGATTTTCTCAGTTGCAATCGAGAAAACCCGCCGGAAAAGGCATCCCACACCCGCCAGACGCAATCTGAGACCCAGCCGGATTTTCACGGAGCAATCGAGAAAACCCGCCGGAAACGGTAACCCACACCAACCAGATGCAATCGGAGGTACACAAATAGTGCCTGGAATAAGCCAATACACAACTTATCCAGAACACACATGACACAGTAGTACATATTTATATAATAAATCAATAACACTTGCACATGTAAAAAAGCTACGAGAGGCTGGCTAGGCCTAAGCAGACGGAGTATCGCTTAAACATGTCGTAATAAAAACAAAAAGCACTGAATTATATCACAACAGGAACAGTCGCCAACACACCTCGAAGAAATAAACCCCGGAGAGGGAGTACTGACACGGGACCTAGAAAAACTTCACTAAGTGATGAAAAATACGCTAGGAACGTCAGAAAACAACAAATAAGGCAACTTCATCAGAAAGATAAAAAGAAGCCTAATAACGCGTAATTAAAGCCAACTAAATAAACTAGGCTAGCTATCCGCGAAAACGTTTCACGCGTCCACCACGGGACCACGAGGGTACACCCGAAATAGGCGTCCCAAACACACGACCCAAATACACTGAACTGCGAGCAGCCCGCCCATGACACTCCTGCTACGCATATCCTAACCTTACTCGATACATCCCAGAGTAAACAAATGAGAAAAAACTCACTAGGGACGCAGCAAATGCGGAACGAGCGGAGCGTGGGGAGACACGTCAGGGCAGGTTGAGCGCAGAGCAGAGAAGGAAGAATGACGCCTGAAGTCAGCGTCTGGTCAAAGATCCACACAAGTACATCCACGAAGTTATGGAAAGCTTATGATTAGTTATTCTTATTTTCTTTTTATTTGTTATTTTTTACGAAGTTTTTTCGTAGTGAGTACCCAATTTCATAATGACGAACCATGAGTGAGGTTGCGTGCGCTCATGATGAAGGCTCCTCAATTTTTTATGCTCTGCGCGGTAGATTCAAACTACGGTAAATGAGTGTTTGAAGAGGATGCCTTATGTAATAGGCATAATCGTCAATGATGGAGGGGCCACTAATAAATAAAACTTTATGTTTACATGTGCACATATAAACCCCATTATTCTAATGTGTATATTCCTTAAAATTAGACACAAAAAATATAATAAATTCTTGTACTATCGCAGATGTACTTATTAAAATGCTACTCGTAGTTGCAACTACCGAGAACTCTTAAAATTCAATTGCTTCAACAGTGTATCCCACTTAAAGAAACAATTGTTGTACTACATCCATTGTACCTCAACAACATTTCCCGTAGTCATTACTACAGAGAAATTTTAATCACAACACTTATACATTGTATCACAGCTCGTATACTCTGTACATATCCTCCGGCGGGGTCTAGGGTGTCTTATGTTTCACTGACTGCACCCCCCCCCCCCCCTCTTTCTTAACCTAAACAATTAGTGACTTAGAGACCCATCTAGACCCTTTGCTGTAAAGCTGCACATGGCATTGATGGTTTGTCTAGTGCTACCGACAGGTATCGAGTCAAAAACGTATGATTTGAAGCCCATAGTTGAGTAGCTATGTCTTTAACAGAATTTTTTTGAGAAAACGTAAAGATACTGCCCATTTGCGTAAATCGTGGGCCCTACCCACTACGCCGGGATTACTCTCTTTAATGACTTCTACTAGCAGAGAAGCCATTTTACGTTTCAGTAGTCGATTCCGAATCAATAAGGGAGTTTGAGAGTAATCTTGATAAAGCATGGGGAAGATAAGATTTGAAGTTTGATTATAAAACAAAAATACAGAATAGTAAAAATGTTGCGTCTGCTACTGCCGCCGCCAACACCGTGAACGACCGCAGCAGTGCAAGTACTGGTACTGAGCTGGATACACAGGCATAGTTTGCCTTTTTCCAGAGGATCTACTGTAAGAAACTGTAAGAATTAATCTTTTACCTGTACTCGATACCCATAAAGCACCTTGTTGGTTAAGAGGTGCCACTCTCATATATTTGGTTAAAACTTGTACAGGACATAAATTATGGTGCACTTTACCCCGTTTCAACGCCGGTACCGTGAACTCTGAGAAAACATGTTCACTATGTTCATTCTTTGCGATGAACCCTGGGGAAGGTGCAATATGAATGCAATCATTTAGTCTACCAAACCTTATGCAATTAGGGGTGTTGCTCATCGCCGCCAGCTCAGACACCCTGTTACCAGTTGCCAAAGCCATAAGGAACACAGCCTTTTTTAATAGCAATTCAAAATCTGCCGTATTCTGATACAGACGGAAATGAAGCAAAGATAACGCTTTGTCAAGAGACCAGGTAGGCATGAGCTGACGGGGAGGTGGGCGGAGTTTGAAGCATGCTCTCATGAAACCTGTTTCTTCCGCTTGTGGTATGGTTAGACCTGTAAGGTCAAAGAATGGCACCCTGATAGCTGTTAAGTGATTTTTTAGAGTCACTACAGATAGACATTTCTGTTCAAACAAATAGTTTAAATAATTAAAAACTAATGCCACCGAAGGTACTGTCTGTTCTGTTCTAACTATCCAAGAAGTAAAGGACTGCCAATGAGATTAATATTGCCTCTTGGTAGATTGTGTGTACTGATTCATAAATTTATCTGTCACGGTTCTACCATACGGCGTTAGCCACTTGGCCTCCTGAATGTCCACAATGCAAAAGTCAGCGAGGTCTCTAGGTTTCTGAATGGGACCAAAGCCCTTTACCCTGATGCCCGAGGTTTGACTGAAAGCCCCAACCTATCGTCCCTGACGCATCCGTGTCCACCCATACCGTCGGCGGAGGAGAGGTCCATGACATGACTGAGTGCAACATTTCCCTCTTCGCCCAGACCGCTAGTAAGCTGTGTATTAATGTTGGGATAGGCCATAATGTTGGGATAGGCCATAATGTTGGGATAGGCCATAATGTTGGGATAGGCCATAATGTTGGGATAGGCCATAATGTTGGGATAGGCCATAATGTTGGGATAGGCCATAATGTTCCCGCCGGTAATAGTGGGAAATATTTGTTGCCCTCCAAGATTAAACGTTTGACTTTCAACCGGCCCAACTTCACAGTTAGTTGAACCCAGTTGAGAGAACCGACTAGAGATTCCCAAAGTCTCTGTGTCGTAGTCAGATTGTGGAGAAACATAAACAGTTTTTTGCGAAATCTGTTTCGATTGTCCACACTCTGACTCAGAGTGAGAGATGCTGTGTCCCAGACCAGCCCTATCCACTGAATTACTCGTGAGGGAACAAGGTTTTGACTTTACTAAGTTGACCTTGAATCCTAGAGATTTGACATGGTTTAACGTAATGTTGACATGAGTGTTGCATAACTTTTCTGTCTCTGCCACCACCAGCCAGTCGTCCAGATACCACAAGATCCTGATCCCCTGTTCTAAAATGGGCATCAGGGCTTGCCGGACTAATTTTGTGAATATGCGTGGCGCTAGGTTCAATCCAAACGGCATCCTTTGAAAGACATAAGTCTGATGCATTATTCTTAACGCCAGAAATTTTTTTAAATCTCTCGTTTACCGGGACGTGCCAATACGCGTCTGTCAGGTCTAATGAACACATCCACCCTCCCGGCGGAAGTGTTAACCTGATTTGATTCACTGTCAGCATCCTGAAGGACACGTTGTGAATGTGGAGATTCAAATAAGACAGGTCTACGACCGGTCTCATCTGAATACTGTCCCTTTTTGGTACTAGAAATAGTTTGGATGTAAACACCGGGTAAGTCGGGGGGACTGGGATAATGACACTCTTGGTAATCATCTCCTGAACTAGTGACTCCACCTCTAAAGAAACATGATTGGCCTTTGTCGGCTGACGTAAGCGAGGTCGTCGGAGCCACTGCCAAGTGATGCCTTTGCGTACCACAGTCCTCGCCCATGTTCTTAATGGCCATGCTTGATGACACGCCCGGAATGACCCAGTTAGCAGACTGGGGTTCGCCGGCTGGACCACCCTCTGTTCCAACACGCCTTTGACTGGCCCCGGGAGTGAGAGAGACCTTAGTTTATTGCTGGTGGTGGTGTACCCTTGGACGACTGGCCGGGTATGGCTGGAGGTGGGCCCTGACCTAGTCGTTGGTGAAACCTGTGGCCTTTACCTGAGAATTTACCCTGTTGATACCTGAACTGAGCCTGACCCTGGGTGGAAGGGGACTTTGGCTGATGAAAAGGCTTAGACCCACTAGCTTGGGCTTAGGGAAAGTGAAGGTAGGCCACTGCTTTGCGCAGTGGCGGTATCGTAACCAATAGGGTCTTGCTGAGTACCTTGGAAATTGTATTGTCACTGCTATAAGCTCAAAACAGTGTGCAAAATTGGTTAAAGTTTTTGCACCACACACATCTGCCATCCTGTGCGTGGTCTCTCCACGCATCTCGGTTGGGCTACCCCCAAAGGGTAGCCAAGTCGATCCCCACCTGCCCGCGGTGACCTTGCAGACACCACTTTCCCTTTTTTTTCTTTTCCATTTTAATTTTTTTCAATTGTGGTTGCACTGACGGGGACGGCGCTACCTGGGGTCTGTCCCAGGTAGTTATTTCCATGTTTTTTTAAAACTAGGGTTTTCTCTTATTTTTAATCAGATACGAAAAACAGGTGTTTTTGCTTTTAATTATTGGTTACTTCCACTGAAATGGCAGCAAGCAAGCAGAGTTGCAGTTGTGGGAAGGTTGTGGGCAAGGCCAAATCGCTGGGCTGCTACTTGTGTGGTACCTATTTTCACGTTAACTGTATAAATGTTGATGATGAGGACCTCAGAGTACTTGCAAAGAAGAAACCTGGATTTAAATGGCATTGCACTGTTTGCGATACCAACCCCCTGGCTGCAAAGGACGCAGCAATTAGTCAGCAGACCTTGGATGACCTGACGGCTGCCCTAGTTGGTGAAGTGAAGACTGCCATTGTAAATGAAGTGAAGGGTGCCCTTGCTGCGGTGGCCGTGGAGATAGAGAGTATTGGTAACAGAATGGATATCCTTGAGACTAAAGTTGCTGCCCCCGACATTCCCTTGTTTGCCAAGATAGTTCAGCAAACATTTGAAGAGACCAAAAAGGAGCCGACCAAACGCACCACTGAGGTGGTAGATGGTGGAAAGAAAAAAGCTGTCTGGGACCATCAGGTCTTGGTAGTGAAGCCAAAAGACCGAGCCAGTAAGCCCACCAGATACAAAGGCAATCGAGACTGCTTTGGCTTCGGTTCCGGTTAACAGGTTAACTAGAACTGATTCAGGTGTACTGGTGGTACGACTTCCATCCAAGAAAGCCAAAGAAGACGCAGGAAGGGCCATCAATCAGTGTTTGGGGGTGGACAGTGCCTTCAGTGTCTCCGAACCAAAGAAGATGATGCCAAAAATTACTCTGGTATTGCTAATGACGCTGAGGATAATGAGATCATTCCCAGCATCCTCAACAAGAACCCAAGAATAAAGTCCCTGGTCGACGATGGCTTAGCTATGAATTTGCTATTCACCAAGCAAAAGAGTGATGCACACACAAAGACTGCGGTAGTAAAAATGTCACCTGAAATACGCTCTTCCATTGTGGATGATGGCAATTCTGTGTATGTTGGACTTGTGAGATGTCGTGCATACGATCGCTTCTGGGTAACACAATGTTACCATTGCCAGGGCTTTGGCCATACCAGTGACAGGTGTTATCGGAAAAATGGGGATCCAAAATGCAACTTCTGTGCCGGTACTCATAACTCAAAAGACTGCACCAACAAGACTTCCCCCAAATGTATAAATTGTATGAGCTCCACATCAGTTACGGAGCCGCCAAATCATTTCGCCTCAAGTAGAAATTGTCCTCTAATGACAGCTCAGAGAAATAAAGTTATTGAAAACACCAATTTTGTAGGTTCAAAAAACTGAAAAATGCACACGGGAGCCGGTTGAAACTGGGTCTGTTGAATGTTCGTTCCTTGCGTAACAAAATGGATCATATTTGCGAGATCTTGGATGAACATAACCTTGATGTATTATGTCTCACTGAGACCTGGTTGTTCGAGTCAGATCTGAATATTATCCAGGCGGCATTGCCTAAAACCCATTTCATAATAAATGTTCCTAGGCCTAGGGGAGATCATCCGGGTGGTGGAGTGGCAGTTGTCTACTCCACATCTCTGGTGAATATCTTGCAAATAAGCCATAACCCAGCCCCTCTTTATTATGAACTGTTGGAAGTGGAAATAAAACTCCATCAACAAATTCTAAGAATGGCAGTTGTCTATAGGCCTGGCCATCGTGGCACAGATAGGGGTTTTATGGAAGAGTTTGGGCAGTTTCTTGAGGAATTTTCTGCTAAAACCGGAAGACTTTTGATATGTGGAGATTTTAATTACTGGGTTGACAGCCCTCATCTGAAGCCATTCTCTCCTGAGTTCCTTGAGTTGACTGATCAGAACAATTTTGTAAACCATGTGTCCCACCCAACTCATATCTTAGGACACACCCTTGACTTTGTTTTCTCTCCTGTGGGTTGTGGTGTTCTGGATGTTGATGTTGAGAATGCTGACCCTAATACCTCTGATCATGCTTTGATTACTTTCAGCTTTGATTTCCCTAAGCCACTCACACATGAAAAAGTAATCAGATTTAGAAATTATAAAAATACAGACAAAAATTTGGCTAGCAGTGAAGTAAAACAGTACTTGGGAACACATTCTCGGTGTAACATTAACTACTAACTTGAGCTGGACACATTATGTTAGAAGCATTGCTAAGAATGCTCTAAAAACTGGGATCCTGTACAGAGTTCGAGAATTCTTCACTGACGAGCAGTTGGCCGTAATATATAAAAGTCATGTGCGCTCTCAGATGGATTACTGTTCACCTCTGTGGGGTGGAAGTGGAGTGGTTGCATTGAGGCAGTTGGACAAAATTCAAAATAAAGCTATTAGATTAATCAATAACCCTGCAATCACACAGGACCTTCCTACATTAGCCATACGAAGAAACGTTGCATCCCTTGCATTATTCTACAGATATTTTCACAGCAATTGTTCCGAGGAACTTGCTTCAATTGTGCCGCCTCTCCACATCTTTCCCCGTAGAACTAGGGCAGCTGAGAGCGCCCATGAAATTTACACTTTCTCCTCCACAATGCAGAACTTCTGCTTATCAGAATTCATTTATCCCCAGAGCTACTACTCTTTGGAATTCACTTCCCTCGAATTGCTTTCCACAAACTTACAATCAACAAATGTTTAAATCCAGTTGTTACAAACATTTTATGAATGGAGGATGCCTTTAGGCACATGGACCTTTTTGTTTTATCTGTGTTTTTCCTTCCTCCGTTCATTGTCTCTTAAAAAAAAAAAAAAAAAATTGATACTTCCAACCTTACTTCAGATGAGCTGGTGGAGGTACATGGAAATGCACTTAAATTAGTGTTCGATCATCACTGTCCAGAAGTAGAGAAGAAAATCATAGTACGAGATGATTCACCCTGGTATAGCACTCGAGTTAAATTTCTTAGAAGAGCGCGTAGAAGAGCTGAACGTGAATGGCGGAAAAATAAAACAGACTCTACATGGTTGCAATATCTGTCAGCCAGAAGAGCCGTGGTCCACACAATCAAAGATGAAAAGAAAGTGTATTATCAGGGAAAAGTTGACTCATGTGGTAACGACCAGAGGAGGTTGGCTTCAATTGTAAACAGTTTACTTGGAAAAACAAGAGTCAGCTTAAGACCTTCTGTACCCGATGGCGAGTTGGCTGCCAACTTTGTGGCATTTTTTGCTGGCAAGATAACTCGCATAAGACAGGAACTGGATGATGCTTCTGTTGGTGAAGAACTTTCAGTTGTACTCCAACCCCGACACATTCCTAATAATGTCCTCTCATCCTTTCACTCAGTAGAGGTGGACATGATCTCGTCCTACATAAGAAACCTCAATAAAACATTTTGCCCGTTGGATCCCATAAATGTTTCCAAGCTGCCAAGAGTCTATGATCACACAGTTGAGTTTATTTCCAAAATAATTAATAAGTGCTTCTCTGAAGGTAGCTTCCCACATTCTGAAAAGCATGCACTACTCCGACCTGCTCTAAAGAAACCTGGACTTGATGTTGAGAACATGTTGAACTATCGTCCTGTCTCCAACCTGTCCTTCATATCAAAGATATTAGAGCGTGCAATACTTGACCAATTACAACCACTACTTCAGCTGAATGAAACTATCCCAATTTTTCAGTCTGCTTACCGACAGCATCATTCAACTGAAACAGCATTGATTAGAGTACATAATGATCTAGTTGAGAACATTTGCAATGGTGTGGCCTCACTATTGGTCTTGCTTGATCTCTCTGCGGCCTTTGACACAGTGGATCACGAGTTGTTATTGAGTGATCTTTATGATTGTGGTGTGCTTGACTCCGCTCTCTTGCTTCTTGGGTCATACTTGTCAGGTAGATCCCAGAGTGTGATGGTAAATCAAATGGTCTCGGACTCGACACCCCTGCAGTATGGTGTTCCGCAGGGATCAGTTTTAGGTCCTATCCTATTTATAATTTATATCAGCAGTTTGTCTCTTCTGCTTCGTGCACATAATGTCACCTTTCACTTTTATGCAGATGACACCCAGATTTATGTGAGAATCACAAATATAGTTGATATACGGAGTAAGATGGAATTGTTGATGTCTGATATCAAGAAGTGGATGAGAGCGAGAAAACTTAAACTAAATGATGGTAAAACTGATATTCTCATCATCTGAGGAAATAGAAGAGCTGATGATATAGTAGGTGCCCTCTCCATCAATGTGGGTGGATCTCAGCTGCGACTGGCCAACTCTGTTCGAAATCTGGGTGTATATGTGAACTCCCGATTAGATTTCAAAGAGCATGTAAACCAGATAGTTAAAAGTTGTTACTTGCACATCAGAAATCTCTATTTGGTGAAGCCGTTTATAACCAGGCGTTGCCTCCTGACGTTGGTTCACTCATTGGTTTTCTATCGTGTTGATTATTGCAATGCCCTGTTGGTGGGTCTTCCAAATTATATTTTAAAGAAAGTTCAGTCTGCTCTTAACAGGGCCGCAAGACTCATTTTTGGTGTTCCACCTAGAACTCCTACTACATCTCTTCACATAGAACTGCACTGGCTGCCAGTAAGAGCAAGAATAGAATTTAAGTTGTGTTTGGTGACTTTTAAGGTTCTCAAATTTGGTGAGCCTAGGTACCTTGCGGAGCTGCTCAGGCGCCCACCGGCACACCATGGTGTAGTTGTGCGTCATGACAATGACCCTTTTCGTCTTGATGAACCAAGGGCTTTCCAGCAGTCTTCTTTCTTTGAGAGGTCATTCTCCTACATGGCTCCGAGGTTGTATAACAGGTTGCCGCTGTCCATGAGACAACTGAGTTCTGTTGAATGCTTCAAGAGACAACTTAAGACTTTTCTCTTTTGAGAGAAGCTATGATCTTGAGAGAGGTGTCATGACAGATGGCTATAGAGTTTAGGCTATTTTGCCACTGCTAGTGATTGTTAAATGTGTGTTATATATAAGCCTTCTTTTGATGCATTGATTTTGTTCTTTTTTCTTTCTCTTTCCGAGCGCTAGTGAATTCTTCGGAAAAATTGGCGCTTATGAGAAATAAGTAACATGCTTATTATTATTATTATAATTACTTAGGTTGAGAGGGACTTTATTTGAATGCTTGTGCCATATTGAAAACAGTCTTCCAAACTGCTGGTGAAATCAAAGAAGGAGTTAGAACTGGAGACAGAACTACTGTACTTGGCTTGCAATACGGTCAGGAAGTTTCTTCACTAAGAACATCCTCAGATCCTGCCTTGCTCGAACTGCCTCTAATAAGGCTTTCCGAATATCTCCTAAAGACTGAATGGAAGTTTGGAGAAGCAAGCGCCGGGAAAGTTCAATGGCCTTCCTGACTTCCGCAGCTTCGATCGCCTGAGAAGAGCGTAACATAGACTTTGTTACTTGCTGGGTAACAATATATTGCGAAAACAGTCTAAACGCTTTTCCTCTCAGCCTAAACTCGCGGTCTAGGTGAGCTGGGGAAGGCGTGCTAAAAGGATCTTTTAATTCGCACAAATTGATTTTAGGGGCAGCCAAGAAATCAAACAAAGCAGAGGGGACTCCTCCGGCACTAAAAACCGGAAGAGAGAACCAAGTATGGTGCTCTTGAGGGATTTGGTGAGAAGACTTTGTAGTGAAAGTAGTGGCAAAATTTTGAGCCTCTGTTTCCCATTCCACCCAAGGTCCCGTACCCAACTGCCCCACCTGCAAGACTGGATTAGAGGCTGAGTCTGTGATCGGAAACATATCCAACTCCGGCGTCAAAGCAGAAAGTGCCTTGATGTCGTTAAAGCCATCATTCTTAGTCCAGTCAGAAAATAGCTTTGAAGCTGAGGCAGGGGGTAGGGCTGGTGTTTATGCATACACAAACAAGTCATGGTTATAATAACTTGGAATGGCCTTAATATGAACATCTAAAACATTTCCTTGACTATCCAAAGCTCTGAGTTTTCTAGACTTATTGCCTTGGATTACCCACTCATGTGGTACAGGGAGCTCCCCCGAAATAGTAGCTTGTGCTGCCTCTGGCTTAGTTGGTAACATTGCTACCCATGACTCATCAGGCCCGTATAAAAGAGGCATAGCTCCTTTTTTGACTGGTGCCTTGTCTAAAGGGGGGGGGGGAGTTATGTCTGATATGACTCGCACATTGGAAGTAGTGAGAGCTGCTGTGCCTGGCACAGTGGAAATTGGATCTGACACAAGAGGAGGGTTAGGTATTTTAGCTAAAGCAATGGATGTAGCCAGAGGTCGCACATTCGTCGACGTCGCGGGAGCTCCCATACCAACTGTAGGAGTTAACGGCGTAGGGCCAAAGAACTTATTAAGTGCATTTAATAGTAATCCATCATTCCCTTCTGTAGTTACATACCTACCAGATGACGAACTCCGTGGAGATTCGACAGTACCCTGAGAGTCGTCTAGATGGTGACCTGACTCTTCAACTTCCATCTCTGAGACCAGAGAATGCTGTTCTTCATCCCTTAAGTCTGGCCTATCATGGGAAGATCCCGCCGAAGCCGGGACCTCCACATGCCGCCATGTTAAATCTGGGATAGAAGATGGTACATCGGCATCCCGGTGGACGTCAGGCACTACTTGAGTCACAAAAGGATGTGTTCTGTCCTGCCAGGGCTGTGAGTATCGCCATACACCTTGGCTGTGGCTGTTACTCGCTTGCGAGCTTGGTATACTCTCCAATTGGGAGCCCTCACCCGAGCACCCTAGAGGTTTATAGTTTCTGTAAGATACTTCTAAATCTGAGGCTGACACACGTGACCTGGTAGAAAAAGCATGACTATCAGGTGATGAAATGTCCGCCGGGGCATCCTCCACCACATTCTCTGACTCCACCCCCGACCTGTCAGATTGGACGTTAGACTTGGTGGGGGTAGAGGCTGACCTTGATTTGGGCCTCATCGCCGTTGCCGAGGGTGACGGTGAGCGAGGCCTCTTAGATTTGCCGAGGGAGGGTGTGGTAACCTGTCCCCGCCCAGTCTCTGAGGTCTTACGTGCACGTATCTTACACTTAGGGGGGCCATGTTTGATAATTAAAAGCTCCCAAAGCTCAAGGTTATCACATTGCAATGCTTTATGTGCTACTCTCGTTGAATAAGTAGCGAGAAGTTGTTTCACTTCTTGCAAAGCCACCGCCGCAATATTATCCTTTTAAATTAAAACTTTAACACTTAAGAGGTTACAAATAGTTCAATTCTTTGTCACCCATATCCCCCGTGACCGATCGAGGCATTTAACACATTTAATGCAAAGCTTGTGTGCAAAAATAGGGATACCTGAGCATAACGGCGTTGAACATAAAGCAATGAGAGGTTCTAGTGCCGACATGACAGAGACTGGTGGAAATCTACCCACCCCCGGGATCTACCTGGTCATCTGGCGCCACGCCTGTACTCCGCCCTGGAAAGAGAAAATTTCCAGGAATTAATGCTCATAAGGTTACCCCAAAATGTTTCAAAAACATGTGTCACAAAACCGCTGGTCAATGAACCGTAGCCCTCAACCACTACTTTTCGTTTTCCTTTAGTTTCATATTAAAGATTTCAGCATATCTTTACCTGTCCTAAAGATTTAAGCAGATCTTCTGAATCTTCATAAAGATGAAGCATATCTTTATTAATGATGAAGTCTTTCAAGAATCCCTTTACACTTGAAACACTGGTGGTGATGTGGCTGGTCTATCAGAGTGAGAACTGAGCGATCTCTGCCATTCCCATAGCTTGCTCTTACTGTTCCTTTTACTTATATATTTTCTAGATCTCAAGTGACGGCGTCTCTTCCGTGGATTGACCTCCCAATATACCAAGATTGGAAGCCAAAGCGTCACATTTTTCCTTTGCCCCTCAACTTTCTCTTCATAATTGCTGAGGGGCACAGGGCCCTGGGTGGGGCTTTGGTTTCCCGGGCGTTTCCGCACCATCCTCAGCTCCCCGCCATGGAGTGGCTTCGGTCACCCAGGCTTTATTGTGGTCATCAGGGAGGGTTCTGTTGGGGCGCTCGGTTATGGCCTTGGAATTGCTCGGGGCCTTGGGGCTGTTCGGCCAGGCAGCTTGGGGAACAACAACAACAACAACAACAACAACTTGAAACACTAGTAAGATTCAGGCATCTTTTTATCCCATAAAAAGTCTAAGCCTATCTTAATCTCTAATCCGACTTCTCCCAGAAGCCCTCATAGATCGCCGTCTTGAAGGCCGTGATACCCTATTGTATCAATCAATTGTTTGGCAAACCATAGCGAATTGCAAATCCGTTAATATAACCACCCGAAGGTACAACCGTCGGGTTTTATATGCACTGTCAAACCAATTGTACCTGCCCTAGACCTCTTTGTAAAAAGGTCGCCGGGAGGGAAAGACCAATCAAACAGACAGCATTGTTTCAATGGCTTTGAAAAGCCGAGAAAACCATATCCAACAGGTGTCAGCATGATCACCTAGATAAATGTGTGTAGCCCACCTCGCCGGGAAAAACACAGGAAGCCTGATCACAGGCTCGACCACAGAGAACACAGTTTCTGATGAGCCCTCAAGCTACCAAACTCGCCGGAGTAACTACCGATTTTAACCAACTTGACTAAAACCCGGTAAACAAAACGGCTTTCTCGGAGCAATCGAGAAAAACCGCCGGAAAGGCAACCCACACCAATCAGAACGCAATCTGATAAACATAATCAGACCCACAGTCCGAAGCTCCTGGATCAGCTAATCACAACTAATCCAGGACACACATGACACATGAATTCATTTTTTATCATAATAAACAATGAAAACACTTGCATATGTGAAAAAACTAAGAGTGGCTGGCTAGGCCCAGTGAAAACGGAATAAACACTTAATGATGTCGAAACACAATCGAAAAGCACTCCATCCCACCAAAACTGGAACAGCCGCCACATCAACATCGTAGAAAAAAACCCGGGTAAAGGTATCACTGACTCGGGACCCAGAAAGAACTCCACTACGTGAAGAAAAACACCAGGAACGTCAGTATGAAACAAAATAGGCTACTCCATCTGAAAGATAGCTAGAAGCCCGACATCGCGTAGTTAAAGCCTCCTAACAAGCTAGGACTAAAGATGGCTAAACACGAAAAACAGTTTCAGAGCGTCCTCAACTCGGCCACGAGGGTCCGTCCGAAATAGACGCCCCAACAAAAACGACCCAAAATACACTTGTTCTGCGAGAAAACCACCCATGACACCCCTGCTAAGCTAATCCTAACCTTACTCAAGACATCCCAGAGTAAACAAATGAGAAAAAACTCACTAGGGACGCAAGAATGCGGAATCAAAGCGGAGCACTGTGGGGAACATGTCCAGGTGGGGTGAACACAGAGCAAGGAAGGCGGAAAAATGCGCTAGGCAGCGTCTGGTCCAAGAATCCACAGAAGTACATCCACGGAATATGGAAAGCTTATGAATAGTTATTCTTATTTTATTTTTATTTTTATTTGTTACGAAGTTTTTTCGTAGTGAGAACCCAATCATAAAGACGAACCATGAGTGATTTTGCGTGTGCTTATGATGAAGGTTCCTCTGAGCTCTGCGGCGGTAGATTCAAACTACGCTTATGAGCGTTTGAAGAGGTAGCCTTATGTAATAGGCATAATCGTCAATGATGGAGGGGCCATTAATAAATAAAGGTGTGGGGAGATGTTCCTAGTGTTCCTTTTGTTCTTACACTGGTGTAGTAACAAAAGGTACAGAACTCTTAGTAGCAAAATTATGTAGACTTTGTCATGGATGTCCGTTCTGAGACCCATTGGCCAATGGTCTCAGTCCATTGACAATACGCACTTATTAAGTTTCTTGTCCTATGTGGTCTAACCGGAGAAGGCCTGGACTGTGACAACGTTAGGTCCTTCTCGATTAACCATTGAGGAAGTCAATGGCGATTAGGGGCTCTGATCTTCCACCAGCCTGCCTAACAAACCCCGTTGGTCTTTCTGGGGCAGAGATAAACTAGTACACGTCAAGAAGGGTTTCTTTATGACGATACATGGTTTATAAGTGTGTAAATTGTTAGCTCTTTTAATGTCAACTTAGAAACTTTGGTGCTTCAGGGACCCAGCCACCGATGGAGACTGCTGGTTTTGAATTTGCATTCCAAGGTGTAAATTGTATTAAGCGTGAACTATCCTGTCTTTGAGTTGACGCTGTGTGTTGGCTAGTGGGTTTATCTGTGACTTCCTTGTCGCAGGATGGTAGCCATTTGGATTAGAGGATGTCCATATCGCAGGTGTTGTATCTGTCTACGGGTTGGGGAACCCTGGTAGAGATGTTGCCTGGAATAATGGGGAATGTTTTGGGCTAGAAAGCATATCTTTTACCCGAGCAAATCTAGAGAGAACTGGTCCGGGTAGGGACCTGTTTCTCTAAGCCAATTACAGTCGTCATGGTGTCCAACTGGTGTGACATTGACCTGGAGGTTATTGATAATGCATGAACTTTGGGAAAATCGTGGGGCTATTAGTTCTTGGGTATGATGTGACCCTGACTAAAGGTCGTCCATTTTCTTTGACTGATGAACTTCAGAACGACTGATAGAGCCGACCTATCAGATTCGAAGTGTCTGTGTCCAATCCCAACAGTGGGAGGTGGGTTTGGCCAATGTGTCACTTATTACCTTTACTTGAGATTTTCCCCCGCAATGCCAGGGGATGTCGAATTATCTTTGAGATGGATTTTGTTTTATAGTCTGGAGTTGTGTATCCCCTATTACTCCTACTCCTTCTGCCGATTGTGTAGGAGTGAGAATTCTGATATCTCTAAATTTATTCTGAAACCTCCTTTTGTCACATGTTACGTGACTATCAGGGTTTGATTTTTTGCTATGGAGTGGAGAAGACCACAGTATTCTACAAACTTGAAGGCTAAACAGTATTTTTACGCTGACTTTTGAGTAGAGGGGGAAGAGTTTGTTTCACTCTCTTGGTGAAAGCTGGGAGCTATGTCCGTGCTGGAAGGAATTCTGGTGAACCTTCTCGTTCTGATTCTGAAAGGGATAGCTAGGACCTTTTTTGGTACCTCTTGTATTGGGATGTGCCAGAGGACTCTTCTATATCTGGAACAATTATCCAGACCTTAGATTGTAGAATCAGTTCTATTTGGTGACTACAGTAAAAGTCCGTTAATCCGACGACCGATGATTCGAATCTCCCAATAGTCCAAATTTTTCAATTTGAGGCCAAATCCGAATTCACCCGATGGTCCGAATTTCAAGAAGTCCCAAAGTCCCCTTTTTGAGGCATTAGTCCACTCAAATGACACACAATGGAGCACACACATATCATATGTTCATGAATTCACTTTAAAAGTTTACCATTGTCATTGTAGCCTATTACCTACTTCAAAACATTCAGATTAATGCTCAAAGGAAGCTACTGATATAAACGTAAACACCTTCTTCTTCTTCTTCTTCCACATCGTCTGCTAGAGATTTTGTTTTGCTCTTGAACGCATCCTTGGGACGCTCCAATGCGCTACTGGCTTGCACCGCATTTTCTGCAAGCGCATTCAGTCTTGAGCTTGAAAATGCACCTTTGGACGTATTAGTCTTGAGCTTGAAAACGCACCTTTGGACGTTCCGATACGCTACTATTTATAGTTCAGTGATCGGAGCGTCCCAAGGGTGCTTTCAAGACAACAAGACAAGGGTGCTTTCAATATAATATAACAGAGCATGTCACAAAAGGAAAATCACAAAATGAAAATTACAAGAACCTCTCAGGGAAGTGCCGTTGTTAAGGCATTACTTCCCGAACCACATCTGATCTGATCTTCAAGAGCAAGACAAACTCGCTAGTAGACGGAAGAAGAAGAAGACGTTTATATCAGCAGATTCCTTTGATCATTAATCTGAATGTTTTGAAGTAGGTAATAGGCTACAATGACAATGGTAAACTTTTGAAGTGATTTCATGAACATATGATATGTGTGTGTGCACCATTCTGTCATTTGGGTGGCCCAATGCCTCAATGTTTTCGTCATACACGGGTTCATAGGGGTAAAGTCCGATAATCCGAAAAATCCACTAATCCGAACGAGGGCCGGTCCGCTGCCCTTCGGATTAACGGAAGTTTACTGTAGTTAGTATCCTGAACTTTCTATTGTGAATTGATTTGTTGAGGAGTAAACATGTCTATCTTAGGGTTTTAGTTGTAGACTGTCTCTTTTGGGGAGAGAAATATGTGTGATAGAAAGCTGGGATGCCTTCTGGCACCTGGGACACAACATTGTCTCTCAACATTTGGTTCATTAATATTTCGATTCTAGAGGAAGTTGTCCATTGTTGGCCTGGACTCTGAGGAGGGGTTAGTTTGTTTATTAAACTGATCCAACCTATCTATCTGAGGGCTTAGTACCCGAGCCTGAGCTTCGTTCAGGTTGTTTGGGGAATCACACTATATGTGAATCTGGGTGAAGAGAGTGCTAGAGTGGCCATATCTTTGGGTATTCTTGGACAATTGGATGAGTGGATACTGTCTAGTTCTAGTTGCCTCAAAATTTGTAATAACGGTGGATCCCCAGATCGACCTTGGTGATTTCACCTACATCACTACAAGCGAGTGTATTTCCCATTGAAATGTATGTTAAACACTGCCCACATATCCGCCGAAAATACGTGGTACGACTTAGGCGCGGATACGGGGAGTGCACTATATTCGCCTTCCATATGCCTCCTTCCGTAACCATTTCCTCCATGTACCCACTCGTATCCATCTGCAGATGCTCCCACGTGACCATTCAGGTCCCCTCCCAGAGGAATTACACTTCTAACACATGAGGCATACACCTTTCTCTTCAGGGGGTGAGGCATTCTTTTCATGGTCAGAATTGGCAGCAAGAGACTGAAACTGCACGTATGTGTGGAGCACTCGGTCTTAAAATTTGATGTATGTACAGTATGTACAGTCAGTCCCCCTAATACACGTATCCTCAGTCCGCGTTTACCCTATTCCGCGCCGAGGGGTAAAACAGGTACAGTACTCAAAATCCCTAAAACACGTATTGACCCCACAAAACACGAATCACGGTTGAAGAGTGGTGTAAAAAAAATATATATATATTCCGCGCCACCCCCCCTCCCTACTCCGCGTGCACACCCTGTACTTTATACCCTCGGCGGCGGGAAGACGGTGACTTCACGATGGCATTGTGGGAGACGGTTCCAGGAAGCGTCTCCCACAATGTCATCGTGACGTCAAAATCAATACTAATTGGACAACCAAGCATACACAATAGTAGAAACATAAACAAGTCATTCCTTACATTAAAATTAAATGCTATAAGTAGGTGAGAAGAGTGGGGGCTCCGAGGCAGACCCCCGCGACAGGGCGAGTTCATATAGCCTAGGCCTAGGCTTCCCCGGCCCCGCCACTGTCACTGGCCCCGTCCCCGTCCCCGGATAAACCCATAGATTTCCCGATCGCAGTAGTGCCTTCACCAGTTTATTCTCCCTAGGCATTTTGAAGTTGTTGAAGGGTGTAGGAAGGCGGTTGCTACACAATAAATGGGTCAAGTCTCAGCGCACGGACACTTAAGGATATTGGGACTGAGAAGGAAGCGGCTTCCTTCTCAGTCCCGGGGAAGCCTAGGCCTAGGCTATATGAACTCGCCCTGTCGCGGGGGTCTGCCTCTTCTCACCTACTTATAGCATTTCATTTTAATGTAAGGAATGACTTGTTTATGTTTCTATTATTGTGTATGCTTGGTTGTCCAATTAGTATTGATTTTGATCAAAAATTACCGCCAAATGTGTGTGGAAATGCGGGCTGCCGCCCATATGTATTTTTCTCCATAAGTTATGTTATCCCCAATGCGCGAATTCCTAATACCCGTCGTGTAATGCAGCCCATATAGGCGCGGATTGGGGGGACTGACTGTATGTATGTATTGGGGTTATTTTTACCGAATATAGTTACCAATACGCTCATGGCATATTGGTGTATTTAGGGACACCCTTCACAAATATAGTCATAAATACTCTCATGGCATATTGGTACATTTAGGGACACCATTCACAAATATAGTCATAAATACTCTCATGGCATATTGGTACATTTAGGGACACCCTTCACAAATATAGTCATCAATACGCTCATGGCATATTGGTGCATGTAGGGACACCATTCACAAATATAGTCATCAATACGCTCATGGCATATTGGTGCATTTAGGGACACCATTCAAAATACGCTTATCGAGTATTTGAGCTTTAGAGGATAAATATTTTCCTTTGTCACCCTCCCTGACTTTCTTGGCCTCTTTCCAAATTAGTTTCTTACACTCCTTCCATTTTATACATAAAGTCTTTCCAAATTCCTCATCTACTCTTCTTGCTTTCCCCACTACTCTCTTCACCACTCTCCTTATCTCCACATACATTTCCTTTTTCTGTCTCCAAAATCTTATTATCTCTATTACCCAACCACTCCCTGTATGCTTTCTTTTTATCTTCAACTGCTTGTTTCACCTCTTCAGTCCACCATGCTGTAAATAATGAAATAATTGGATTTATGTTTCAGAAATTCCTCTTCTACGTGTTGAAGAGCAGTGAGGTCCTGGACATTCTGGTGCCCATCCTCTACCACCTCAACGATGCCCGTGCCGACCAGTGTGGGTACCAAACACTCAAAAATACCCACAACTCCATAAATTAATAATATAACACCCTAATTTATGGGTTTATAATCCGAAGGGAAGGAAGGAAATCCTAATACTGTATTTATTAGTGGCCCCTCCATCATTGACGAACATGCCTATTACATAAGGCATCCTCTTCAAACACTAATCCGCCGTAGTTTGAATCTACCGCGCAGAGCATTTAAAAACTGAGGAGCCTTCATCATGAGCGCACGCGACCTCACTCATGGCTTCAGTCATTATGAATTGGGTTCTCACTACGAAAAAACTTCGTAAAAAATAAAAACAAAAAGAAAATAAGAATAACTATCCAAAAGCTTTCCATCATATCGTGGATGTACTTGTGTGGATTTCTGACCAGACGCTGAATCAGGCGTCATTCCTCCTTCTTTGCTCTGCGCTCAGCCTGCCCGGACGTTCCTTTCAGGCTCCGCTGGTTCCGCATTCGTGGCGTCCCTAGTGAGTTTTTTCTCATTTGTTTACTCTGGGATGTATCGAGTAAGGTTAGGATAGGCGTAGCAGGAGTGTCCTGGGCTGGTTGCCCGCAGTGCAATGTATTTTGGGTCGTATGTATGGGGCATCTTTTTCGGATGTACCCTCGTGGTCCTGTTGTGGACACGTGAACTTTTCACAGTTTGGTTTAGTTGGTGATGCAGGCGGCTTTCATTACGCGTTAATAATTGCTGCCTTTTATCCTTCTGATGAGGTGAGCTGTGTGTTTGCTGACGTTCCCAGCGTATTTTTCTTCACTTAGTGAAGTTTTTTCTGGGTCCGTGTCAGGCTTCCCGGGGTTGGGAAGTTATCGCTTCGGTGGTGTGTTGGCGGTGGTTCCTGTTGTAATATTCCAGTGTGTGTTTATATTTCAACTATTTTCATGCCGTCTACCTAGGCCTAGCCAGCCGCTCGTAGCTTTGCCACATGTCTAGTGTTATTATTTATTTTATAAATATGCCCTACTGTGTCATGTGTATCCGGGTTTTAGTTGTGTATTGGCTAATTCCTCGGACTATATTTGTTTCCTGGTTTAGTTGTGTTTTTGGCTAATTCCACGGATTATGTTGTGACCTTGGTTAGTCGTGCGTGTCTCTCCTCGTGTCGTATTGTTCAGATGGTGTCTGTTCAGGGTGGGGTTTGCCTTCCGGCGGGTTTTTCTCGGTTTCACCGTGAAAAATCCTGACCGATGAGCAGTGTTAGGCCACACGTGGTTGTTAACACTGGCTGGTTCCCCGGCGAGGGGAGGTGTCTGTGGCTCTCCAGGACTGCGTATCTGTGGGTGCCTGGTTTCAGGCCTCCTTTATAATTCCCGGCGGGATGGCTGTACCCATCCTTTCATATATACAGTAAAAGTCCGTTAATCCGACGACCGATGATTCGAATCTCCCAATAGTCCGAATTTTTCAATTTGAGGCCAAATCCGAATTCACCCGATGGTCCGAATTTCAAGAAGTCCCTAAGTCCCCTTTTTGAGGCATTAGGCCACTCAAATGACACATAATGGAGCACACACATATCATATGTTCATGAATTCACTTTAAAAGTTTACCATTGTCATTGTAACCTATTATCTACTTCAAAACATTCAGATTAATGGTCAAAGGAAGCTACTGATATAATCGTAAACACCTTCGTCTTCTTCTTCTTCCACATCGTCTGCTAGAGAGTTTGTTTTGCTCTTGAACGCATCCTTGGGACGCTCCGATGCGCTACTGGCTTGCACCGCATTTTCTGCAAGCGCATTTAGTCTTGAGCTTGAAAACGCACCTTTGGACGTATTAGTCTTGAGCTTGAAAACGCACCTTTGGATGTTCCGATACGCTACTATTTATAGTTCAGTGATCGGAGCATCCCAAGGGTGCTTTCAAGACAACAAGACAAGGGTGCTTTCAATACAATATAATATAACAGAGCACGTCCAACAAAGGAAAATCACAAAAGGAAATTACAAGAACCTCTCAGGGAAGTGCCGTTGTTAAGGCATTACTTCCCGAACCACATCTGATCTTCAAGAGCAAGACAAACTCGCTAGTAGACGGAAGAAGAAGAAGACGTTTATATCAGCAGATCCTTTGACCATTAATCTGAATGTTTTGAAGTAGTTAATAGGCTACAATGACAATGGTAAACTTTTGAAGTGATTTCATGAACATATGATATGTGTGTGCACCATTGTGTCATTTGGGTGGCCTAATGTCTCAATGTTTTCGTCATACACAGGTTCATAGGGGTAAAGTCCGATAATCCGAAAAATCCACTAATCCGAACGAGAGCCGGTCCGCTGCCCTTCGGATTAACGGAAGTTTACTGTATTTAGTTATATATAAAGAAACGACGTTCGTGAGAACACTCGTTTTTTATAGGTTTTTCTACCTGGTTTACGACAAACCACGGGGAAAACCTAGCTGTTGTTTAGGCGTTCCTCCCCGGCGATCTTTTACAAAGTAGTGGGGTCAGGAACTTGTGGGGTTAACTTTTAGACTTCTCACCCGGCGGGTGCACCTTAGCAGGGTGGGATAAAACGACTTAGGTCTCTTATAGTTAACCAATCCATGTGAGTGATACTCTGTGTATCGCTGCCTTTACTCTTACGGCATTTGAAGGATCAGTGAGGTTTAACCAAATCGATTTCCACACCCGGCGGGTGTCCCTAAGTAAAGGAACTAAGGAATTTATAAACAAATTCAATTTCGATTAACCTTAATTGGGTGATACTTTCAGTATCACCGCCTTCTAATTTTACGACGATCGTTTGGGACAATTCGTTAAAAAATCAGATCTCGTATATTCCTGCCCTGGGCTATTCTACTAAAATATTTCAAGGGCCGGCGTCTTTATGAGGGGGGCTTTGTTACAAAATTGAATCTTGAGACAGTCACCACCTCCTACAGACTATTAGTGCCATACTGGACCATTATATCAGAGGGTATTCTTCATGTTCTTAGCTAAGAAGACTTGTTTAGCCTCTTTATACCCAGCCGCGTGGCGAGATGTGTTAGCTGTGTCTTTGCATCCCGTTACCCGCGGGTTATTAACACTTGTATGCGAACACTTGGGTTAACCTTATGAGCATTAATTGCTGGAAATTTTCTTTATTTTTCCAGAGCTGAGCTCCGGCGGACCAATACAGACCCGGCGGTAGTTCCTCTCACCAGTCTCTGTCATGGCTAATGTGACCCCAGTTTTTGCCCTGTGCATTACCCCTACTTGCGCGGGTATCCCAATTTTTGCACATACCCTTTGCATAAGGTGTGTTAGATGTCTAGACCGTTCAAGGGTCTCTGGGTTACACGTAATTGTTCTTTTTGCTCCCAATTAGACCATAAAGTCCTGTGTGACAATGACAAGACCGCGGCGGTAGCGTTGAGAGAGGTCAGACAACAAATGTCGGCCTACACTACCTTTGTCGCACATAAGTCACTTCAATGTGACAACGTCCCACTTTGGGATAAGTTGCTGTCAGAGCACCCTCCCCCTAAACGTACCTCTAGAGTAAGGGGTTTTAAGCCGACAGAGACTAGCCGGGTTTCTGTATCGTCTGTGGAGACGTTTAAACGCCCGAGAGAGCCTACTCCCCCGGCAGCCACCTCCTCGTCGCAGGCGAGATCGAGGTCAAGGTCACCCCTCAGACAACGGTCTTCAAGTCGGGCCTCTTCCCCGGCTAGTAAGAAGTGCAAGACTGAAGCTTCCCCCAGGGGCCATGGTGGTGATTCTTCCAAACCTAGGTCCAGTTCGCGGTCACACCGTAGCCACAAATCCTCCAAAAAGGATTCCCATAAGAAGTCCTCTCGACATTCTTCTAAGTCTAGTGCATCTCATCGTACCTCTACACCTGACAATGTTTCTGTTACAGCCTCAGAGTATAGTGAAGCGCCTGTCCCTAAACAAGATTTACCTATTGATATTTTAACCCTAGAAATGGAGAGTTCAGGATATTCAATAATTGAGAATGTTTCAGACTCTCAAGAGAGCGTAGGCCAGAGCCTCGGTGTTTGGCGATTTGCTCAGCCAGGGTCTGTCCATCCACGTCCGACTCATACGAGTCACACAGTAGCCGATGTCCACAGGGACGCGGCGACCCCATCCTCTATCCCTGATTTATCTTGGAAACAAGGTGCCCCTGCCTCGGCGGGTGCTTCTCAGGAGGATCGGGAGGAACAAGATGAAGTGTCATTAATTTCAGATAGGGAAGGACAAGGGTCAGGCTCAGGCCTGGACGCCGCCCATGATAATACTAATTCACCTGAAAGTTCTGCACCTAACCAGTTTGTTACAGCACAAGAAATTGATGGGTTACTTACTCATGCTCTATCAAAATTCTTTAATCAACAACGAGAAAACCCCACAATGGACTTGGGGGCTCCCTTGACAGGTTCTGCGGTACGGCCTCTGATAACGTCAATCGATTTATCTAAGATTCCTAACCCTCCTACTCTGTCACCGACAGGGAGCTCTAAGCCAGCTACGGCGGCATGCACTACGTCAAATGTCAGGGTCATTACGGATGTTAATCCACCCCCTCTAGACAAAGCGCCTCTTAGAAAGGTAGCTATGCCCCTGCTTTATGGGCCAGACGAGTCATGGGTCCCTTTGAACCCCTCTAAGCCAGAGCTTGCCCAGCCTACCTTGTCAGGGGAACTCCCGGTACCACGTGAGTGGTTTATCCAGGGAAATAAGTCTAAGAAATTAAGGGCATTGGATGCCTTGGGTAATGTTTAGACCGTAAATATCAAGGCTATACCTAGTTATTATTATCAGGATTATTTTGTATATGCATCTAAGCCTGCTTTACCCCCTGCCTCAGCTTCAAAACTTTTTTCAGACTGGTCTAAGCTGGATGGGTTTAATGATATTAAGGCTCTGTTGGCTATTACTCCTGAACTAGATTTACAGACCGTCACAGACGAGACAGCTAATCCAGTGTTGAAGGTGGGACAGTTAGGACCAGGACCTTGGGTGGATTGGGAGGTAGAGGCTCAAAACTTTGCAACCACTTTCACTTCTAAATCTTCCCACCAGATCCCTCAGGATACACATTCATGGTTCTCAATGCTGGTAGGTCCTGCCGGCGGAGTGCCGTCAGCTAATTTTTCCTTTTTAGCTGCCCCTAAGATTAATCTTTGTGAACTAAAGGAACCATTCATTACCCCTACCCCTTCTCACCTAGACAGAGATTTAGGCTAAGGGGAAAAGCTTTCCGCCTGTTTTCACAGTACATAGTTTCTCAACAGTGGCTAAGTCTTTACTCAGGTCTACTCAGGCAATCGCAGACGCGGATGCTCGAAGATCAGTTGAATTATCCCGGCGTCTGATTCTTCAGTCGTCAATTCAATCCTTAGGTGACATACGCACAGCCTTACTTGAGGCGGTGCGAGCACGACAGGATCTTAGAATGTCATTAGTTCGCAAGCTGCCTGATCGCATTGCTAACCAGGTGGTAATGTCCCCAGTACTTACACCTTCTTTAATGTCCCCTGATGTATGGCGAACAGTGTTTAACATGGCACAGGCCGTGAAGCACAGTCCCGCACAGGCTAAGAACATGTCAATATCATTTTAAATCATGTCAAAACTCTAGGCTTCAAGGTAAATCTGGTAAAGTCAAACCTTGTTCCCTCAAGAGTAATTCAGTGGATAGGGCTGGTCTGGGACACCGCCGCTCTCACTCTGAGTCAGAGTGTGGACAATCGCAACAGGTTTCGCAGGAAACTGTTCAGGTTTCTTCACAGTCTGACTACGACACGAAGAGTCTGGGAGTCTCTGGTCGGCTCTCTCAACTGGATTCAGCCTAACTGTCAAGTTGGGCCGGTTGAAAGTAAAACGATTAATATTGGAGGGCAACAAATATTTCCCACTCTTACCGGCGGGAAAATTATGGCCCATACCAAAATTAATCCACACCTTACTAGCGGTCTGGGCGAAGAGGGAAACATTGCACTCAATCATGTCATGGACCTCTCCTCCTCCAACGGTATGGGTAGACACGGATGCGTCAGGCACCATAGGGTGGGGATTTCAGTCAAATCAGGGGCACCAGGGTCAGGGACTTTGGTCCCACTTAGAAATCTCTCACATAAATGTCAAAGAGTTACTAGTCCCATTGTATTTCCTTCAGGCTCACGGCCCGGCGTTACGGGGCAAGTCAGTGGCCTTCAGAATGGACAATCTGAATGCAGTTCACTGTATTCAGAAACAAGGGTCAACGAGGTCAAGGAAGTTGCTACTCGTGTCGGAAGAGATTTTTGTTCTAGCCACCAGTCTAGATATTTATCTTCACGCATCTTATCTCCCAGGCGTAGCGAACGTCTGGGCAGACGCTCTGTCCCGGAGACAGAGCACGACAGTAGAATGGGAGCTCAAGCAACCCATTTTCGACCTAATGATTGCGGAGCTCTCCCATCCACAAGTGGATCTTTTTGCGTCCGAGGAGACTCACAAGCTCCCTCTATACCTCACCCGCCGGACGATAACGCCGGCAGGGGGGCCAGACGCCCTAGTGACAGACTGGAACAGATGGAGCTCCATCTATCTGTTTCCACCGCCAGATGCGTCACTAATGTGCCACGTAGTGAACAAACTACGAGTTTATCGAGGCTTAGTCTCGCTAATCGCGCCCCTGTGGCCAGCGCAGGTGTGGTGCCAGCAGTTAATAATGTGGTGCCCGGACCCGGTATCGCTCCCGGTCGGGTACTTCCACTTAGACACGATTGGCAACCTAGAGACCTCGCTGACTTTTGCATTATGGACATTCAGGAGGCCAAGTGGCTAGCACCATACGGTAGGGATGTGACCAATAAATTGCTCAATCAATATACTCAGTCTACTAAGCGACAATATCAATCTCATTGGAAAGCTTTTACTTCTTGGATTGTTAGAACGGAACAAACTGTACCCTCAGTGGCATTGGTTTTTAATTACTTGAACTATCTGTTTGAGCAGAAACGTTTATCTGTGGTTACTTTGAAGAATCACTTAACTGCGATTAGAGTGCCCTTTTTCGACCTTACAGGTCTATCCATACCGGTGGCGGAGGAAACAGGATTTATGAGAGCGTGTTTTAAACTCCGCCCACCTCCCCGTCAGCTCATGCCTACTTGGTCTCTGGACAAAGCTTTGTCTTTACTTCATTCTCGTCTGTATCAAAATACTGCAGACTTTGCTTTAATCTTAAAGAAGGCAGTTTTCCTTTTGGCTTTGGCCACCGGAAACAGAGTGTCTGAGCTGGCGGCGATGAGCAACACACCTAATTGTCTTAGGTTTGGTAGACTTAATGATTCAATTTCCATTGCACCCTCCCCGGCGTTTGTAGCCAAGAATGAGCATAGTGCACACGTGTTTTCTGAATTCACGGTGCCGGCGTTAAAAAGGGGAAAGGTGCATCATAATTTATGTCCAGTGCAAGCTCTAACCAAATATTTAAGAATAGCTCCTCATAACCCCCAAGGTGCTTTATGGGTAGCGAGTACGGGTAAACGCTTACTTAAACGGCGATTAGCCTCTCTTCTAGTAGAAGTCATTAAAGAGAGTAATCCCGGCGTTGTGGGTAGGGCCCACGATTTACGCAAGTGGGCGGCCTCTTTACGTTTCCTGAAAAACTTTTCAGTTGAAGATATTGCGTCCACACAGTTGTGGGCGTCTAATCATACGTT
The DNA here is from genome assembly GCA_032716605.1 of Paralithodes platypus. Lineage (NCBI taxonomy): Eukaryota > Metazoa > Arthropoda > Malacostraca > Decapoda > Lithodidae > Paralithodes > Paralithodes platypus. Next base: position 1,534,789 of record CM064500.1, read on the forward strand.
TCTCTCTAGATACTTGTCAGTTGCTCTAGACAAACCTTCCTTACCATGTATAGCTTTAAGGCAGAGGGTCTAGGTGGCCCTGCAGTCACTTATGTTTATTTTCAAGGAAAGGGGGGGGGGGGTGCAGTCAGTTGACATAGGACACCCTAGACCCCGCCGGAGTATGAGAACTGTGATACAATTTAAGGTTGAAATGTGATATGAAAATTTCTCTGAGAGAATTTGTGCTAGTACAAAGTTTAGTACAAAACAACGGTGTTGTTATAGTAGTTTTAGCTGCGAAAGCAATGTAACATTAGTTCAATGGAGTTCATTAGCAATTGATCTCCACATGTATTTTGGGGTTTATGATGTGCACATATAAACTTATAACTTATTATTTGTCACCACTCGTTGAGTGGGGTGCCTTTTGTAACTACAGATCTGTGTTCAGAATCTTCAGGGTTACCTATTTTTGTCAGGCAGGCTTCTTTGAAGCACGCACCTGCCTGAACCCCCTTTTTCTTGTATATTTCCGGCCTACGCCGTATTAAATACATTTTTTCAAAAGTAAGAATACTATGTGGTTGTTTTTATTATCTGCTTTTCTAGAGTTATGATATGATTACGAATGTCCCCCTCCAGTCTTAGATATCAGGCATGTTCGTCAATGATGGAGGGGCCACTAATAAATTATAGGTTTGACTCCTGTAAGGAGATTAGGAAAACCTAATATTTAGTAGTGGCCCCGTAATCATTGACGACTGGGGCCCTCCAGACCGTCCCCTTCCCATTCGTTGATGTATTAAGGATTTTGGTTTACTTGATATGTCAGTGAAGGAGGAATGACGCCTGAATCAGCGTCTGGTCAGAAATCCACACACAAGTACATCCACGATATGATGGAAAGCTTATTGGATAGTTATTCTTATTTTCTTTTTGTTTTTATTTTTTACGAAGTTTTTTCGTAGTGAGAACCCAATTCATAATGACTGAAGCCATGAGTGAGGTCGCGTGCGCTCATGATGAAGGCTCCTCAGTTTTTAAATGCTCTGCGCGGTAGATTCAAACTACGGCGGATTAGTGTTTGAAGAGGATGCCTTATGTAATAGGCATGTTCGTCAATGATTACGGGGCCACTACTAAATATTAGGTTTTCCTAATCTCCTTACAGGAGTCAAACCTATAATTTAGCAATTGTTCCGTAGTCAATGACGTGTAAGTCTATACAGTCCATCCTCCAAATATGACGTGTAAGTCTATACAGTCCATCCTCCAAATATGACGTGTAAGTCTATACAGTCCATCCTCCAAATATGATGTGTAAGTCTATACAGTCCATCCTCCAAATATGACGTGTAAGTCTATACAGTCCATCCTCCAAATATGACGTGTAAGTCTATATACAGTCCTCCAAATATGACGTGTAAGTCTATACAGTCCATCCTCCAAATATGACGTGTAAGTCTATACAGTCCATCCTCCAAATATGATGTGTAAGTCTATACAGTCCATCCTCCAAATATGACGTGTAAGTCTATACAGTCCATCCTCCAAATATGACGTGTAAGTCTATACAGTCCATCCTCCAAATATGACGTGTAAGTCTATACAGTCCATCCTCCAAATATGACGTGTAAGTCTATACAGTCCATCCTCCAAATATGACGTGTAAGTCTATACAGTCCATCCTCCAAATATGACGTGTAAGTCTATACAGTCCATCCTCCAAATATGCGAGTTTGAAATATGCGATCCTTGAAATTTGCGAGGGGGGGTCAAAATTGGAAAAAAATAGAATATTCCACATTTGCGAGGTCGATTTCACATGTGCGAACCAGCCCGTAGAATTATAAGGGAAATCCGCCATTTCCTCTTAATTTTCGACCCCCTAATCCACATTTGCGAGGAAGAAGCGGCGGATGATAGGCGAGGCGGCTGTGTTGGCTGAGGATGACGAGCGGGGTGGGGGAGAGAGAGGCGGTGAGGCCCAGTAGGGGTGCCTCGCCTCGCCTCGGAACCCAAACGTCAAGCCAATTAAGCTAACAAACAATTTATTTAAGGTAACTGACACATCCTTTTAATGTTTTCTCATCATTTACAACTATTTTATTTATATTTATATTTCTAATATGGTTCGGGTTTAAACTCCTGCTCGAGTCAGCTCGAAGAAAATCGATAATGGTGGCACATTAGTAAACCGGCAGTAAACAAAACCACACGCATATCGGTTTGGCCAAGATTACTTGGTTTATATAAGTTTATTATGAAATATAATTTAGTATTATGGTAAGTTGGCTACCTACTATTATGTTTATAAGATAGAATAAGTACTGTAATGATAAGTAAATGACTGTAGGCCTATATAGTTGGCTACCTACTATTATGTTAATAGAATAAGTACTGTAATGATAAGTAAATGACTGTAGGCCTATATAGTTGGCTACCTACTATTATGTTTATAAGATAGAATAAGTACTGTAATGATAAGTAAATGACTGTAGGCCTATATCGGCAATTTCGGTCACTCAGAATCTTGGCGCTTCAAATCAAAATGCTTTGAAAGTCATAAACAACTTTACTTTATTTATTTATATATCCCATGGCCTGTCCGGGAATTGGCGAGGTTCGGATAATGACAGGTCTTTTATGGGGGAGATTACTGTATGTATAAATGTGTCCCACAACCGATATAAATGTACCAATTAATACGGAAATTCGGCGGGTGCTGCCCATAAGTAATTATTCCCATAAACTATGTTGTTTGAAATTTGCGAATTTGAATTTGCGAGGTCGCATGTCGCCCATAATCTCGCAAATTTGGAGGATGGACTGTATGTGATATATGGCCTCTTTACCAAACCAATTTGTGAACCTCACAACTATTGTGATTTGTTAACAAGTATACTAATGTACCGGTAAGATCGATCGGTTACAAGCAGGAGTCTAAATTGGAGCATTTCCGCCGCTTTTGTTTACATAATAATCTATCGATCTATCTATTGCCGGACGCAGTGATCCCCGAAGGGGTGGCCACGAACGAAACGTCCCCATGCACCTCTGTCCCTAGTCAGTCAACGCCCATCCTCCCATCCAGCACCGCTTTCATCCATATACTTCTTAACTCCATTCTTCCGCCTCTCTCTCGGTCTACCTCTCCCTCTCTATCCTTCCACCTCACTCTCGTACACTCTCTTAGTCATTCTCTCACTTCCCATACGTTCCACATGGCCGAACCATCTCAAGGTGTACCTTGTCACACTTTCCAGCACATCTACATCCACACCACACCGCTCTCGTACTTCCTCATTCGTCTTTCTTGTTACATACATACATACATAACATTTTAAGACTGAGTGCTCCACACATACGTGCAGTTTCAGTCTCTTGTCCTAATGGCGGCGGTCCTGGCAACCCCGTTAAGGGCTGCTTCACTTGTCAAGTTTTTGGATTTGAGATCGGCACGTATAGTCCGATCCCAGGTCTTCCTCGGTCCACCCCTTGGTGCAGCTCCCTCCACAATCACAGACCTGCATTATTTCACCAAATTTTGTTCATCCATTCTCTCCACATGTCCATACCATCCCAGTCTACTTGTACGCATCACCTCGCTAATACTCTTTACGTCTCCTCAGCTCAAAATTTGTTATTCTATCCTGCAGCCTGGCCCCACACATCCATCTCACCATTCTCATCTCATTACGTTCCATTCTGTTGACATCCTCTACTTTAACGGCCCATGTTTCTGAGGCATACGTCATTGCACTTCTAACACATGAGGCATACACCTTACCCTTTAGGGGGAGAGGCATTCTTTTCATGGTCAGAATTGGCAGCAGTTCTCTGAACTTCCCCCAGCCACATCTAATTCTAGCGACAGTGGCAGCCTTGGCCCCACCACCGGCAGAGATGGTATCTCCTAGGTAACAAAGCTTATCCACCAGCTCCAATGACTCATTTCCAAAATTCACAGCCACAGGATCATCACTTAACACAAGCTCGCCTTTGCACACTACGCACTCAAATTTCTCTATTTCTGACTTATCCTTCGGCAGGGGTCCCTTTATTCTATTACAGCTCTTACTCCCATGGTGCACCCAGCGTCGACAGATGCTACATTGAATCGCATTAGCGCCCACACTCTTTCCACACTGCGCACTGGGTATGCACCGCTCTTTTCCACATTGCCTCGTCTCAATCTACAATGCATAACCTTGGTTTTGTTAATATTGACTCTTAAACCCTTGCTCGCCATGCCGTCTCTCCATCTTCTAAATTTGGCCACAGCATCTTGCATATTGTCAGCTATTAGGACTAAATCGTCTGCATAAAACAGTTCCAACGGGAGTCCGCCTCTAAAAACTCTAGACAGTGCCTCCAGGAACATAATAAAGAGGAGGGGGCTTAACACTGAACCCTGATCAACTCCAACACGGACTGCGAACTCATCACTCGGTACACCCTTCACCCTCACCGCACTTTGCGAATCCCCATATATCTTCATTATCATACACACCAGCCACTCTTCCACACCAAGTTTCCTCATAGCCCACTGCACAACATCTCTAGGCACCCTGTCAAAGGCCTTCTCCAGGTCTACAAACACAAAGTAAAGATCCTTGCCTTTTAGTAAGTATCTTTCCTGTATCTGCCTGACTATGAAGATAGCATCGGTTGTACCACGTCCTGGCATAAAACCAAACTGCATATCATCAATGGAGATGCTTTGCCTGATCAAACCCTCAGACTCTCTCACAGACCTTCATGATTTGGTCAAGCATTTTCAGGCCTCTATAATTACCTCTATCTAGCGCATCCCCTTTTCCTTTGTATATATTTACTATTACACTTTAGTGCCAATCCTCTGAGATTTTCTCATCTTTAATAATGGTGTTTATCAACTCGGTGACTAAGTTGACACCAGTCTCCCCTGAGGCTTTTATCATCTCAGCGACAATGTCTGCTTTCAGCATTCCTACAACCCTCATCCCCTGTTGCACCCTCTCCCACACTTCTTCATCCATACTACCATCTTTACTCAACACACTGCCCAAATACTTAAATGAGTTTGCATTCTCCATAGCCTGACCATTTAACCTCATCTCACACTCTGTGGCTGCATCCTTTTCAATGACCATAACCGTACTCTTCCCCATATTTACCTTCAGATTCCGTTTTTCACACATTGTTCCAAGGGGAGGTGTGGTGGAGCGGTCTTGCCACTGGACTGGTAATCCAATGGTCCCGATTTCGAATCCTGATGTATCAATGGGATGGATTTTGTGCATTACCACAAAGCCCACCGAAACGCCAAAAAAATACCCTTATTGTTCCCTGATTAAATAGCACTGTATGAATATTCCTATATTCAAAATATGCTACAGGGGGGGCAATGCCTAGTGAGTTCATTGCTCAATAGGTGGCGTTCTGAGAGTGAGGGACCGAGACAGTGAAGCACGAAGGCGAGGCAACTCCAGAGATAGGTTGCTTCGAGCCGTGAGTGGGCAACCAAGCGCCGTGCATCTTGCGAAGGAAAGATGTCAAAGGTTGGTTGCAGCTCTAAGTGCTTCACATGTATCACTTCCTAGACTGGAACGAGACCTCACGGGCTTCACCGTTGAATGTACAGTGGTTTAATTTACAGGCTCTCAGCCTATGTACGAGAGGGAGGGATAAGTTGGAATATAGAAATAAAAAAAATAAAAATAAAAAAAATATATAATAAAACTAACCAGACCCATCAACTCTCATTCACTATCGCTCATCAGAACTGTATCGTTGGCAAACATCAAACATCCACTCATTTCCTTCCCTTATCAGCGGTACACCAACATCCACTGCTCTTCCTTGTATTTATTTCCATATATATACAGTATTGAATAACCATAGGGATATCACACACACCCTTGCTTTAACTCATCATTCAGATCAAAGAATTCGCTCTGTTCATTCTCCACATGTACTGACGCCTTTGCACCCTCATACATGCTCTTCTCTGCTTTCAGCAACTTGCCAGCTACTCCGTCTATTCTCAGTACTTCCCACAAACCTTCTCTATCAACTCTGTCATAGGTATTCTCCAAGTCCATAAAGTCAAGCATACAACTTTTGTCCCTTCTCCAGATATTTCTTCACAACTCATTTCAAGGCAATAATCTTGTCTACGCATCCTCTTCCCTTCCAAAACTTGCCCTGCTCGTCACCTACCCATTTCTCCGTTCTCGCTCTCATTCTCTCGATCACTACCCTACTGTACAGCTTCCCTTCTACGCTTAGAAACATTATAGGTTTGACTCCTGCAAGGAGATAAAGAAAACCTAATATTTAGTAGTGGCCCCGTAATCATTGACGATTATGCCTATTACATAAGGCATCCTCTTCAAACACTCATTTACCGTAGTTTGAATCTACCGCGCAGAGCATAAAAAATTGAGGAGCCTTCATCATGAGTGCACGCAACCTCACTCATGGTTCGTCATTATGAAATTGGGTACTCACTACGAAAAAACTTCGTAAAAAATAACAAATAAAAATAAAATAAGAATAACTAATCATAAGAATTCCATAACTTCGTGGATGTACTTGTGTGGATCTTTGACCAGACGCTGACTTCAGGCGTCATTCTTCCTTCACTGACATATCAAGTAAACCAAAATCCTTAATACATCAACGAATGGGAAGGGGATGGTCGGGAGGGCCCCAGTCGTCAATGATTACGGGGCCACTACTAAATATTAGGTTTTCTTTATCTCCTTGCAGGAGTCAAACCTATAATTTATTAGTGGCCCCTCCATCATTGACGATTATGCCTGATATCTAAGACTGGAGGGGGACATTCGTAATCATATCATAACTCTAGCAAAAGCAGATAATCAAACAACCACATAGTATTCTTACCCTGTAAAAAGATATATTTTTGTGCATAAACTTTATACAGCATATAAATATACAAAAAAGGGGACAAGCAGGAGCGTGCTTCGAAGAAGCCTGCTTGGACAAAAAAGGGGTTAACTCCGAGACTCTGTACACAGAGCTGGTAGTTAAGAAGGCACCCCACTTAAAGTAAGTGGTGAAAAATAAAAACATCAAAGTTTACATGTGCACATATAAACCCCATTAACCCGTGGATATATATCTAAAATTATACCCTAAAAATAAAAGGAACTCGTGTACTGTCGCAGAAGTACTGAACTCTTGTACTTCTGGAGAGGTACTTACATTACAAATACAAGTTGCGGCCGCAACTACTAAGATTACTTAAATTTATATTACTTCACAGCCAAAACTATTTACAACAAGCATTGTCGTTCTACTACGATTGTATGTTAGCCCAATTTCCTGTAATGAATACTACAGAGAAATTTTATATCACAGCACCTACACCCTGTATCACAGCTCGTAAGCTCCGCACACGTACTCCGGCGGGATTTAGGGTGTCCTATGTTACACTGACTGCACCCCCCCCCCTCTCTTTTCTTCATCTAAACACTAAGTGACCCAGAGGCCACCTAGACCCTCTGCCTTAAAGCTATACATGGCATGGAAGGCCTATCTATAGGTACTGAAAGGTATCGAGTCAAAAAAGTATGATTAGAGGACCAGAGGTGCGTGGCTGCTATGTCCTCAACAGAAAAATTCTTAAGGAAACGCAAATAGGTCGCCCATTTGCGTAAATCGTGAGCTCTACCCACAACGCCGGGATTACTTTCCTGAATGACGTTAACTAAGAGAGAAGCCAGTTTACGTTTCATTACGCGTTTACCCGTACTTGATACCCATAAAGCACCTTGTTGATTCCTAGGTGCGACTCTAAAATATTTGGTTAGCGCTTGCACTGGACATAAATTATGGTGCACCTTTCCCCTTTTCAACGCCGGCACCGTGAACTCTGAAAACACGTGATCACTGTGTTCATTCTTGGCGATGAACCCCGGGAAAGGGGCAATATGAATACAATCATTGAGCCTACCAAACCTGATGCAATTAGGTGTGTTACTCATCGCCGCCAGCTCAGACACCCTGTTCCAGGTAACCAAAGCCATAAGGAATACTGCCCTTTTTAAAAGTAAGTCAAAATCTGCAGTATTTTGGTACCGCCGGGAATGAAGTAATGACAACGCTTTGTCCAGAGACCAGGTAGGCATGAGCTGACGGGGAGGTGGGCGGAGTTTAAAACATGCCCTCATGAAACCTGTCTCCTCCGCTAGTGGTATGGTTAGACCTGTAAGGTCAAAGAATGGCATCCTAATTGCTGTTACGTGATTCTTTAACGTTACTACAGATAGACGTTTCTGCTCAAACAGATAGTTTAAATAATTAAAAACCAAAGCCACCGAAGGCACGGATTGTTCTGTTCTGAGTATCCAAGAAGTGAAAGACTGCCAATGCGATTGATACTGTCTCTTAGTAGATTGTGTGTATTGATTCATGAATTTATCGGTCACGTTTCTACCATACGGAGTTAGCCATTTGGCCTCCTGAATGTCCATAATGCAAAAGTCAGCGAGGTCTCTAGGTTGCCAATCGTGTCTAAGTGGAAATACCCGACCGGGAGCGACACCGGGTTCGGGCACCACGTTTTTAATTGCTGATACCACGCCTGCGCCGGCCACAGGGGCGCGATTAACGAGACTACGCCCCGATAATCCTGTAGTTTGTTTACTACTTGGCACATCAGAGAAGCGTCTGGCGGCGGAAACAGATAAATGGAACTCCACATGTTCCAGTCCGTCACCAGTGCGTCAGGTCCTCCCGCCGGCGTGGTTGTCCGGCGGGTTAGATACAGCGGGAGTTTGTGAGTCTCCTCGGACGCAAATAGATCCACTTGTGGACGGTAAGGCTTCGCAATCATTAGGTCGAAACATTTTTGCTTGAGTGCCCATTCTACTGTTGTGCTCTGTCTCCGAGATAGAGCGTCTGCCCAAACGTTCGCTACGCCGGGGAGATAAGAAGCGTGAAGCTGAATGTCCAGCTTGTCGGCTAGTACAAAAATCTTTTCTGACACGTTTAGCAACCCCCGAGATCGCGTTGACCCCTGTTTCTGAATGCAGTGAACCGCATTCAGATTGTCCATCCTGAAGGCCACTGATTTGCCCCGCAAAGAAAAGCCGTGAGCTTGAAGGAAATACAAGGGGACTAGTAACTCTTTGACATTTATGTGGGAGGATTCTGAATGGGACCAAAGCCCTTGACCCTGATGCCCTTGGTTTGACTGAAAGCCCCAACCTATCGTGCCTGACGCATTCGTGTCCACCCATACCGTCGGCGGAGGAGAGGTCCATGACATGACTGAGTGCAATGTTTCCCTCTTCGCCCAGACCGCTAGTAAGTTTTATATTAATTTTGGGATGGGCCATAATGTTTCCGCCGGCAATAGTGGAAAAAATGTGTTGCCCTCCAAAATTAAACGTTTGACTTTCAACCGGCCCAGTTAGTTGAATCCAGTTGAGAGAGCCGACCAGAGATTCCCAGACTCTCCGTGTCGTAGTCAGACTGTGAAGAAACAGAAACAGTTTCTTGCGAAACCTGTTTCGATTGTCCACACTCTGACTCAGAGTGAGAGCAGCTGTGTCCCAGACCAGCCCTATCCACTGGACCACTCGTGAGGGAACAAGGTTTGACTTTACCAGGTTTACCTTGAATCCTAGAGATTTTACATGATTTAATGTTATGTTGACATGATTGATGCATAACTGTTCCGTCTCCGCCACCACCAGCCAGTCGTCTAGATACCACAAAATCCTGATCCCTTATTGCAACAAGGGCATCAGGGCTTGCCGGACTAATTTCGTGAATGTGCGAGGTGCTAGGTTTAATCCGAACGGCATCCTCTGAAAGACATAAGTCTGATGCATGATTCGTAAGGCCAGAAATCGTTGAAACCGCTTGTTTACCGGGACGTGCCAATACGCGTCCGTCAGGTCTAAAGAACACATCCACCCTTCCGGCGGAAGTGTTAGCCTGATTTGATTCACTGTCAGCATCCGGAAGGACACGTTGTGAATGTGGAGGTTCAGATAAGACAGGTCTACGACCGGCCTCATCTGAACACTGTCCCTTTTGGGCACTAGAAAAAGTTTGGACGTAAATACTGGGTAATTTTGAGGAACCGGGATGATAACATCTCTTGGATCAGTAACTCCACCTCTAATGAAACAAAATTTGCCTTTGTCGGCTGACGTTAACGAGGTCGCCGGAGCCACTGCCAGGTGATGCCTTTGCGTGCCACCATCCTCGCCCATGTGTTTAAAGGCCATGCGCGATGATTCGCCCAGAATGACCCAGTTAGCAGACAAGGGTTCGCCGGCTGGACTACCCTCTGATCCACCCGCCGGAAGATTGGCCCTGGGAGTGAGAGAGACCCTAGTTTTTTGGTGGTGATGGTGGTGTAAGTTTAGACGACTGGCCGGGTTTGGCTGGAGACGGGCCTTGGCCCGGCCTTTGATACCTCTGTCCTTTATGATTACCTGAAGACTTTCCTTGCTTGTATCTGTACTGACCTTGGGTGGAAGAGGATTTAGGCAAATGAAAGGGTTTTGCCCCACCAGACTGAGCTTTAGCGACTGGTTTGGGCTTGGTAAAAGTGAAAGCAGGTTTCTTAGACGGGGCGGGACTGTGCTTCAAGGCCTGAGCCATGTTAAACACCGTCCTCCACACCTCCGGGGACATTAAAGAGGCAGTTAGAACTTGGGACATTATTACTTGATTTGCAATCCTATCCGGGAGCTTTCGGACTAGAGACATCCTTAGATCTTGTCTTGCCCGCACCGCCTCTAACAAGGCCGTGCGTATATCTCCCAGTGACTGTATAGAAGTCTGGAGAAGCAAGCGTCTAGACAGTTCGATCGCCTTTCGGACTTCTGTGTCCGCGATAGCCTGAGCAGATCTTAGCATTGACTTTGCTACCTGTTGCGTAACTATATACTGAGAAAATAGTCTATACGCCTTTCCCCGTAGCCTAAACTCCCGGTCTAGGTGAGCAGTGGAAGGTGTAGAAAAGGGATCTTTAAGCTCGCATAGATTAATTTTAGGGGCAGCTAAAAAAGCAAATAGAGCAGAGGGAACTCCGCCGGCAGAGTATACCGGGAGAGAGAACCAAGAATGGCTTTCTTGTGGAATTTGGTGTGAAGCTTTAGAAGTGAATGTAGTTGCAAAGTTCTGAGCCTCGACTTCCCAGTCCACCCACGGTCCGGGACCCAACTGCTCCACCTTCAAAACTGGATTCGCGGCTGAGTCTGTGAATGTCTTTAAATCTAACTCAGGTGTTAGAGCCGACAGCGCTTTGATGTCATTGAACCCGTCATGTTTTGTCCAGTCCGAAAACAGTTTTGAAGCTGACGCAGGGGGTAGGGCAGGTGTAGAAGAATATACAAAATAATCATGATGATAATAGTTGGGGATGGCCTTAATACTAACATCAAGTACATTTCCCAGCATATCTAGAGCCCTTAACTTCCTAGATTTATTCCCTTGGATTACCCACTCCCGTGGTACCGGAAGCTCCACTGATATAGTGGATTGTGCTCCCTCTGGCTTTGCTGGTACCAATGATACCCAAGATTCGTCTGGCCCCCTTTTCTGATCGGGGCTTTGTCTAACGGGGGAGGATTTACGTCTACTACTACTCGCACATTGGAAGTAGTTAGTGCCGCCGAAGTTGGCCTAGTAACAATAGTAGGTGATACAAGGGGAGTGAGCGGAATTTGTGTCAAAGCAATGGAAGTAGCCAGAGGTCGGACATTCGATGTTGGCGTGGAAGCTCCCAGACCAACTATAGGAGTCTCCGGTTGCTGGCCAAAAAACTTAGTTAAAGCACTCGCTAGTAACCCATTAATCTCATCCGCCGTGACAAATTGAGCAGAGGAAGAACTATTAGGTGAAGCATCCCTATTCTGAGAGTTACCTACGACTGAACTAGACTCGTGAATTCCCACCTCAGAAATAATAGAACCCTCATCCCTTGCCTCCGGTCCCTCATGAGAGGATTCCGCCGAGGCTGGGACCCCCTCATGTTGCCATGTTAAGTCAGGGATGGAAGACGGGATCTCCGCGTCCCGGTGGACTTCAGCCACTACCTGTGTTGCCTGAGACGGAAGTGAGCTGTCCCTCCATGGCTGGGAGTACCTCCAAACTCCCCGGTCTTGGCCGGAACTCACTTGTGAGCCAGGCCCCACCCCAATGACTGAGCCCTCACTCGAGCCCTCTAGCGGGTTATCACTGCCGGGAGAACCCCTTAAATCTAAAGTGAGAATATTGGAACTGGGAATAGTATTTGGGGACAACCTGTCCGCCGGTATATACCCCACCGCAGTCTCTGACTCCACTTCCGACCTGTCAGATTGGACATGAGACATGTCGGTAGTAGAGGAAGAAAGCGAGGTTCGAGGCTCCGGCGAACGCCGGGAGGACTTTCGTACATGAGACTCTTTCTTAGAAGACTTGTGACTCCGCCTCGACTTCGATGTATCACTAGAACTGTCCTTGGTCTTGTCTGTCCTACTCTTCTTCCGCGAAGGTGAAGTCGAGTGACTATGTGTCTGCTTTCTGAGAGGAGACCGTGACCTGGACCTAGATCTTGACTCCGAAGCTGTCGCCGGGGGACACGGCTCTCGCGGTCTCTTAGATGTGCCGGGGGAGGGAAGAAGCCCTTTACCCAGCCCAGTCTCTGCCGACTTATTGACTTTACTTCAGGAAGGAGGATGTTTAATTGGGGGGTGCTGAACCAACAAACGGTCTCACAGAATTACGTTATCACACTGCAGTGCTTTATGAGCCACTGTAGTAGCATAATTAGTAAGAAGTTGTCTGGCCTCGCGTAATGCAACCGCCGCGGCCAGATTGTCGTGCTGTAATACTTTAATACTCAGCTGACTACAAAAGGTACAATTCTTCGTTACCCACAAACCCCTTGATCGGTCCAAGCATTTGACACAACGAATGCACAGAGTATGTGCAAAAATAGGGATCCCGGAACATGAGGGCGTTGAGCAAAGAGCAAAAACAGGGGCTAGAGCAGCCATGGCAGAGACTGGTTAAAGCTAACTCCCCCCGGGCCTCACCTGGTCCTCTGTGGACCCGCCGGAACTCCGCCCTGGAAAAAAGAAAATTTCCAGGAATTAATGCTCATAAGGTTACCCCAAAATGTTTTAACACAAGTGTTAATGAACCGCCGGGCAACGAGACGTAATACAAGTAAGTTGAATGTCTCGATACCCAATTGTATCCCTCAATTGTTTGGTTAATCCTACCGAATTGCAAATCCGTGATTCCCACCCTCCCGAGATTCAACCGCCGGGTGAAAATTAATAGAAAAGTTAACCCCAATTGTTCCTATCCCCACTTCTTTGCAAAAGATCGCCGGGGTGGAAAGACTAATCAAACAAAACAGCCCAGTTTTTCAACGGCTTTGCAAAACCGGGAAAAACTATAGTCAACAGGTGTCCGCATGAACCCCTAGTTGAATCGGGTAAAGCCATTCTGCCGGGAAACACACAGTAAACCTGAACACAGGCCCCACTACAGAGATGCAGTTCTGGAGAGCCCTCAAGCCACCACTCGCCGGGGGAAACTAGTCTATTTTAACCACGCGTGATTAAAACTCGGCAACCAGCCGGATTTTCTCGGTGCAATCGAGAAAACCCGCCGGAAAAGGCAACCCACACCCACCAGACGCAATCTGAGAACCAGCCGGATTTTCACGGAGCAATCGAGAAAACCCGCCGGAAACGGTAACCCACACCAACCAGATGCAATCGGAGGTACACAAATAGTGCCTGGAATAAGCCAATACACAACTTATCCAGAACACACATGACACAGTAGTACATATTCATACAATAAATCAATAACACTTGCACATGTAAAAAAGCTACTGTTTTATGGCTAGGCCTAATCAGACTGAGTATCGCTTAAACATGTCGTAATAAAAACAAAAAGCACTGAATTATATCACAACAGGAACAGCCGCCAACACACCTCGAAGAAATATACCCGGGAGAGGGAAGCACTGACACGGGACCTAGAAAAAACTTCACTAAGTGAAGAAAAATACACTAGGAACGTCAGAAAACAAACAAATAAGGCAACTTCATCAGAAAGATAAAAAGAAGCCTAATAACGCGTAGTTAAAGCCAACTAAATAACTAGGCTAGCTAGCCGCGAAAACGTTTCATGCGTCCACCACGGGACCACGAGGGTACGCCCGAAATAGGTGTCCCAAACACACGACCCAAATACACTGAACTGCGGGCAGCCCGCCCATGACACTCCTGCTACGCATATCCTAACCTTACTCGATACATCCCAGAGTAAACAAATGAGAAAAAACTCACTAGGGACGCAGCAAATGCGGAACGAGCGGAGCGTGGGGAGACACGTCAGGGCAGGTTGAGCGCAGAGCAGAGAAGGAAGAATGACGCCTGAAGTCAGCGTCTGGTCAAAGATCCACACAAGTACAGTAGGGTCCCGCATAAAACGTGTTCGCATAAAACGAGTCTCGATTAAAACGACCGACCTAAAATATTAATATTTAATTTTCGATCAGAACGAATGTGATCACATAAAACGAGTCCGCCGCCAAAGTGGGGCAAATCCGAGGAGTTTTCATATAGAGCGCCGAAATATCGTACAAAACGTACGAAATATCGTCGCTTTGTACGAAATATCGTCGCTTTGTACGAAATATCGTTCGCTTTGTATGAAATATAGTTCGCTTTGTACGAAATATCGTTAGCTTTGTACGAAATTTTTCGCTTACAGTGAACATTGACGATATTGCGCCACCAAAATGCTGTGTTCACATAAAACGAAATCGCATAAAACGCCCTCGTTTATCGACCATAAACTCGTTTTATGTGAGACCCTACTGTACATCCACGAAGTTATGGAAAGCTTATGATTAGTTATTCTTATTTTCTTTTTATTGGTTATTTTTTACGAAGTTTTTTCGTAGTGAGTACCCAATTTCATAATGACGAACCATGAGTGAGGTTGCGTGCGATCATGATGAAGGCTCCTCAATTTTTTATGCTCTGCGCGGTAGATTCAAACTACGGTAAATGAGTGTTTGAAGAGGATGCCTTATGTAATAGGCATAATCGTCAATGATGGAGGGGCCACTAATAAATATCCCCCTGTGATTACCACACATTCCTCTCTCCCATTTACCCTTATACAGGGGGACTACAGTATTATGACTGTCTTCCAGTCACCAGGCACACTTCCCTTCTCCCATGCTAGTTTACACATTTTCCATACCCATTTGATCACTATCTCACCACCATACCTCAGCATTTCCCCACACGCTCCATCTATTCCTGATGCTTTCCCCATCTTCACTCTTTTCATGGCTTCACACTCTTCTGACCTCCTGATCCCCACCTCCTCCTCCACTACTTCTTTTCTTCTCCCTCCCATACCCCATCCAACTATGTTTGCTGGTGTTTCATTCTTACAGTATCTTACAGTAGATCCTCTGGAAAAAAAGACAAACTAGGCCTGTGCATCCATCTCAGTACCAGTACTTGCACTGCTGCGGATGTTCACGGTGTTGGCGGCGGCGGCAGCAGACGCAATATTTTTCCTTTTCTGTATTTTCGCTTTGTAATCAAACTTCAAATCTTGTCTTCCCCATGCTTTATCAAGATTACTTTCAAGCTTCTTTACTGATTCGGAATCGACTACATAATGGGGCAGTGCGTTCCACTCATTTACCACTCTATCCCCCCCCTGGTACTACTCTCCTTGTCGCTGTTGGGGGGCTTCGGGGCCTGCGACTGGGGCTTGATGGGGGAGGGATGTGGTTGTTTCCCTCCCTCTCCCCTCGAGCTTTCGTCCTCAGCTTGACTAATATTGAGTAGTTTTTCTTTCCTCATACTATGTTTTTCCCCTTCTATTCTTATTCTGTCCCATTCGGCTATCCTCGGGTCTCCCTGGCCTGACTAGGTAGTTGACTCCTGACCAGTTTTTTCTCTTCGGTTGCTGATGTGGCCGAACTGACTTGATTCCCTTCGGTAATGCATTTTTTCTTCTCGATGTGATTTTTTCTACCTTCGACCTGATCTGTCATTCTTCGCCCTGATCACTTCTTGGTTGGTGTTGCGGTGTAGCAGTTCTTGCCTCATCCTTCGGCCCTGCCCTATGAGAGCTCTGATGTGGAGCTCATGTGGTCCGGCTGGACTGGTGAAATGGCGAGAAATATCTGCGTGTCTTCACCTTCCTCGATTTGTTCCCTTCCTATCCTTCCCTCTATATCTTGACTCATTTAGTTACTGGTATATATCTTGATCGAATCCTTCCGGCCAGCCCTATGAGAGTTCTTATGTGGAGCTCAGTGGTCTGGTTAAACTAATATTAAAAAAAAAAAAAAAAAAACTCACAAAAAGAGTTCTTTGTCTTTTCAAGCCTAGTTCTTTCCTTCTAAATTTTCTTAGTGTCCTTTCATTCTTGTTCCCTCCCGCATCAAGAAGGTACCTTCTCTCCTCATCATACTTTCCTGACACTATCTTGAAAGTCTCGATCATATCCCCTCTCTTCCTCCTATATGCCAGTGTCGGGAATCCCAGTGTCCTCAACCTCTGCTCATAGCCCAGGTTCTTCAAAGTTGGTACCAGCTTGCTAGCTCTCCTCTGCACTTTCTCCACCGCTTCTATATCTTTCACCTTGTATGGAGCCCACACCTGGTTCGCATATTCCAGGTGCGGCCTAACCAGCGCTGTATAGAGATTCCTAAAGATTTCTTCATCCAGTGACACAAATGTCCTCCTTATCAGCCCTACAATTTTATTGGCTTTATTTATCTTCTCCGCTAAACGTTCTGAGAAATTTAACTTATTGTCTATCACTACCCCTATATCCTTTTCTGCACTCACTTCCTCCATTGTTTCATACATACTGTATCCTACCTTGTCTGTCTTGCTTGTCCCAATACTTACGTTCAAAAATTTGTTGAAGTACTCCCTCCATCTCTCGACTCTCTCTTGCTTCTCGGCTAACACTTGCCCATTCTTATCTTTCACACCCTTACTACTTCCCTTGCTATCCTCCCTAACTTTCTTAACCTCTTTCCAGAACAGTTTCTTATACTTTCTCCATTATTCACTTAGATTCCCTCCAAATTCCTCATCTACTCTTCTCTTACTTTCCTTCACTACTCTCTTCACCACTCTCTTTTTCTCCAAGTACGTTTCCCTTTTCTGTCTCTTCAAATCTTCATTTCCTCTTGATAAGAAGGCACAATAAGAACTGTAAATTATACCCCTAACTTTGTAGATTTAATAATAATGACTACAAATGAATGACTATTTTAGAACCGGTTATGAATAGTCTTGTTTATCAGCCTGTCTGTAAAAGTGTCACATAAGCACTTTAGCGGTGGATGGATCAAAGCCACAGTATCTTATTTAAAAGGTAGCTACAATTGAGTATACTGTACAATGTACATTGTACAGTAAATGGTAGCTACAATTGAGTATACTGTACAATGTACATTGTACAGTAAATGGTAGCTACAATTGAGTATACTGTACAATGTACATTGTACAGTAAATGGTAGCTACAATTGAGTATACTGTACAATGTACATTGTACAGTAAATGGTAGCTACAATGAGTATACTGTACAATGTACATTGTACAGTAAATGGTAGCTACAATGAGTATACTGTACAATGTACATTGTACAGTAAATGGTAGCTACAATTGAGTATACTGTACAATGTACATTGTACAGTAAATGGTAGCTACAATTGAGTATACTGTACAATGCACATTGTACAGTAAATGGTAGCTACAATTGAGTATACTGTACAATGTACATTGTACAGTAAATGGTAGCTACAATTGAGTATACTGTACAATGCACATTGTACAGTAAATGGTAGCTACAATTGAGTATACTGTACAATGTACATTGTACAGTAAATGGTAGCTACAATTGAGTATACTGTACAATGTACATTGTACAGTAAATGGTAGCTACAATTGAGTATACTGTACAATGTACATTGTACAGTCTGACCATTTTCTGTTTCATTGCTATAGTATTTTGTATCTTAGATCTTCTAATAATTTACAGTAACTTATTTTACAAATAAACAGCAACATGAATGATAATGATATGATAACTTGTAACATATTCAAGGTTGCAATACATGTAGCTGATAAGCTTGCTTGTGTGATACCAGCTTAATCCCCATATCTCCCACACCCCAACAGCAACATGAATGATAATGATATGATAACTTGTAACATATTCAAGGTTGCAATACATGTAGCTGATAAGCTTGCTTGTGTGATACCAGCTTAATCCCCATATCTCCCACACCCCAACAGCAACATGAATGATAATGATATGATAACTTGTAACATATTCAAGGTTGCAATACATGTAGCTGATAAGCTTGCTTGTGTGATACCAGCTTAATCCCCATATCTCCCACACCCCAACAGCTCGTGTGGGTCTCATGCACATTGGGGTGTTCATTCTACTGCTGCTGAGTGGTGAGAGGAACTTTGGGGTGCGACTAAACAAGCCGTACACCGCATCTGTACCCATGGATATACCCGTCTTTACTGGTGAGTTGAGAGAGAGAGAGCGAATGAGCGAGTGAGCATGTCCTACCTCTGTACTCATGTTCTTCCTGATGAGAGAATGTGCAAGCCTCTTCATCCTCTGTACTAATTATAGTTTCTAATGAGAGAGAATTAGTGAACCTATTCAACCTCTGTATGAATTATATTCAACCTCAATACTAATTACACTTTCTGATGAAAGAATGAGTGAACCTATTCAAGCTCAGTACTAATTACTGTACATTATCTCATGAGAGAAAGAATATGTCAACCTATTCAACTTCTGTACTAATGTACAGTAAACTCTCATGTTTGGCGCATTTTAATTTTGTGAAATAGAGTTTGGCGTTATAATCTAAACGATACTAAAGCTCTCATTGTAATTGGCGGGTGACCGAGAAACGACAATTATAACCAGTTCCTGTTTGACCTTGACTGTATCATTTATTGCTCACTCTCTCTGTATTTGCAATACAGTATCTGGATAATGGCAGCCGTGGGACTGAGTGGTGGTGCAGTTCGTTGTGGCGTGCCACCTGAAAAGCCCAAAGTGGAAAAGAAATGTTGCGACTATAGGAAAGAAATGCAGAAAAATTAAATCTACTTACAGGACCTTACTTTAACTTACCTTGCTGTACGTTTTATGTTTACTGTATATGTGATATAATAATTGAAACCAAACAATCCCATGCGGCAGTATTTTTCGTTCATAGCCTATTCTTTCGGCTTAAAAGAACATGGATCCGGTTCGCCAGGAAGGTACAGTACCTTCGGTGGCGCCAAGAAGAAGAATGTGATGTGGACCAAAATGGCGATGTGTAGATGTCGACGATCCCAACTTTGAAGGCTTCGTGAGGCAACCCATGAGGACTGAGGAGCTTGGATAGCAGGCTAGGGTGGACCTTAGGGCCCAAAGTAGCTACCATGGTGAAGAGGAGAAGAATAACGAGGCGGACAACGATGAGAGGGACAGCAATGAGGCGGACACCGATGAGAGGGACAGCAATGAGGCGGACAACGATGAGAGGGACAGCAATGAGGCGGACAACGATGAGAGGGACAGCAATGAGGCGGACAACGATGAGAGGGACAGCAATGAGGTGGACAATGATGAGAGGGACAGCAATGAGGCGGACAACGATGAGAGGGACAGCAATGAGGCGGACAACGATGAGAGGGACAGCAATGAGGCGGACAACGATGAGAGGGACAGCAATAAGGCGGACAACAATGAGAGGGACAGCAATGAGGCGGACAACGATGAGAGGGACAGCAATGAGGCGGACAACGATGAGAGGGACAGCAATGAGGCGGACAACGATGAGAGGGACAGCAATGAGGCGGACAACGATGAGAGGGACAGCAATGAGGCGGACACCCAGTAGTAAGACGAAGCACCCAAAGCAAACGATATAGGCCTAATTCAATAAAACACTCTTAAAATGCTATTGGTTTTCTTAACCCTCTCACGTTCTTGATGCAATTTTGAGCCTAATAGGGATACTTTAAAGCCTTTGTTACCATTAGGGGTATTTAGAAACCTTTAGTTTAGTTACTTCAACCTCTGCAGTTGTCTTTGAGTTAGCTGTGGGCAGAAAACTAATTTTGGAGAGGTAATTATAAGAGTGAGAGAACTATTTATTATTGCTAATCTGGCAACCTCTGCGTCATAAAAACGTGAAAGGGTTAATATCCCTTAAATACTGTATATTAATTGGCATTTACTATAGTTACATAATATTCAGAAATTTGTGATTAATGATATATGATAAAAGGGTAAAATAGGCTAACTCTAGGGTGACTAAAGACTATCATCAATAGGCTAACTCTAGGGTGACTAAAGACTATCATCAATAGGCTAACTCTAGGGTGACTAAAGACTATCATCAATAGGCTAACTCTAGGGTGACTAAAGACTATCATCAATAGGCTAACTCTAGGGTGACTAAAGACTATCATCAATTGTTCTCATTAATATTCCAATGTGTGCTTTGTGAAATAGGCTAACTCTAGGGTGACTAAAGACTATCATCAATTGTTCTCATTAATATTCCAATGTGTGCTTTGTGAAATCGTGTATGGCGCCGTTTTGTTTAGACTACTGTACCAAGAACGCCAAACATGAGATTTTACTGTTATTATATTTTGCGATGAGAGAGAGAGAGAGAGAGAGAGAAAGAATGAGTTAACCTAATCAACCTCTGTGCAGTATTCATTATAGTTTCTGATGAGAGAGAGAGAGAGAGAAAAAAAAGTGAAGCTATTCAATCCCTACAGTATTCATTATATTTTCTGATGAAAGACATAAAGAATTATTGAGCCTACAATATTCTACCTCTGTACTTATTTCCTTACTGATGAGAGAGAGAGATATATATAGATCAAAATAGTGTTGTGATATTGAAAGACTCGGTTGCAGCTTACCAAGCTTTATTCAACTTAATCCTAAGGTACAACCTGCAAATAAACAAAAGCTCTACGCTATAATGTGACAGTACAGCATTCCAAAGTATCCTAACCTTAGATCCTACATATAGAAATATAATATATATCTTGTCATAGAACCTCTTGGCTATAGTATAAGCATAACACCTCACAATTCTTGTATAAATAATGATACAGTCAGGTCTGGATATACGTAGTTAATTCCTACCGTGTATTAAAAACCGTGTATTAGCCAATTTCCTAAAGTCCCCAATTTGAGCCTTTAGTCTACCTTATGCCGATATTTTACCACCAACGTGGTGTATCGCTGAAAAGGGAGGGAATTGAGTGGAAGCTACCTATACTGCTGTTTGTGGATGATACAGTTCTGATGAGTGATAATGAATGGGAGTTGCAGGGTCTGGTAAATGAGTTTGGAACAGTGTGCGAAAAACGGAATTTGAAGGTAAATACGGGGAAGAGCAAGGTTATGGTCTTCGAAAGGGGTGAAGTCACAGAGTGTGAGGTGAAGCTGAACGGTCAGGCTATGGAGATCGTCAACTCTTTTAAGTATCTGGGCAGTGTGTTGAGTAAAGATGGGACTATGGATAAAGAGGTGCGGGAGAGGGTACAACAGGGGAAGAGGGTTGTAGGAACGCTAAAAGCAGTAACAAGAAATAGGGTGATCAGTATGGAAGTGAAGAAGTCCTTGCATGACAGTGTGGTAATCCCGACACTGACTTACGGAAGCAAAGCATGGACGTTGGTTGAGAGACTCAGACCAAGAGTGAGAGCAGTGGAAATGAATTACTTAAGGAGTGCGTGCGGAGTTACATGGAGGGATAGACAGACTAATGAGGAAGTAAGAAGGAGGTGTGGTGTGGAGGTAGATGTGCTGGAAAGTGTGAAAAGGAACAACTTGAGATGGTTCGGCCATATGGAACGTATGGAAAGCGAGAGAATGACTAAGAGGGTGTACGAGAGCGAGGTGGAGGGACAGAGGGGGAGAGGTAGACCGAATATGAGGTGGAAGGATGGAGTGAGGAACTACATGAACGAAGGCAGTGCTGGTTGGGGGGAGGGGCGTCGACTGACTGGGGACAGAGGTGCATGGGGGCGGTTCGTTCGTGGCCACCCCTTCGGGGATCACGGCGTCAGGCAATAGATAGATAGATAGAAAAACATATTTGCGTGTCAGGCAGGCAATACCAGCATAAATAAGAACTGATTTAGTATTGGTTCTCTCCGTCAATGACGAAGAGCCTATACCATATATAGGTTGAGATTCCGGGACCCGTTCGGGAATACCCGGAGTTCTTATCACAACCGTTGCGTATATAGCATAAAAACAATCCTTGGTTAATACCTATTAAATCTTACCAAGGGTTCATCATTGAAAAATGGATACCACTAGAAATAAAATTTAAAAGAAGAATCTATCATTTCAAATCTCCCGGTGCCTCAGCTGTGGCTGTCGTAATGCTTCCCTTGCACGTGATGCCAGATTCTCTAGCGTGTTTATCTGCCTCTTTACGGTTGTGATCCAGGCGTGTCGGACGTGTGCCCCCTTGCTCTGGGCGTCTCGGCGTTTGCCTGTCTTTCTCCTTTCTAGGGAGTCCCTGTTACATATTAATTGAGTTAGGTCCAAACATGATTTGAGTAATCACCCTGTATGTTTCAGAAGGCCACCGTCCTCGCCTGTCCACACCAAAAGTATATTGATACCGCTTCGCCATTCTTATTATGTTATATTTTTCGTCGTCGTAAGTGGTGATTACTAGGCTATACCCTAGTACAGTACAGTTATTTATCTTTTAGAATTTCCATTGCAGCTTTTCTTGTCTCTTGTCTTGCTTTTAATTTAATACTTTATCTATTAGTGTTAGGTTATTCATCATCTTTCTGTGCCTTCTGCTACATGTTGAACTCTTAATCGTAATCTGAGCTTTCCTCTTTTAAGATATTATTAATGCAAGTTTCTTAAATTACTTTATTTTCTGCAGTTCTATTTGTAATTTAAAAAAAAATCCAAGTATTGTATACATTCTGCAGTTCTACTCGGTCATTACTTAGTTCCTCATTTATCAAAGTTTGCTTCACTTTTGTAGTTTACATACCTTTAACATTATTTTGAGCTGATATGTTCTTAACTAGAATTATTGACTCTTAATATGTATAACCTATTTTTGTACCAGTTAATTATTTGTAAGGCCATTATTTGTCTCACGCTCGCCACCTCGAGCACGTGATCAAGGTGGCGGCCAATAGGCCTAGCTCAGAGCCTCCCTCTACTGAATAGGCCTAGCTCAGAGCCTCCCTATACTGAATAGGCCTAGCTCAGAGCCTCCCTCTACTGAATAGGCCTAGCTCAGAGCCTCCCTCTACTGAATAGGCCTAGCTCAGAGCCTCCCTCTACTGAATAGGCCTAGCTCAGAGCCTCCCTCTACTGAATAGGCCTAGCTCAGAGCCTCCCTCTACTGAATAGGCCTAGCTCAGAGCCTCCCTCTACTGAATAGGCCTAGCTCAGAGCCTCCCTCTACTGAATAGGCCTAGCTCATAGCCTCCCTCTACTGAATTTTACAACATTTGGGACCAGTTGTTCTCTTCCTATTGGCTATGAGTAATATAGTATGAAGTTCTTCGATGGATTTACTTCAATTTTCAATATATAAGCTGAATACCAATGGTTCCTACACAATTATGAGGTCATTTCTTCAAATAGAAATAGTTCGTAAGCTTAGAGTCCCGGAGTCGGCGGGGCTCCTGTGTCCCTCCGTTCCCTCCGAGTCTCCGGGTTTAGAACACCCGGTCGCTTTCACCCAGTGAGCTACTATGAGGAACATCGTTCCCTCCGGGTAATGTCCCTATTGTGAGCCAAAATCTTAAATTATTTATTTACGCAGACTAACCATTGGTGTCAGGGTACCGAGTAACCAACAGGTTTCCGGTCAGGTTGAGGAACAATGTTTTCCTCTGGGTACTCCGGGTACTAAAAAAAAAAATAAAAAAAAATGAAACGATGCACCAACTGGTTCCGGTTAAACTAAGGAACAATGTTTTTCTCCGGGCAATCCGGGTTAAAAAAACAAAAACAAAAACAAAACGATGCACCAACAGGTTTCCGGTTAAATTGAGGAACAATGTTTTCCTCCAGGTACTCTGGGTACTCCGGGTACTAAAAACCGATCTATCTATCTATCTATCTATCTATTGCCGGATGCCTTACTCCCCTTACGAGGGTGGCCATACACAGAATGCCCCCAAGCGGACCTATTCCCTGTGAGAGGGACAACCCGAGCCAGTTTAGTGAAGGACTTACAGGATTGACCACTCAATTTAGGATCCGTCCGACTCCGAGGCCCTCTGTGTATCTTGTTAGCACAATTTTTCTACAGTGGTGTTCGGCTAATCCATCCACTAACCTGCCTTACCCTTAGGTAAGCAGTACGGATTTGTATCAGGTTTACTCCCCTAGACAGGTTGTCAACCAAGGCTGACGAGTCCCATCCACCCGGATTTGTATAAGGTTGTCTCCCCTAGATGAGTTGCCTACCAAGGCTAACGAGTCCCATCCACCCGACCAGGACCAGGTCAAGGGTATGCCCTGAAGCATGTGTAGAGTCAGCCACGAGGTTTGAAAAACTATACATGTCAACAAGTTCCAGGAACTCAGAGGAATAAGGTTTCATTCCAGGTGTGTCAACCCAATAGTTAAAATCACCACAAATCAAAAGTTTTCCACTCTTTGCGGAGAAATATTCCAAGAATGTGCTAAATTCTTCCATAAAGAGTCTATCTGTGCCTGGATGACCTGGACGATAGATAATCGCTAACCTAATTATCTGGCCGTGGGTATTGATGGTAACTTCCATGCATTCGAATGATGAAGCCGGCTGATCAGGAGGAACACATTTGATATTTGACAAGGAAAGGGAATACACAACTGCCACACCACCACCCACAGCATGTGTGGGTGATGATCTTGGAATGTGAAGCATAGAATATGTCTTAGGAAGAGCCGCTTTAACAATACCAAAATCAGACTCAAGCAACCAGGTCTCTGTCAGACAAAGAATATCAAAGCAGAACTCATTCAAAACTTCAACAATATTAATCATCTTGTTTCGCATAGATCGTATATTTAGCAAACCCGCTCTCAGCGAACCCTCCACGGCTGTCATCAACTTCTTGACACGGGGAATCTTATTCCTCAACTTTAATCTTTAATTTTTGCCATTCACCCCTCCCTTTTCTCTTCCACCCTCTCCCCCACCACTCGCCTCTCTCTTCTCTTCAAATACCATTTCTTCACTCTCCCATCTATATTTCGATAGTAAAAAAATTCCTTGTCTGCTTCTGACCTTTTTTTCATTCTCCTCTCTCACCTGCCTAGCTACTTCCCTCATTTTCTCCCTTTCTTCTGCATCTAAGTCTTTTCTTAAAACAATGTCTCTATATTTTCTTTCCTGGCTCAGCTTCCAACTAGTCCTTAATACCTCTTCCACTGTTTTAGTTGATTTAAATATAATTTTGATTGGTCGTGCTACTCCTTTATTATACTTTCCTAACCTCCAACTATCCTCCACCTCCCTCTTCCAACCCTCCCTCCCCTCCCTATCCAACACCTCAATCATGTCTTCAACCTTCTTTATATCCACAACTTTCCTGTCACTTCTGTCCGGTATATCCTCCTCAACATCACCAAACATAATCACACATCTCTTCTTGTGCATAATATCAAATCCAGTGGAGCCCCCACCCTAGCTGCTAATCGGTTCCGCAGAAATAGAGCTAGGATTGAAACAGCCAAGATCGGGGCACTGTTCTTATGGGGAAAATTCAATCGGTTCCGTGCTCATGCCAAAATTTGCATCTTTTTCTATTTTTTGCCTATAAAAACATGTTGTATTGTACACAAATTAAATTTGATGCATTATACTGTATCATATAATACACCATAGAATAAGTTTTTAATAACTAGAAAAAAAAGGCCCAATATCTAAACAATTACCGCACTTTTTCCCAGTGTTAGGCTATGAAAACATGTTTTTTGTCTAGGCTACATCAAGTAGCCTAGGCCTAAATTTTATGCATTGTAAATAATAATGTAGACATGGCTAAATGACAGTCCTAACCATAAATACTGTAGATTGGGGCATTGTTTCTATCATGCAATTTTTTTTAGGCCTAGCCTAGGCCTAGGTTCTAAATTCGTCCAGTCTCCCCTCAAGTACCCATTTCGCCCCAAATACATCCAATAAATACATATTATGAGGAAAAGACGTATAAATACGTATTATGAGAAGATTACTTACCACACAGATTTTATTATAAATCATTGTCATATTTAGCCTAGCCTAGGCTAACATCGTCTAGACTAGGCATTTGAATCGCTTTCGTCCGACATGGACTGGTCTTTGCTCTGTGTTTTGAGCATGAAATTCCTTCATTGCTACCACCAGGCCAACCATCCCTATCACTAGATGTACTAGAGGTTATAATAAACGTGTGATATAAGGGGTTCAGGCACAAAAAGGCTTGCAAACGGTTGTTTTGTCAACACAGATACCTGTACTAGCTAAACTGCAAGCGTCTGCTTAGTGATGACGTCATACAAAGATGGCGGGATCTTGCGCATTTGACGATCGGATCTCGGATTCACTCGGATTTCGTCTCTAAACGGCAAGCTACTGGCAGATTCTTTCGTTATGTTAAAACAAAATTATTGTTTTTGTTTGTTTTCTAGTTTTATGTTGAGTTTTTCGCTATTTTTGCTATTTTTTCGGGTTTCGGCTGGAATTTTGATGCGAGGAATGAGGCTTTTGGCGCGAGAATTGAAATGGGGAATATTTGGTGTGTGGTGCGAGAATTGAATCAACGAAGACCAGTGTAGCGAAGATGGGGGCTCCACTGTATATAAGTATTATATGAAGTTTTTCGGTGGATTTACTTCATTTTTCAATATATAAGCTGGGGGCCAATTGTTCCGTTATTATCGAACTATAAGGAACACCATTTCCTCCGGGTACTATCCCTATTATAGACCAAATATTGAATGTATTTTATGAAGTTTTTCGAGGGATTTACTTAAATTTTCAATGTATAAGCTGGGGCCAATGGTTCCGCTATTGTTGACCTATAAGGAACAATGTTTCCTCCGGATACTATCCCTATTATAAGCCAAATATTAACTTTATAGTATGAAGTTTTTCGATGGATTTACTGTACTTCATTGTTCAATGTATATGTTGGGTGCCAATAGTGTGGGCTATTATTGAACTATAAAGAAAAGCGTTTCCTCCGGGTACTATCCCTATCATAAGACAAATATTGAATTAATATTATGAAGTTTTTCGATGGATTCACTTCATTTTTTAATGTATAAGCCAGGTGCCAACGGTTCCTGCACAATTATGTTATCATTTCTGATATGGAAATAGTTCGAAAACTTCGAGCCCTGGAGTCGGCGGGACTCCTGTGGGCTATTATTGACATATGAGGAGCAAAGTTTCCTCCGGATACTATTGTATATGTTGGGTCTGGCTGCTTCCAGACGATCCCCAGGTACTTATCAAAGAGGTGGGATAAGTCAAACACTGGGTAAAAGTTAATAGGTTCTTGTATTCAGGAGTGAAGTGGGTACAGTGTACAGGGAGACCTTTGGTAGGCTAGTCTCTCTCTCTATCTGAGCATAACATACCCCTAGCGGGCAGATCATGAAATACCCATAGTTACCATGTGCAGTCAATACTATAGGTTTGACTCCTGTAAGGAGATAAAGAAAACCTAATATTTAGTAGTGGCCCCGTAATCATTGACGATTATGCCTATTACATAATGCATCCTCTTCAAACACTCATTTACCGTAGTTTGAATCTACCGCGCAGAGCATAAAAAATTGAGGAGCCTTCATCATGAGCGCACGCAACCTCACTCATGGTTCGTCATTATGAAATTGGGTTCTCACTACGAAAAAACTTCGTAAAAAATAACAAATAAATAGAAAATAAGAATAACTAATCATAAGCTTTCCATAACTTCGTGGATGTACTTGTGTGGATCTTTGACCAGACGCTGACTTCAGGCGTCATTCTTCCTTCACTGACATGTCAAGTAAACCAAAATCCTTAATACATCAACGAATGGGAAGGGGATGGTCGGGAGGGCCCCAGTCGTCAATGATTACGGGGCCACTACTAAATATTAGGTTTTCTTTATCTCCTTGCAGGAGTCAAACCTATAATTTATTAGTGGCCCCTCCATCATTGACGATTATGCCTGATATCTAAGACTGGAGGGGGACATTCGTAATCATATCATAACTCTAGCAAAAGCAGATAATCAAACAACCACATAGTATTCTTACTTTGTAAAAAAGATATATTTTTGTGCATAAACTTTATACAGCATATAAATATACAAAAAAGGGGACAAGGAGGAGCGTGCTTCGAAGAAGCCTGCTTGGACAAAAAAGGGGTTAACTCCGAGACTCTGTACACAGAGCTGGTAGTTAAGAAGGCACCCCACTTAAAGTAAGTGGTGAAAAATAAAAACATCAAAGTTTACATGTGCACATATAAACCCCATTAACTCATGGATATATACCTAAAATTATACCCTAAAAATAAAAGGAACTCGTGTACTGTCGCAGAAGTACTGAATTCTTGTACTTCTGCAGAGGTACAGTACTTACATTACAAATACAAGTTGCGGCCGCAACTGCTAAGATTACTTAAATTTAAATTGCTTCACAGCCAAAACTATTTACGACAAGCATTGTCGTTCTACTATGATTGTACATTAGCACAATTTCCTGTAATGAATACTACAGAGAAATTTTACATCACAGCACCTACACCCTGTATCACAGCTCGTAAGCACCGCACACGTACTCTGGCGGGGTCTAGGGTGTCCTATGTTACACTGACTGCACCCCCCCCCCCCCTCTCTTTTCTTCATCTAAACACTAAGTGACCCAGAGGCCACCTAGACCCTCTGCCGTAAAGCTATACATGGCATGGAAGGCCTGTCTAAAGCTACTGAAAGGTATCGAGTCAAAAAAGTATGATTAGAGGACCAGAGGTGCATGGCTGCTATGTCCTCAACAGAAAAATTCTTAAGGAAACGTAAAGAGGTCGCCCATTTGCGTAAATCGTGAGCTCTACCCACAACGCCGGGATTACTTTCCTGAATGACGTTAACTAAGAGAGAAGCCAGTTTACGTTTCATTACGCGTTTACCCGTACTTGATACCCATAAAGCACCTTGTTGATTCCTAGGTGCGACTCTCAAATATTTGGTTAGCGCTTGCACTGGACATAAATTATGGTGCACCTTTCCCCTTTTCAACGCCGGCACCGTGAACTCTGAAAACACGTGATCACTGTGTTCATTCTTGGCCATGAACCCCGGGGAAGGGGCAATATGAATACAATCATTGAGCCTACCAAACCTGATGCAATTAGGTGTGTTACTCATCGCCGCCAGCTCAGACACCCTGTTCCCGGTAACCAAAGCCATAAGGAATACTGCCCTTTTTAAAAGTAAGTCAAAATCTGCAGTATTTTGGTACCGCCGGGAATGAAGTAATGACAACGCTTTGTCCAGAGACCAGGTAGGCATGAGCTGACGGGGAGGTGGGCGGAGTTTAAAACATGCCCTCATGAAACCTGTCTCCTCCGCTAATGGTATGGTTAGACCTGTAAGGTCAAAGAATGGCATCCTAATTGCTGTTAAGTGATTCTTTAACGTTACTACAGATAGACGTTTCTGCTCAAACAGATAGTTTAAATAATTGAAAACCAAAGCCACCGAAGGCACGGATTGTTCTGTTCTGAGTATCCAAGAAGTGAAAGACTGCCAATGCGAATGATACTGTCTCTTAGTAGATTGTGTGTATTGATTCATGAATTTATCGGTCACGTTTCTCCCATACGGAGCTAGCCATTTGGCCTCCTGAATGTCCATAATGCAAAAGTCAGCGAGGTCTCTAGGTTGCCAATCGTGTCTTAAGTGGAAATACCCGACCGGGAGCGACACCGGGTTCGGGCACCACGTTTTTAATTGCTGATACCACGCCTGCGCCGGCCACAGGGGCGCGATTAACGAGACTACGCCCCGATAATCCTGTAGTTTGTTTACTACGTGGCACATCAGAGAAGCGTCTGGCGGCCGAAACAGATAAATGGAACTCCACATGTTCCAGTCCGTCACCAGTGCGTCGGGTCCTCCCGCCGGCGTGGTTGTCCGGCGGGTTAGGTACAGCGGGAGTTTGTGAGTCTCCTCGGACGCAAATAGATCCACTTGTGGACGGTAAGGCTTCGCAATCATTAGGTCGAAAATGTTTTGCTTAAGTGCCCATTCTACTGTTGTGCTCTGTCTCCGAGATAGAGCGTCTGCCCAAACGTTCGCTACGCCGGGGAGATAAGAAGCGTGAAGCTGAATGTCCAGCTTGTCGGCTAGTACAAAAATCTTTTCTGACACGTGTAGCAACCTCCGAGATCGCGTTGACCCCTGTTTCTGAACGCAGTGAACCGCATTCAGATTGTCCATCCTGAAGGCCACTGATTTGCCCCGCAAAGAAAAGCCGTGAGCCTGAAGGAAATACAAGGGGACTAGTAACTCTTTGACATTTATGTGGGAGGATTCTGAATGGGACCAAAGCCCTTGACCCTGATGCCCTTGGTTTGACTGAAAGCCCCAACCTATCGTGCCTGACGCATCCGTGTCCACCCATACCGTCGGCGGAGGAGAGGTCCATGACATGACTGAGTGCAATGTTTCCCTCTTTGCCCAGACCGCTAGTAAGGTGTGTATTAATTTTGGGATGGGCCATAATGTTTCCGCCGGCAATAGTGGAAAAAATTTGTTGCCCTCCAAAATTAAACGTTTGACTTTCAACCGGCCCAACTTTACAGTTAGTTGAATCCAGTTGAGAGAGCCGACCAGAGATTCCCAGACTCTCCGTGTCGTAGTCAGACTGTGAAGAAACAGAAACAGTTTCTTGCGAAACCTGTTTCGATTGTCCACACTCTGACTCAGAGTGAGAGCAGCTGTGTCCCAGACCAGCCCTATCCACTGGACCACTTGTGAGGGAACAAGGTTTGACTTTACCAGGTTTACCTTGAATCCTAGAGATTTTACATGATTTAATGTTATGTTGACATGATTGATGCATAACTGTTCCGTCTCCGCCACCACCAGCCAGTCGTCTAGATACCACAAAATCCTGATCCCTTGTTGCAACAAGGGCATCAGGGCTTGCCGGACTAATTTTGTGAATATGCGAGGTGCTA
This sequence comes from Paralithodes platypus, assembly GCA_032716605.1. Lineage (NCBI taxonomy): Eukaryota > Metazoa > Arthropoda > Malacostraca > Decapoda > Lithodidae > Paralithodes > Paralithodes platypus. Next base: position 1,566,056 of record CM064500.1, read on the forward strand.
GGTTTAAACCGAACGGCATCCTCTGAAAGACATAAGTCTGATGCATGATTCTTAAGGCCAGAAAACGTTGAAACCGTTTGTTTACCGGGACGTGCCAATACGCGTCCGTCAGGTCTAAAGAACACATCCACCCTTCCGGCGGAAGTGTTAACCTGATTTGATTCACTGTCAGCATCCGGAAGGACACGTTGTGAATGTGGAGGTTCAGATAAGACAGGTCTACGACCGGTCTCATATGAACACTGTCCCTTTTGGGTACCAGAAAAAGTTTGGATGTAAAAACTGGGTAATTTTGAGGAACCGGGATGATAACATTCTTGGCCACCATCTCTTGGATCAGTGACTCCACCTCTAATGAAACAAAATTTGCCTTTGTCGGCTGACGTAAGCGAGGTCGCCGGAGCCACTGCCAGGTGATGTCTTTGCGTGCCACCATCCTCGCCCATGTGTTTAAAGGCCATGCGCGATGATTCGCCCGGAACGACCCAGTTAGCAGACAAGGGTTCGCCGGTTGGACTACCCTCTGATCCACCCGCCGGAAGATTGGCCCTGGGAGTGAGGGAGACCCTAGTTTTTTGGTGGTGGTGGTGGTGTAAGTTTAGACGACTGGCCGGGTTTGGCTGGAGACGGGCCCTGGCCCGGCCTTTTATACCTCTGTCCTTTATGATTACCTGAAGACTTTCCTTGCTTGTATCTGTACTGACCTTGGGTGGAAGAGGATTTAGGCAAATGAAAGGATTTTGCCCCACCAGACTGAGCTTTAGCGACTGGTTTAGGCTTGGTAAAAGTGAAAGCAGGTTTCTTAGACGGGGCGGGACTGTGCTTCAAGGCCTGAGCCATGTTAAACACCGTCCTCCACACCTCCGGGGACATTAAAGAGGCAGTTAGAACTTGGGACATTATTACTTGATTTGCAATCCTATCCGGGAGCTTTCGGACTAGAGACATCCTTAGATCTTGTCTTGCCCGCACCGCCTCTAACAAGGCCGTGCGTATATCTCCCAGTGACTGTATAGCAGTCTGGAGAAGCAAGCGTCTAGACAGTACGATCGCCTTTCGGACTTCTGTGTCCGCGATAGCCTGAGCAGATCTTAGCATTGACTTTGCTACCTGTTGCGTAACTATATACTGAGAAAATAGTCTATACGCCTATCCCCGTAGCCTAAACTACCGGTCTAGGTGAGCTGTGGAAGGTGTAGAAAAGGGATCTTTAAGCTCGCATAGATTAATTTTAGGGGCAGCTAAAAAAGCAAATAGAGCAGAGGGAACTCCGCCGGCAGAGTATACCGGGAGAGAGAACCAAGAATGGCTTTCTTGTGGAATTTGGTGTGAAGCTTTAGAAGTGAATGTAGGTGCAAAGTTTTGCGCCTTGACTTCCCAGTCCACCCAAGGTCCCGCACCCAACTGCTCCACCTTCAAAACTGGATTCGCGGCTGAGTCTGTGAATGTCTTTAAACCTAACTCAGGTGTTAGAGCCGACAGCGCTTTGATATCATTGAACCAGTCATGTTTTGTCCAGTCCGAAAACAGTTTTGAAGCTGACGCAAGGGGTAGGGCAGGTGTAGAAGAATATACAAAATAATCATGATGATAATAGTTGGGGATGGCCTTAATACTAACATCAAGTACATTTCCCAGCATATCTAGAGCCCTTAACTTCCTAGATTTATTCCCTTGGATTACCCACTCTCGTGGTACCGGAAGCTCCCCTGACATAGTGGACTGTGCTACCTCTGGCTTTGTTGGTACCAATGATACCCAAGAATCGTCTGGCCCGTATAAGAGAGGCATAGCCCCTTTTCTGATCGGGGCTTTGTCTAACGGGGGAGGATTTACGTCTGCTACTACTCGCACATTGGAAGTAGTTAGTGCCGCCGAAGTTGGCCTAGTAACAATAGTAGGTGATACAAGGGGAGTGAGCGGAATTTGTGTCAAAGCAATGGAAGTAGCCAGAAGTCGGACAGTCGATGTTGGCGTGGAAGCTCCCAGACCAACTATAGGAGGCTCCGGTTGCTGGCCAAAAAACTTAGTTAACCCTTCCTACCCGGGCTGTCTCAGCCAATGACGGTCGCCCCTACCCGGGCGATATGGCCGAAAAACGTCTAGGCCTAGGCTACCGTATTTATGTTTATTTTCACTGCTACAACTTTCCCACTCATCTATAATCGTAGTGCGGTTTTCAATCTGTATTTTGGCATTGAGTAGAGCTCTGTAAGTCAACTGGTTCAGTTGTGATGACGATTTCAGTGGAGCCAATATTGCAGAGATGTTGCCAATATGGGGGCTTTTCAGACACTAATTTCGTCATGACGCCATAACAATAACATTGAGGAGTCTTCTCCTTATTGTTTTCGGAGGTGCGGTGACGAACGCTTGGGTTTGTTGACATACGTCGTACGCACGGCGTTCGGACCAAGCTTAATTAGGCTATTAAGCTCATGCCTTAGATAAGGCATACCGGGTATTGGCCCTTCTTTCGTGCTGTCATTACCTAAGGCAGCCCGGGTAGGAAGGGTTAAAGCACTCGCTAGTAACCCATTAATCTCATCCGCCGTGACAAATTGAGCAGAGGAAGAACTATTAGGTGAAGCATCCCTATTCTGAGAGTTATCTACGACTGAACTAGACTCGTGAATTCCCACCTCAGAAATAATAGAACCCTCATCCCCTGCCTCCGGTCCCTCCTGAGAGGATTCCGCCGAGGCTGGGACCCCCTCATGTTGCCATGTTAAGTCAGGGATGGAAGACGGGGTCTCCGCGTCCCGGTGGACTTCAGCCACTACCTGTGTTGCCTGAGACGGAAGTGAGCTGTCCCTCCATGGCTGGGAGTATCTCCAAACTCCCCGGTCTTGGCCGGAACTCACTTGTGAGCCAGGCCCCACCCCAATGACTGAGCCCTCACTCGAGCCCTCTAGCGGGTTATCACTGCCGGGAGAACCCTCTAAATCTAAAGTGAGAATATTTGAACTGGGAATAATATTTGGGGACAACTTGTCCGCCGGTATATACCCCACCGCAGTCTCTGACTCCACTTCCGACCTGTCAGATTGGACATGAGACATGTCGGGAGTAGAGGCAGAAAGCGAGGTTCGAGGCTCTGGCGAACGCCGGGAGGAATTTCGTGCATGAGACTCTTTCTTAGAAGACTTGTGACTCCGCCTCGACTTCGATGTATCACTAGAACCGTCCTTGGTCTTGTCTGTCCTACTCTTCTTCCGCGAAGGTGAAGTCGAGTGACTATGTGTCTGCTTTCTGAGAGGAGACCGTGACCTGGACCTAGATCTTGACTCCGAAGCTGTCGCCGGGGGAGACGGCTCTCGCGGTCTCTTAGATGTGCCGGGAGAGGGAAGAAGCCCTTTACCCAGCCCAGTCTCTGCCGACTTATTGACTTTACTTCGGGAAGGAGGACGTTTAATTGGGGGGTGCTGAACCAACAAACGGTCCCATAGAATTACGTTATCACACTGCAGTGCTTTATGAGCCACTGCAGTAGCATAATTAGTAAGAAGTTGTCTGACCTCGCGTAATGCAACCGCCGCGGCCAGATTGTCGTGCTGTAATACTTTAATACTGAGCTGACTACAAAAGGTACAATTCTTCGTTACCCACAAACCCCTTGATCGGTCCAAGCATTTGACACAACGAATGCACAGTGTATGTGCAAAAATAGGGATCCCGGAACATGAGGGCGTTGAGCAAAGAGCAAAAACAGGGGCTAGAGCAGCCATGGCAGAGATTGGGTAAAAGCTAACTCCCCCCTGGCCTCACCTGGTTCTCTGTGGACCCGCCGAACTCCGCCCTGGAAAAAATATTATTTCCAGGAATTAATGCTCATAAGGTTACCCCAAAATGTTCTAACACAAGTGTTAATGAACCGCCGGGCAACGAGACGTAATACACCACTATTACCTCTCGTTACCCTGTAGGTTCATATGTAAAGATTTTTTGAATATCTTTACTTGTCCAAAAGATTTAAAAATATCCTCTGACATGCTATAAAGATGAGCAGTTCTTTATAAATGACGCAGTCTTCCCTGTGATAAAAAGTTCACCGGGAACCCATAATAAGACGCCGGCCTCCTTATTATAACGCAGTTAACCAGGTTAAGCCCATCTTAATCATTAGATCTGACTCCTATCGAAGCCTTCAAAGATCGCCGTAAGTTGAATGTCTCGATACCCAATTGTATCCCTCAATTGTTTGGCTAATCCTACCGAATTGCAAATCCGTGATTCCCACCCTCCCGAGGTTCAACCGCCGGGTGAAAATTAATAGAAAAGTTAACCCCAATTGTTCCTATCCCCACTTCTTTGCAAAAGATCGCCGGGGTGGAAAGACTAATCAAACAAAACAGCCCAGTTTTTTAACGGCTTTGCAAAACCGGGAAAAACTATAGTCAACAGGTGTCCGCATGAACCCCTAGTTGAATCGGGTAAAGCCATTCCGCCAGGAAACACACAGTAAGCCTGAACCCAGGCCCCACTACAGAGACGCAGTTCTGGAGAGCCCTCAAGCCACCACTCGCCGGGGGAAACTAGCCTATTTTAACCACGCGTGATTAAAACTCGGCAACCAGCCGGATTTTCTCGGTGCAATCGAGAAAACCCGCCGGAAAAGGCAACCCACACCCGCCAGGCGCAATCTGAGAACCAGCCGGATTTTCACGGAGCAATCGAGAAAACCCGCCGGAAACGGTAACCCACACCAACCAGATGCCATCGGAGGTACACAAATAGTGCCTGAAATAAGCCAATACACAACTTATCCAGAACACACATGACACAGTAGTACATATTTATACAATAAATCAATAACACTTGCACATGTAAAAAAGCTACGAGAGGCTGGCTAGGCCTAAGCAGACTGAGTATCGCTTAAACATGTCGTAATAAAAACAAAAAGCACTGAATTATATCACAACAGGAACAGCCGCCAACACACCTCGAAGAAATAAACCCGGGAGAGGGAAGCACTGACACGGGACCTAGAAAAAACTTCACTAAGTGAAGAAATATACGCTAGGAACGTCAGAAAGCAAACAAATAAGGCAACTTCATCAGAAAGATAAAAAGAAGCCTAATAACGCGTAGTTAAAGCCAGCTAAATAACTAGGCTAGCTAGCCGCGAAAACGTTTCACGTGTCCACCACGGGACCACGAGGGTACACCCGAAATAGGTGTCCCAAACACACGACCCAAATACACTGAACTGCGGGCAGCCCGCCCATGACACTCCTGCTACGCATATCCTAACCTTACTCGATACATCCCAGAGTAAACAAATGAGAAAAAACTCACTAGGGACGCAGCAAATGCGGAACGAGCGGAGCGTGGGGAGACACGTCAGGGCAGGTTGAGCGCAGAGCAGAGCAGGAAGAATGACGCCTGAAGTCAGCGTCTGGTCAAAGATCCAGCTGGTGATGGGCTGGTCTATCAGAGTGAGAGCTGAGCGATCTCTGCCATACCCATAGCTTACTCTGACTGTTCCTTTTACTTATATATCTTCTAGATCTCAAGTGACGGCGTCTTTTCCGTGGATCGACCTCCCTACTGCCAACCTAAAAGTTGGCAGATTGGGAGCCAAGCGTCACATTTTTCCCTTGCCCCTCAACTTTCCCTTCTAATTGCTGAGGGGCACAGGGCCTTGGGTGGGGCTTTGGTTTCCCGGGCGTTTCTGCGCCCTCCTCTGCTCCCTGCCTTAGAGTGGCTTCGGTCACCTGGGTTTTGTTAGTGGTAAGCAGGGAGGGTTTTGTGGGGGCGCTCTATGGCCTGGGCCATGCTCGGGACCTTGGGGCTGTTCGGCCAGGCAGCCTGGGGAACAACAACAACAGATCCACACAAGTACATCCACGAAGTTATGGAAAGCTTATGATTAGTTATTCTTATTTTCTTTGTTATTTTTTACGAAGTTTTTTCGTAGTGAGTACCCAATTTCATAATGACGAACCATGAGTGAGGTTGCGTGCGCTCATGATGAAGGCTCCTCAATTTTTTATGCTCTGCGCGGTAGATTCAAACTACGGTAAATGAGTGTTTGAAGAGGATGCCTTATGTAATAGGCATAATCGTCAATGATGGAGAGGCCACTAATAAATTCCCCCTTCTTGGACGTACGAAGTACGTACGCCATCTGTCTTGTGTTGATTGTACGTTAGCTAAGTGGGCTACTAAGAGGTGTCCAAACTGTGCACTCTTCGTGAAACACCACCACAATCTGAGTGGCCACATAACTGCGGCTGGGGCACCTCAGGTTTTGCTAAATATTTGGAGTGATATAAAAGTTTACATATCCTAAGTCCCAGACATTGTCTGTAATGACTACATGAGTTTCCTAAACATTCTTTTGCCCACGTCCCAACGAAGTTGGAGACCTTGTTCCAAACAAAAGTTCTAGACACAATTAAGTCCAAGTTTAGTCAGAGACAAGAGTCTCTGACTCCCGAGGTTAAGCTGTCATCTCAGCTAATGCCCTCTATGCTACCTACTGTTCCTTTACAACCTGTCCCTGTACAAATAAAGACCACCACACTGCCTCGTCCCTCAGGGTCAATTGGTCCTAGTGTTCCCTAGCCGGTGAATCGGCAACGATTCCCACCCTTGACAGGTCTGGGCTATTCCTAACCCCGTTCACTCCGGTTGCCCTTGAGGCGGACCCGGGGTTGCCCAAAAAGCCAATGCCTTTGCTTTATGATCCTGCCCGAGTTTGGCAACCAATAATTGGTCCTCCTATTCCGGAAGACGCGGAGACAGATTTCCCTGAACTTTACCCGGTCCCTCAATCCTGGGTCCTCGAGGTAAATGAGTTAAAACATCTGCGGGCAAAAGATGCTGAAAGGCGGGGAATGGATGTAGTCGTGTCTCCTTTCCCTTCCATGTCTGATATTCAGTTTTTGTGGACAAACCTGCTCCAGTATTTTCTGCCACGAAATCCTTGAAGCCTTGGTCAGATTTCTCTAAGCTTGCTGCTCATAATGCTATAAAGTCCCTCTCCTCAGTGTGTTCTACAAAGATAGACCCTCCGTCTCGCATGTTTACCTTAGAAGGAGTGGGACAAGGTCCGTGGGTGGTATGGGCAGCAGAGGCGGCAAAATTTGCTCTATCCATCACTGCAATTGCCCCCAATAAGTTTGCTTCTTGTCATATATGATCTGAGGAACAATACAATTATACTTTCACCAAACGTCTTAGAAGTAATCAAAGAATTATTAAAGCCGATGGTATTAGTGACAGTTCTAAAAGACACCAAAGTTTTCCTATCCCGGATATTTCTTGTTCCCAAACAGGACAGCTCAAAGATGAGACCAGTCAAAGGCCTCTCCTCACTCAAAAGTTACAGATTTCGCATGCTCACAGTGTTTCGGATACGGCTAATCCTTCATCAGGACGTGTGACTGATAACTTTAGACCTCAAAGATGCCTTTTGGCACATTCCGATCTTCGAAAGAGATCAAAGATTTCTTGCCCTTCCCTGCCAAAATTCAACAGTAACGTTTACCCGCGTTCCATTCGGGTTAAAATGTATTTCCAACCTTTGGGCGGACACCTTATCCCGGTGCAAATGCACGTCAGTGGAATGGGCACTCAAACAAGAAGCTTTCAGCAAGTGGATTCTGCCTTACATTTAAGCCTAGTACCTCCCGGGAAGGGCCAACCTTTGGGCGGACGCCTTATCCCGGGGCAAGAGTACGTCAGTGGTATGGGCACTCAAACAGGAAGCTTTTGACAAGCCGATTTTTCCTTCCCATCCACAAGTAGACCTTTTTGCATACCACACGTCAGCAAAGACCCCTCAATCTATAACCCGGTGGTCAGTAACCCCGGCGGGTGGACTGGCCGCTTTTTCGGTCAATTGGAACACATGGTCGTCCATCTGCCTGTTCCCTCCCCCAGACACGACCCTCATGTACAAAGTCATACAAGGGTCTAGTGTGTCTCTTTGTGCCAGTTTGGTCCACACAAGCATGATACAGCCGCCTGAGCCTATGGTGCCCGTCTCCGGTGGAATTTCCAATCTCTCAATTACACTTGGACCAAATTGGAAGCCTTCAGACTTGCCTAACTTTTGCATTATGGACGTTTCCCGGGCCAAATGGCTAAGAGAAAAAATACTATCCTATCTTACACCCTAAATTAAAGGCCCAATATTCGGTGACCACTCTCAGGCAATATGTGTCACACTGGAAGAGTTTTACTACCATGACTAAGTAAGAAGACAAAGGGTTTTTCTTCTATAGAAAATAAGTACGAGTTGTATGTACTGAATGAGTCTGGTTCTGCTTTCCTCCTTCGAAATCTCCAAAAGGAATAAGGGGGGGGGGGGGGGATTATAGAACATGACTAAGTATACGAAGACAAAGGGTTTTCTTCTATAGTGAATAAGTACGAGTTGTATGTACTGAATGAGTACGAACAAATAGTTCATTTTTATACCAATGCAAGCAAAAAATGCTCTTGCTAATTATTGCACAGCTCCAGGAGCATTATAGTATGGAAATGTTATGACATTAAAGCATCCTTTCATATATATTTTTACATCTTGTTCTCCTCAACACATTTTAAGTTATGACTATTCTTCCATCTTTCCTTCCTTATGAGGCTTCCCAATATACCCGCCTCTTCTTTACCTAATAACTTTAATTTATAGGTTTGACTCCTGCAAGGAGATAAAGAAAACCTAATATTTAGTAGTGGCCCCGTAATCATTGACGATTATGCCTATTACATAAGGCATATAGCCTCCTCTTCAAACGCTCATTTACCGTAGTTTGAATCTACCGCGCAGAGCATAACAAATTTGAGGAGCCTTCATCATGAGCGCACGCAACCTCACTCATGGTTCTGTCATTATGAAATTGGGTTCCCACTACGAAAAAACTTCGTAACAAATAATAAATAAAACGAAAATAAGAATAACTATTCATAAGCTTTCCATATACTCGTGGATGTACTTGTGTGGATATTTGACCAGACGCTGACTTCAGGCGTCATACTTCCTTCACTGACATATCAAGTAAACCAAAATCCTTAATACATCAACGAATGGGAAGGGGATGGTCGGGAGGGCCCCAGTCGTCAATGATTACGGGGCCACTACTAAATATTAGGTTTTCTTTATCTTGCAGGAGTCAAACCTATAATTTATTAGTGGCCCCTCCATCATTGATGATTATGCCTGATATCTAAGACTGGAGGGGGACATTCGTAATCATATCATAACTCTAGCAAAGGCAGATAATCAAACAACCACATAGTATTCTTACTTTGTAAAAAAGATATATTTTTGTGCATAAACTTTATACAGCACATACAGTATATACAAAAAGGGGTACAAGCAGGAGTGTGCTTCAAAGAAGCCTGCTTGATTAAAAAGGGTTAACTCTGAGACTCTGTACACAGATCTGCTAGTTAAGAAGGCACCCCACTTAAAGTAAGTGGTGAAAAATAAAAACTTATAAGTCTACATGTGCACATATAAACCCCATTAACCCGGGAGCTGCGGCGGACTGCGGGGAGACTCTTAAGAGCAGAGCTTTTGAACGCGTACCAAAACCGCGCGTTTATAGCCAGGCGGCTGAAAATTGGTGTGGGTATAGTACTACATGTCAACTCTCGACACCACCCCGCCAAACGCTCGCCCCGCACTCGTGCAAGCACCACCGCGCCAGTAACCACGCACTAGTCATGGAGCCCACACGTCCCTCACGCTCGCTCCCTGATGACACAACCAGCCCTCCTTCTGGTGGTGTTAGCCGCCGTGGAAGGCAGAGGGTGGCTGCTAAAGACCCTAGCTACCAGTACGACACGCCCTACAGCTCGGAGGACGAAACACCTGCACCCAAAGCACGAAAAACACGTGCAAGCACGAGAAAGGTACAGAGGTCATTGGTGTTTCGGGACACTGCCACCACGACCCAGACCACTGCAACAACCACTACCACCACCACTGCCACCACTGCCACCCCTGCCACCCCTGCCACCGGTACCAGCGACGCAGGAGGCCGCCCTAGGGCTGCAGAACCTGCGGGGGCAGGACAAATTAAAGGCACGGGCGTAGGGAAGAGAACCCGTACGCCAGCCACAGTGCCCCTACCACCACCACCACCACCAGCCGCCCCTGGCCCGGCTGCCCCTGCCGCCCCTGCTGCCCCTGCCACCTCTGCCACCGGTACCAGAGACGCAGGAGGCCGCCCTAGGGCTGCAAAACCTGCGGGGGCAGGAAAAATTAAAGGCACGGGCGTAGGGAAGAGAACCCGTACGCCAGCCACAGTGCCCCTACCACCACCACCACCACCACCAGCCGCCCCTGGCCCGGCTGCCCCTGCCGCCCCTGCTGCCCCTGCCGCCCCTGCTGCCCCTGCCCCCCCTGCTGCCCCTGCCGCCCCTGCCCAAGGAACAGGGAAGGGGAAGGGGAAGGGGAAAGGGAGAGGGAAAGCGACTGCTGGCCCTGCTGGCCCTGGTGTCCCTGCCGGCCCTGCTGCCCCTGTTGCCCCTGCTGCCCCTGCCGCCCATGCCGCCCCTGCCCAAGGAACAGAGAGAAGGGCGACAGGCACCACCATCATCTTGCCATCAAGGCCACGCACCACTGCTGCCCCTGCCGCCGCCCCTGCCGCCGCCCCTGCCACCGCCTCTGCTGTCCCTGTCCATAAGACTCCCGCACGTGCAAAAGTGACCCAGAAAACTCTGACACCATCAAAGTATGCCGCCCTGCTGTTTGATGGTGATTCGCAGGACATTGGCAGCCCAGGTTTCGACGACGAAGCCCTAGCACGGGACCAAGGGTTGGGGGATTTGGGAGTGGACAGTGGGAGTGAGTCCGACGTCGGTGACGAAAATGAGGAAGGGCATCGTCTGTCAAGTGATGAGGAGGGTGATGATGATGATGCAGTGCTGTATCGCGACCATGGAAGCGATATTTCAGACGATGAAGCAGACGCAGACGACATTCCGATCCCTGAGCTGCCTTCGTTCGATTGGTCTGACGGGGTAAATTTTGTACCTGACGTGCCCCAGTTCAATCCTGGGACGTCAGGAACAACTGACGACTGGCCCTGTGACGATCAAGCGAACGAAAGCGACTTCTTCCTCGCTTTTTTCGACATGGAGGTAATGACGTACATCGTTGCCCAAACAAACGCCTACTACAGGTGGGTGTTTGGCAGATTGGACGTCCTTTCTCCAAAAGCGAGAATACGAGGCTGGGTGGATACGACTGTGGAAGAATTTATGACGTTCTTTGCCTTGTTGTTCCTCATGCCTCTGATCAAGAAGCATGTGTTGCAACACTATTGGAAGCACGACCCTCTCATCGCCACCCCAACTTTCAATAAGTTCATGACTCGTGACAGATTTTTGTTGCTGCTAAGATTTATGCACTTTGCAGACAACGAAAATCCTAACAGGATTGACAGGATATGGAAAGTTCGGGATGTGTTCACCATGTTGTTGGAGAGGTATAGGAAATACTTTTACCCCTTCCTCAATTTGGTGATTGATGAGTCGCTCGTGCTCTTCAAAGGACGTCTTGTTTTCAAGCAGTATATCCCCTTGAAAAGGCATAGGTTCGGAATCAAGCTCTTCGTTTTGTGTGACTGCGAAACTGGAATAGTGCTTGACATGATCGTGTACACAGGCACTGACATTGACATACCGAAAGCCGCTGCCAATGACCCCATGGGCATGTCAGGTGCCATCGTCAGGAAAATGTTGGCACCTTACCTGGGCAAAGGCCACATCATCTACACTGACAACTGGTATACTTCTCCTGCTCTCTGCCAGTTTCTTCATGACAACCAAACGGGGTCATGTGGGACTGTCAGAAAGACAAGAAAGTTTATGCCAAAGTTCACAGGTGATGTCATTCCTCTCACAGATGCCTCCTCCAGCGACACACCTTCAGAAGACGACCTGGCCCAGGAACACCGCGAGAGGCATGTGCGAAGAAGGCGACGAAAGGGTCAGAAATACAAGCAGCTCGAGAAGTGTGGGAAACTGATAGCCCTGAAGTGGAAGGATAAGCGAGACGTCCACCTGCTTTCCACCGTCCACACAGGTGCCCAGATGGATTCTGGCAAAATCCACTACCGAACCAGGAAGACCATCTACAAGCCCGACATGGTAGTGGACTACACTAAGAACATGCGCCTGGTGGACAAGTCTGACTGTCAGCTGTCAGGCGTTGAGTGTCTGAGGAAGACTGTGAAGTGGTATCACAAGCTCTTCCTCCACCTAGTTGATATCACGATGCTCAACGCCTACAACTTGTGGTTGGTGAAAAAGGATATGGCCCCAAACCAGAAGCTGAAATTCCGGGAGTTCGTCTACAACGTCTCATACCAACTCCTGGAGAAGTATGGCACCACCACTCACAGACGTACGGCATGGCGTGGGGATCACGTTCCTGACCGCATCCAGCTGGGTGTCGAAAGACACTACCCCATCAACACTGAGATGCTTGGCACTCGTCACAGGCAGGCGCAGTGCACCGTCTGCAGCTCCAGTGTCAGGAAACCCCATGTCACGAAAGAGTCACCTCAATGTGCGCCGAGTGCAAAGTTCCACTCTGCCTGGGTGACTGCTTCAGGGACTACCACACCTTCAAGAATTATTGAGTGTCGCCCTGCCCTGCCCTGCCCTGCCCTGGACTCGCCCCCTGCCCTGCCCTGCCCTGCCCTGGACTCGCGCCCTACCTTACCTGACCTGACCTAATTGATCACGCTACCTCATAATGTAACATATATATTATATAATGTATAAGTTCCAAAGAAGTCCCTGTGATATAGCTTTTACATTATATAATTGTATGCTTCATTATTTAGTTTATAAGTTTCAAAGATTTACATGTAATATGCCTTATTTTTTTAGTATATCAATATATATGTTTGTTATTAGCCAAAGTAATGTGTATATAATTATTTTCTTACCTCAAATGAATTGTACACAAATAAATATGTTTCAACAAATCCTGTCAAACCTACTAAGATAATAAAAAAAAACAATAAAAAAAACAAAAAAACAAGGTCATGTCATTGTATTCTTACAATATGATATATTCTATGAATATTTCATATTGTTTGAATACAATGGCATGATCTTGTAAAAAAACAAATTTATCAAAAATGTTCTAGACAATATAAAACCTTCCCCATAACCCCCTCCTGGATTCGATCCCACTACCCTACCACACTTTGAGTTTTCCAGTCTGCGACCTTACCAACCATGCCACAGGAGCTCATACCAAATATCACTCAAAACTTTGTGTCTACAATCGAAATGACAATATACAAAAAAAAATGAATTATCCCACCAATTTACGTTTGTAAATTGATGGGATTATCAATTATATCATGCCAAGGTTTATAAAAGTTTGTCTCTGTCAAGAATTAGTAATTATATAACTTTATTCTGTCAAAAATTGCCCAAACACTCAGCAAAATTGCCCCTCTCAGTGCGACTCCACTCATTTTCACACGGTCAAGCGGTGACCCTTGCCGCTCCTTTATGCCCCAGCTACACCAGCAACAGCAGCTCTGTCTGGGAACAAAATTTGTATAATACAATAATGGATAAAATACTCTTCACAAATACATTTGTATTGTATAATATTGTAAATAAAAAAGAATAATAACTGTGTGGGTGTCGAAAATTGCTCAACCAGCTTGTCTCGCCTACGCGCGTATATTGGATTATACATAGTCATTATACATAGATTATACATAGAAGGAGGAAACTGAAGGTAAACGTCAATAAAAGTAAAGTAATGGTGTGTAATAGGGGAGAGCATAGGGTGAATCTAGATGTGAGGCTGGATGGGGAAATATTGGAACAAGTAGAGTGTTTTAAATATCTAGGAGGAACGATAAGCAGGAATGGAGGTATGGAAGTGGAGGTAAAACAGAGAGTGTGTGAAGGAAGGAAGGTTTTCGGAGCAATGGGAAGTATGTGGAAGACAAGAAATCTCGGAGTGAAAGTAAAAAGTGCACTGTATCAAGGAATTGTTGTGCCAACAGTGATGTATGGGGCTGAGACATGGGCTCTGAAGAAAAAGGAGAAAAGAGGGCTGGATGTGATGGAGATGAGCTGCTTGAGGAGTATGTGTGGAGTTACTCGTAGAGACAGATTGAGGAATGAAGAGATACGTAGGAGAGTGGGGCAGCAGGAACATTTGTCAGCCAGAGTGGACAGAAGGGTGCTGAGCTGGTATGGTCATGTTGAACGAATGGGAGATGAAAGGCTTACAAAGAGAATATGTGAGTCAGGTACAAGGGGAGATAGAAGGGCAGGAAGACCCCCATTGAGATGGAGAGACTGTGTAAGAAAGGCTTTGGATGATAGAGGAATGACTATAGATCAGGCAGGGGAAGTGGTGGTGGACAGGAGTGAATGGAGAATGCTTGTGAATAGTTGAAGTGAACACGTGGTCATTTGGAGTAAGGGGTCGGGCGCAAGTTCGACTAGATAATAGTCCATCAGGCGCCTGGCCCGGGGGACGATTAATATGAAGGGTGTGCCTGGAAGTGTGGGAGGGCTTGTGGCTTTGGCTCCGCTGCATGTCTGCCTGCCGAGATCGGAACCTCTCCGGGTGGTCAGGGGCCGGGGGAGTGCTGGAGCGACCTTGGTAACCCTGGTCTCTGGGTCTTCTCCTGGGTGACCTGGATGTGTGTGAGTTTGTGTTTTTTATCTGTGTTTATTTTTTGTTTTATGTTGTTTTTGTGTTTTCCCTGTTCTTGCTCTGTCTTGAGTCGGCTACCCCCAAAATGGGGATTGGGCCTGAGCATATAGATAGATAGATAGACATAGTCATGACTGTCATACAAATAATTGCAGTAGATCTCGAATATACATTTATATTGCATATTACTTGGAAATAAATAAGTAAACGTTTCTCTGGTGGCAATCTACCCTTTCGCAAGTGTAAGGAGACACCATTCTATATTTAGCCCTTTATCACAAAAGGCAATCTGCCTGTGTTTACTGACCACCGTCGCTGGTGGTCTATAATATAGTACTTTATTTACAGTCAATGGCCTACATGTTTCTGTGGTACTTCACATGTGTCTAAAATGCAATGTCTGCTTGCATAAAAATGCAATTCTGAAGTCCATTTATACGTACGACATACGCATGTCTCAGTTTCTATCTCTCTCTCTCCATTCCTGACTCATGTTATTGTAGACCTGTTGGGCAACGAACACCAGACATCTGGTAGACATAAGGTTCAAAATACCAAGACATCCATACGCCTCGGGCGCCTCCACAATTATCACAAAGCTGGTTATCTATCTAGAGATCTGCTTGACTTCCATCTCTCCACGACTCACTCACTCACTCACTGCACCCCTGCATGCCTCCCTCCCCCCCACCCACCCCCCAACCACACTTTCCGGCTTCCCTCTCCTAGAAACACATTCTCAATTTTCGTAAATATCGCATCAATTGGCTATATGCGGTATATTCCTTGTTATATTGGACGCCTACATACGTACACGTCTTTATTATAGCATGACAGTGCTCTAAATACAAGATTTACGTGATATTTATGGCGTAACACACCCTCTCCCCCTTTCATTCCCAGCACAACTCACTCACACCTTGGTTCACGCATAGAAACTCATTGATAATGTGCGTAAATATCGCATGAATTGGTCTATATGCGGTATATATTTTGATATATGGCACGTATACATACGTACAAGTCTGTATTATAGCATGACAGTGCTCTACGTACAAGATATAAGTGATATGTATGGCGTAAACCACACTCTCAGCTCATAAATTGCCGCAAACCTCCAACACATCTTCATTCCCGCCTAAAAATTCTCTTATAATTCCCTTATATATTGCAATTTTTGGTCACTATGAGGCATATTCATTGTTATATGGGTGGCCTACACACGTATACATACTCTACATAGCCTAAAAGGGCTCAAAAAAGGAGATATACGTGATAATACGCGGTAACCCACCTCCTCCTCCCTCTCCTTCTATCCCCTGGGCGCGTGAATATTCGGCAGGGAAATCTCGCCGCTCGATGACAATCTAGCCGCGCGGTGCCATTCGCTCCACATTTTTCAACTACGGACCGTTCCCCCACGACATTTTTGGGGGGGTCAAATATATATGGGCCGATGCACGCAAACATTCCCTACACGATGATGTACTTTTTGTCGAAATTGGCAATAGGTCCCAAAATCATCATAGGTGCGCACAGTCTTACCCTGTAGAAAACCCCCTGTTCCGCGGAGAGGTTAAGCTAGTGGATATATTCCTAAAAATATACCCAAACATAAAATGAACTCTTGTACTTTCGCAGAAGTACTGAACTCTTGTACTTATGCAGAAGTACTTACATCAAAAATAAAAGTCGCAGTCGCAACTACTGAGATTTCTTAACATTATATTGCTTCACAGCCAAAACTACTTACAACAAGAATTGTTGTTTTACTACTATTGTACTTTAGCACAATTTCCTGTAATGAATATTACAGAGAAATTTTATATCACAACACCTACATACAGTATCACAGCTCGTATGCTCCGTACACATACTCCAGCGGGATCTAGGGTGTCTTATGTTACACTGACTGCACCCCCCCCCCCTCTTTTCTTAATCTAAACAATAAGTGACTTAGAGGCCACCTAGACCCTCTGCCTTAAAGCTATACATGGCATGGAAGGTCTGTCTAGAGCTACTGAAAGGTATCGGGTCAAAAACCTATGATTAGAGGACCATAGGTGCGTGGACGCTATGTCCTCAACAGAAAAATTCTTAAGGAAACGCAAAGAGGCCGCCCATTTGCGTAAATCGTGGGCTCTTCCCACGACGCCGGGAATACTCTCTTGAATGACTTCGACTAGGAGAGAAGCTAGTTTACGTTTCATTACGCGTTTGCCCGTACTTGATACCCATAAAGCACCCTGTTGATTCAGAGGTGCTACTCTCAAATATTTGGTTAGCGCTTGCACTGGACATAACTTATGGTGCACTTTTCCCCTTACAACGCCGGCACCGTGAACTCTGAAAACACGTGTTCACTGTGTTCATTTTTGGCGATGAACCCTGGGGAAGGTGCAATGTGAATACACTCATTGAGCCTACCAAACCTTATGCAGTTAGGTGTTGCTCATCGCCGCCAGCTCAGATACCCTGTTCCTGGTAGCCAAAGCCATAAGGAATACTGCCCTTTTTAAAAGTAAGTCAAAATCCGCAGTATTTTGGTACACACGGGAATGAAGTAAAGACAACGCTTTGTCCAGAGACCAGGTAGGCATGAGCTGACGGGGAGGTGGGCGGAGTTTAAAACATGCTCTCATGAAATCTGTTTCCTCCGCTAGTGGTATGGTTAGACCTGTAAGGCCAAAGAATGGCATCCTAATCACTGTTAAGTGATTTTTTAATGTTACTACAGATAGACGTTTCTGCTCAAACAGATAGTTTAAATAATTAAAAACCAAAGCCACCGAAGGTACGGTTTGTTCTGTTCTAAGTATCCAAGAAGTAAAGGACTGCCAGTGCGATTGATACTGTCTCTTTGTAGATTGGGTATATTGATTCATGAATTTATCGGTCACATTTCTACCATACGGTGTTAGCCACTTGGCCTCCTGAATGGCCATAATGCAAAAGTCAGCGAGGTCTCTAGGTTGCCAATCGTGTCTAAGTGGAAATACCCGACCGGGAGCGACACCGGGTTCGGGCACCACATTTTCAATTGCTGGTACCACAACTGCGCCGGCCACAGGGGCGCGATTAACGAGACTACGCCCCGATAATCCTGTAGTTTGTTTACTACGTGGCACATTAGAGAAGCGTTTGGTGGCGGAAACAGATAAACGGAACTACACCTGTTCCAGGCCGTCACCAGTGCATCGGGTCCTCCCGCCGGCGTTATTGTCCGGCGGGAGTTTGTGAGTCTCCTCGGACGCAAACAGATCCACTTGTGGACGGTAAGGCTCTGCAATCATTTGGTCGAAAATGGTTTGCTTGAGCGCCCATTCTACTGTTGCGCTCTGTCTCCGAGACAGAGCGTCTGCCCAGACGTTTGCTACGCCTGGGAGATAAGATGCGTGAAGACGAATGTTCAGCTTGTCGGCTAAAACAAAAATCTTTTTTGACACGTTTAGCAACTTCCGAGATCTCGTTGACCCTTGTTTCTGAATGCAGTGAACCACATTCAGATTGTCCATCCTGAAGGCCACCGATTTGTCCCGTAAAGTAGAGCCGTGAGCCTGAAGGAAATACAAGGGGACTAGTAACTCTTTGACATTGATGTGGGAGGTTTCTGAATGGGACCAAAGCCCTTGACCCTGATGCCCGTGGTTTGACTGAAAGCCCCAACCTATCGTTCCTGACGTATCCGTGTCTACCCATACCGTCGGCGGAGGAGAGGTCCATGACATGACCGAGTGCAATGTTTCCCTCTTTGCCCAAACCGCTAGTAAGCTGTGTATTAATTTTGGGATGGGCCATAATGTTTCCGCCGGCAATAGTGGAAAAACTTTGTTGCCCTCCAATATTAAACGTTTGACTTTCAACCGGCCCAACTTTACAGTTAGTTGAATCCAGTTGAGAGAGCCGACCAGAGATTCCCAGACTCTCCGTGTCGTAGTCAGACTGTGAAGAAACATAAACAGTTTCTTGCGAAACCTGTTCCGATTGTCCACACTCTGACTCAGAGTGAGAGCAGCTGTGTCCCAGACCAGCCCTATCCACTGGACCACTCGTGAGGGAACAAGGTTTGACTTTACCGGGTTTACCTTGAATCCTAGAGATTTTACATGATTTAATGTTATGTTGACATGATTGATGCATAACTGTTCCGTCTCTGCCACCACCAGCCAGTCGTCTAGATACCACAAAATCCTGATCCCTTGTTCTAACATGGGCATCAGGGCTTGCCGGACTAATTTCGTGAATAAGCGAGGTGCTAGGTTCAATCCGAACGGCATCCTCTGAAAGACATAAGTCTGATGCATTATTCGTAAGGCCAGAAATCGTTGAAACCGTTTGTTTACCGGGACGTGCCAATTATAGGTTTGACTCCTGTAAGGAGATAAAGAAAACCTAATATTTAGTAGTGGCCCCGTAATCATTGACGAACATGCCTATTACATAAGGCATCCTCTTCAAACACTAATCCGCCGTAGTTTGAATCTACCGCGCAGAGCATTTAAAAACTGAGGAGCCTTCATCATGAGCGCACGCGACCTCACTCATGGCTTCAGTCATTATGAATTGGGTTCTCACTACGAAAAAACTTCGTAAAAAATAAAAACAAAAAGAAAATAAGAATAACTATCCAATAAGCTTTCCATCATATCGTGGATGTACTTGTGTGGATTTCTGACCAGACGCTGAATCAGGCGTCATTCCTCCTTCACTGACATATCAAGTAAACCAAAATCCTTAATACATCAACGAATGGGAAGGGGACGGTCGGGAGGGCCCCAGTCGTCAATGATTACGGGGCCACTACTAAATATTAGGTTTTCTTTATCTCCTTACAGGAGTCAAACCTATAATTTATTAGTGGCCCCTCCATCATTGACGAACATGCCTGATATCTAAGACTGGAGGGGGACATTCGTAATCATATCATAACTCTAGAAAAGCAGATAATAAAAACAACCACATAGTATTCTTACTTTTGAAAAATGTATTTAATACGGCGTAGGCCGGAAATATACAAGAAAAAGGGGTTCAGGCAGGTGCGTGCTTCAAAGAAGCCTGCCCGACAAAAATGGGTAACCCTGAAGATTCTGAACACAGATCTGTAGTTACAAAAGGCACCCCACTCAACGAGTGGTGACAAAAATAATAAGTTATAAGTTTATATGTGCACATCATAAACCCCAAAATACATGTGGAGATCAATTGCTAATGAACTCCATTGAACTAATATTACATTGCTTTCGCAGCTAAACCTACTATAACAACACCGTTGTTTTGTACTAAACTTTGTACTAGCACAAACTCTCGCAGAGAAATTTTCATATCACATTTTAACCTTAAATTGTATCACAGCTCTCATACTCCGGCGGGGTCTAGGGTGTCCTATGTCAACTGACTGCACCCCCCCCCCCCCCCCCCCCCTTCCGTGAAAATAAACATAAGTGACTGCAGGGCCACCTAGACCCTCTGCCTTAAAGCTATACATGGTAAGGAAGGTTTGTCTAGAGCAACTGACAAGTATCTAGAGAGAAACGTATGATTAGACGCCCACAACTGTGTGGACGCAATATCTTCAACTGAAAAGTTTTTCAGGAAACGTAAAGAGGCCGCCCACTTGCGTAAATCGTGGGCCCTACCCACAACGCCGGGATTACTCTCTTTAATGACTTCTACCAGAAGAGAGGCTAATCGCCGTTTAAGTAAGCGTTTACCCGTACTCGCTACCCATAAAGCACCTTGGGGGTTATGAGGAGCTATTCTCAAATATTTGGTTAGAGCTTGCACTGGACATAAATTATGATGCACCTTTCCCCTTTTTAACGCCGGCACCGTGAACTCAGAAAACACGTGTGCACTATGCTCATTCTTGGCTACAAACGCCGGGGAGGGTGCAATGGAAATTGAATCATTAAGTCTACCAAACCTAAGACAATTAGGTGTGTTGCTCATCGCCGCCAGCTCAGACACTCTGTTTCCGGTGGCCAAAGCCAAAAGGAAAACTGCCTTCTTTAAGATTAAAGCAAAGTCTGCAGTATTTTGATACAGACGAGAATGAAGTAAAGACAAAGCTTTGTCCAGAGACCAAGTAGGCATGAGCTGACGGGGAGGTGGGCGGAGTTTAAAAACACGCTCTCATAAATCCTGTTTCCTCCGCCACCGGTATGGATAGACCTGTAAGGTCGAAAAAGGGCACTCTAATCGCAGTTAAGTGATTCTTCAAAGTAACCACAGATAAACGTTTCTGCTCAAACAGATAGTTCAAGTAATTAAAAACCAATGCCACTGAGGGTACAGTTTGTTCCGTTCTAACAATCCAAGAAGTAAAAGCTTTCCAATGAGATTGATATTGTCGCTTAGTAGACTGAGTATATTGATTGAGCAATTTATTGGTCACATCCCTACCGTATGGTGCTAGCCACTTGGCCTCCTGAATGTCCATAATGCAAAAGTCAGCGAGGTCTCTAGGTTGCCAATCGTGTCTAAGTGGAAGTACCCGACCGGGAGCGATACCGGGTCCGGGCACCACATTATTAATTGCTGGTACCACACCTGCGCCGGCCACAGGGGCGCGATTAGCGAGACTAAGCCTCGATAAACTCGTAGTTTGTTCACTACGTGGCACATTAGTGACGCATCTGGCGGCGGAAACAGATAGATGGAGCTCCATCTGTTCCAGTCTGTCACTAGGGCGTCTGGCCCCCCTGCCGGCGTTATCGCCCGGCGGGTGAGGTATAGAGGGAGCTTGTGAGTCTCCTCGGACGCAAAAAGATCCACTTGTGGATGGGAGAGCTCCGCAATCATTAGGTCGAAAATGGGTTGCTTGAGCTCCCATTCTACTGTCGTGCTCTGTCTCCGGGACAGAGCGTCTGCCCAGACGTTCGCTACGCCTGGGAGATAAGATGCGTGAAGATAAATATCTAGACTGGTGGCTAGAACAAAAATCTCTTCCGACACGAGTAGCAACTTCCTTGACCTCGTTGACCCTTGTTTCTGAATACAGTGAACTGCATTCAGATTGTCCATTCTGAAGGCCACTGACTTGCCCCGTAACGCCGGGCCGTGAGCCTGAAGGAAATACAAGGGGACTAGTAACTCTTTGACATTTATGTGAGAGATTTCTAAGTGGGACCAAAGTCCCTGACCCTGGTGCCCCTGATTTGACTGAAATCCCCACCCTATGGTGCCTGACGCATCCGTGTCTACCCATACCGTTGGAGGAGGAGAGGTCCATGACATGATTGAGTGCAATGTTTCCCTCTTCGCCCAGACCGCTAGTAAGGTGTGGATTAATTTTGGTATGGGCCATAATTTTCCCGCCGGTAAGAGTGGGAAATATTTGTTGCCTTCCAATATTAATCGTTTTACTTTCAACCGGCCCAACTTGACAGTTAGCTGAATCCAGTTGAGAGAGCCGACCAGAGACTCCCAGACTCTTCGTGTCGTAGTCAGACTGTGAAGAAACCTGAACAGTTTCCTGCGAAACCTGTTGCGATTGTCCACACTCTGACTCAGAGTGAGAGCGGCGGTGTCCCAGACCAGCCCTATCCACTGAATTACTCTTGAGGGAACAAGGTTTGACTTTACCAGATTTACCTTGAAGCCTAGAGTTTTGACATGATTTAAAATGATATTGACATGTTTTATGCATAATTGTTGTGTCTCTGCCACCACCAGCCAGTCGTCTAGATACCACAACACTCTGATTCCCTGTTTTAACAACGGCATCAGGGCTTGCCGGACTAGTTTCGTGAATAATCGAGGTGCTAGGTTCAAACCGAACGGCATCCTCTGAAAAACAAAATTTTGGTGCCTGATCCTCAAGGCCAGAAACCTTTGAAATCTTTTGTTGACCGACACGTGCCAATAGGCGTCTGTCAGGTCTAGGGAACACATCCAGCCTCCCGGCGGAAGTGTTAGCCTGATTTGATGAACTGTTAACATTCTGAAAGACTCGTTGTAAATGTGAAGATTCAGATAAGACAGGTCTACGACCGGCCTCATCTGAACACTGTCCCGTTTGGGAACCAAAAACAGTTTTGACGTGAATACAGGGTAATCTGGAGGGACCGGGATGATGACATTCTTGGCAATCATCTCCTGGACCAGCGACTCCACCTCTAATGAAACACAATTTGCCGTTGTCGGCTGACGTAAGCGAGGTCGCCGGAGCCACTGCCAAGTGATGCCTTTGCGTGCCACCATCCGTGCCCAGGTTTTAACGGCCATGCTTGGTGACACGTTCGGAACGACCCAGTTAGCAGACAAGGGTTCGCCGGCTGTACTTCCCTCGGTTCCTCCGTCTCTAAGACAGGCACTGGGAGTGAGAAAGACTTTAGTTTTTTGATGGTGGGTTTGGTGGTGTTGGACGCTTCGCCGGCTGGCTGGTGTTGGCCGAAGACTGGCCCTGCCCCGGCTTATACTGGCCGCGTCCCCTCTGTCCTGAAAACCCTCTCTGTCTATGCCTGAACTGACCCAGGGGGGATTGGGAGGACTTAGGCGGAAGAAACGGCTTAGAACCCCCTGGCTGAGCTTTAGTAGGAGGCTTAGGTTTGGGGAAGTTAAATGCAGGTTTCTTAGCCTGTGCGGGACTGTGCTTCACGGCCTGTGCCATGTTAAACACTGTTCGCCATACATCAGGGGACATTAAAGAAGGGATAAGACCTGGGGACATTACCACCTGGTTAGCAATGCGATCAGGCAGCTTGCGAACTAATGACATCCTAAGATCCTGTCGTGCTCGCACCGCCTCAAGTAAGGCTGTGCGTATGTCACCTAAGGATTGAATCGACGACTGAAGAATCAGACGCCGGGATAACTCAACTGATCTTCGAGCATCCGCGTCTGCGATTGCCTGAGTAGACCTGAGTAAAGACTTAGCCACCTGTTGAGAAACTATGTACTGTGAAAACAGGCGGAAAGCTTTTCCCCTTAGCCTAAATTCTCTGTCTAGGTGAGAAGGGGTAGGGGTAGTGAATGGTTCCTTTAGTTCACAAAGATTAATCTTAGGGGCAGCTACGAAAAAAAATAAAGCTGACGGAACTCCGCCGGCAGAACCTACCGGCATGGAGAACCATGAATGTGTATCCTGAGGGATCTGGTGGGAAGATTTAGAAGTGAAAGTGGTTGCAAAGTTTTGAGCCTCTACCTCCCAATCCACCCAAGGTCCTGGTCCCAACTGTCCCACCTTCAACACTGGATTAGCTGTCTCGTCTGTGACGGTCTGTAAATCTAGTTCAGGAGTAAGAGCCGACAGAGCCTTAATATCATTAAACCCATCCAGCTTAGACCAGTCTGAAAAAAGTTTTGAAGCTGAGGCAGGGGGTAAAGCAGGCTTAGATGCATAAACAAAATAATCCTGATGATAATAACTAGGTATAGCCTTGATATTTACGTCCAAAACATTACCCAAGGCATCCAATGCCCTTAATTTCTTTGACTTATTTCCCTGGATAAACCACTCACGTGGTACCGGGAGTTCCCCTGACAAGGTAGGCTGGGCAAGCTCTGGCTTAGAGGGGTTCAAAGGGACCCATGACTCGTCTGGCCCATAAAGCAGGGGCATAGCTACCTTTCTAAGAGGCGCTTTGTCTAGAGGGGGTGGATTAACATCCGTAATGACCCTGACATTTGACGTAGTGAATGCCGCCGTAGCTGGCTTAGAGCTCCCTGCCGGTGACAGAGTAGGAGGGTTAGGAATCTTAGATAAATCGATTGACGTTATCAGAGGCCGTACCGCAGAACTTGTCAAGGGAGCCCCCAAGTCCATTGTGGGGTTTTCTCGTTGTTGATTAAAGAATTTTGATAGAGCATGAGTAAGTAACCCATCAATTTCTTGTGCTGTAACAAACTGGTTAGATGCAGAACTTTCAGGTGAATCAGTATTATCATGGGCGGCGTCCAGGCCTGAGCCTCACCCTTGTCCATCCCTATCTGAAATTAATGACACTTCATCTTGTTCCTCCCGATCCTCCTGAGAAGACCCCGCCGAGGCAGGGGCACCTTGTTTCCAAGATAAGTCAGGGATAGAGGATGGGGTCGCCGCGTCCCTGTGGACATCGGCTACTGTGTGACTCGTATGAGTCGGACGTGGATGGTCAGACCCTGGCTGAGCAAACCGCCAAACACCGAGGCTCTGGCCTACGCTCTCTTGAGAGTCTGAAACATTGTCAATTATTGAATTTCCTGAACTTTCCGTTTCTAGGGTTAAAATATCAATAGGTAAATCTTGTTTAGGGACAGGCGCTTCACTATACTCTGAGGCTGTAACAGAAACATTTTCAGGTGTAGAGGTACGATGAGATGCACTAGACTTAGTAGAATGTCGAGAGGACTTCTTATGGGAATCCTTTTTGGAGGATTTGTGGCTACGGTGTGACCGCGAACTAGACCTAGGTTTGGAAGAATCACCACCATGACCACTGGGGGAAGCTTCAGTCTTACACTTCTTACTAGCCGGGGAAGAGGCCCGACTTGAAGACCGCTGTCTGAGAGGTGACCTTGACCTCGATCTCGCCTGCGACGAGGAGGTGGCTGCTCTCGGGCGTTTAGACGTATCCACAGACGATACAGAACCCTGGCTAGTCTCTGTCGGCTTAAAACCCGTTACTCTAGAGGTACGTTTAGGGGGAGGGTGCTCTGACAGCAACTTATCCCAAAGTGGGACGTTGTCACATTGAAGTGACTTATGTGCGACAATGGTAGTGTAGGCCGACATTTGTTGTCTGACCTCTCTCAACGCTACCGCCGCGGTCTTGTCATTGTCACACAGGACTTTATTGGCTAATTGGGAGCAAAAGGAACAATTAAGTGTAACCCAGAGACCCCTTGAACGGTCTAGACATCTAACACACCTTATGCAAAGGGTATGCGCAAAAATTGGGATACCCGCGCAAGTAGGGGTAATGCACAGGGCAAAAACTGGGGCCACAGTAGCCATGACAGAGACTGGTGTGAGGAAACTACCGCCGGGTCTGTATTGGTCCGCCGGAGCTCAGCTCTGGAAAAATAAAGAAAAATTTCCAGGAATTAATGCTCATAAGGTTAAACCCAGGGTTCGCATACAAGTGTTAATAACCCGCCGGGTAACGGGATGCAAAGACACAGCTAACACATCTCGCTACGCGGCTGGGTGTAAAGAGGCTAAACAAATCTTCTTAGCTAAAGAACATGAAGAATACCCTCTGATATAATGGTCCAGTATGGCACTTATAGTCTGTAGGAGGTGGTGACTGTCTCAAGATTCAATTTTGTAACAAAGCCCCCCTCATAAAGACGCCGGCCCTTGAAATATTTTAGTAGAATAGCCCAGGGCAGGAATATACGAGATCTGATTTTTAACGAATTGTCCCAAACGATCGTCGTAAAAATAGAAGGCGGCGATACTGAAAGTATCACCCAATTAAGGTCAATCGAAATTGAATTTGTTTATAAATTCCTTAGTTCCTCCACTTAGGGGCACCCGCCGGGTGTGGGAATCGATTTGGTTAAACCTCACTGAACCTTCAATTGCCGTAAGAGTAAAGGCAGCGATACACAGAGTATCACTCAAATGGATTGGTTAACTATATGAGACCTAAGTCGTTTTATCCCACCCTGCTCAGGTGCACCCGCCGGGTGAGAAGTCTAAAAGTTAACCCCACAAGTTCCTGACCCCACTTCTTTGTAAAAGATCGCCGGGGAGGAACGCCTAAACAACAGCTAGGTTTTCCATGTGGTTGTCGTAAACCAGGTAGAAAAACCTATAAAAACGAGTGTTCTCAAGAACGTCGTTTGTTTATATATATCTATATATATATGTAAGGATGGGTACAGCCATCCCGCCGGGAATTTAAAGGAGGCCTGAACTAGGCACCCACAGAGACGCAGTCCTGGAGAGCCACAGACACCTCCCCACGCCGGGGAACCAGCCAGAGTTAAAAACCACGTGTGGCCCAACACTGCTCATCGGTCAGGATTTTTCATGGTGAAACCGAGAAAAAACCCGCCGGAAGGCAAACCCCACCCTGAACAGACACCATCTGAACCATACGACACGAGGAGAGACACGCACGACTAACCAAGGTCACAACATAATCCGTGGAATTAGCCAATACACAACTAAACCAGGAAACAATTATAGTCCGAGGAATTAGCCAATACACAACTAAAACCCGGATACACATGACACAGTAGGGCATATTTATAAAATAAATAATAACACTAGACATGTGGCAAAGCTACGAGCGGCTGGCTAGGCCTAGGTAGACGGCATGAAAATAGTTGAAATATAAACACACACTGGAATATCACAACAGGAACCACCGCCAACACACCACCGAAGCGATAACTTCCCACCCCGGGAAGCCTGACACGGACCCAGAAAAAACTTCACTAAGTGAAGAAAAATACGCTGGGAACGTCAGCAAACACACAGCTTACCTCATCAGAAGGATAAAAGGCAGCAATAATTAACGCGTAATGAAAGCCGCCTGCATCACCAACTAACACAACTGTGAAAAGTTCACGTGTCCACAACAGGACCACGAGGGTACATCCGAAATAGATGCCCCATACACACGACCCAAAATACACTGCACTGCGGGCAACCAGCCCAGGACACTCCTGCTACGCCTATCCTAACCTTACTCGATACATCCTAGAGTAAACAAATGAGAAAAAACTCACTAGGGACGCAACGAATGCGGAACCAGCGGAGCCTGAAAGGTACGTCCGGGCAGGCTGAGCGCAGAGCAAAGAAGGAGAAATGACGCCTGATTCAGCGTCTGGTCAGAAATCCACACAAGTACATCCACGATATGATGGAAAGCTTATTGGATAGTTATTCTTATTTTCTTTTTGTTTTTATTTTTTACGAAGTTTTTTCGTAGTGAGAACCCAATTCATAATGACTGAAGCCATGAGTGAGGTCGCGTGCGCTCATGATGAAGGCTCCTCAGTTTTTAAATGCTCTGCGCGGTAGATTCAAACTACGGCGGATTAGTGTTTGAAGAGGATGCCTTATGTAATAGGCATGTTCGTCAATGATGGAGGGGCCACTAATAAATACGCGTCTGTCAGGTCTAAAGAACACATCCACCCTCCCGGCGGAAGTGTTAGCCTGATTTGATTCACTGTCAGCATCCGGAAGGAAACGTTGTGAATGTGGAGGTTCAGATAAGACAGGTCTACGACCGGCCTCATCTGAACACTGTCCCTTTTGGGCACTAGAAAAAGTTTGGACGTAAATACTGGGTAATTTTGAGGGACCGGGATGATGACATTCTTGGCAATCATCTTTTGGATCAGTGACTCCACCTCTAATGAAACAAAATTTGCTTTTGTCGGCTGACGTAAGCGAGGTCGCCGGAGCCACTGCCAGGTGATGCCTTTGCGTGCCACCATCCTCGCCCATGTGTTTAATGGCCATGCGCGATGACACGCCCGGAATGACCCAGTTAGCAGACAAGGGTTTGCCGGCTGGACTACCCTCTGATCCACCCGCCGTAAGACTGGCCCTGGGAGTGAGAGAGACCCTAGTATTTTGGTGGTGGTGGTGGTGTATGCTTAGATGACTGGCCGGGTTTGGCAGGAGACGGGCCCTGGCCCGGTCGTTGATACTTTTGTCCTTTATGATTACCTGAAAACTTTCCTTGCTTGTATCTGTACGGAGCCTGACCTTGGGTGGAAGAGGACTTATGCAGATGAAAGGGCTTTGTCCCACCAGGCTGAGCTTTTACGACTGGTTTGGGCTTGGTAAATTTGAAGGCAGGTTTCTTAGATGGGGCGGGACTGTGCTTAAAGGCCTGAGCCATGTTGAACACTGTTCTCCACACATCCGGGGACATTAAAGAGGCAGTTAGAACAGGGGACATTACTACTTGATTTGCAATCCTATCCGGGAGCTTCTTCACGAGAAACATCCTTAGATCTTGTGTTGCCCGCACCGCCTCTAGCAAGGCTGTACGGATATCTCCCAGTGACTGTATAGAAGTCTGGAGTAGCAAGCGTCTAGACAGTTCGATTGCCTTTCTGACTTCCGCTTCCACGATTGCCTGAGCAGATCTTAGCATTGACTTCGCTACCTCGTTGTGTGACAATATACTGGGAAAACAGTCTATATGCCTTCCCACGTAGCCTAAACTCCCGGTCTAGGTGAGCTGTGGAAGGTGTAGAAAAGGGATCTTTAAGCTCGCATAGATTAATTTTAGGGGCAGCTAAAAATGCAAATAAAGTAGAGGGAACTCCGCCGGCAGAGAATACCGGCAGAGAGAACCAAGAATGGCTTTCTTGTGGAATTTGGTGCGAAGATTTAGAGGTAAAAGTTGTTGAAAAGTTCTGAGCCTCCACTTCCCATTCCACCCAAGGTCCCGGACCCAACTGCTCCACCTTCAAAACTGGATTTGCGGCTGTGTCCGTGAATGTCTTTAAACCTAACTCAGGTGTTAGAGCTGACAGTGCTTTTATATCATTGAAACCGTCATGCTTGGTCCAGTCCGAAAACAGTTTTGAAGCTGACGCAGGGGGTAGGGCAGGTGTAGAAGTATACACAAAATAATCATGGTGATAATAGGTAGGAATGGCCTTAATATTAACATCAAGTACATTTCCCATAATATCTAAAGCACGTAACTTCCTAGATTTATTACCCTGGATCACCCACTCACATGGTACCAGAAGCTCCCCTGACATAGTGGATTGTGCTACCTCTGGCTTTGCTGGGAACATTGTTACCCATGACTCATCCGGCCCGTATAATAGCTCCCTTTCTGATTGGTGCTTTGTCTAAAGGGGGGGGATTTACATCTGCTACTACTCTCACATTGGAAGTAGTCAGTGCCGCCGAAGTTGGCCTAGTAACAATAGTAGGTGATACAAGGGGAGGGTGCGGAATTTGTGCCAAAGCAATGGAAATAGCCAGAGGTCGGACATTCGATGCTGTCGTGGAAGATCCCAAACCAACTGTAGGAGTCTCCGGCTGCTGGCCAAAAAACTTAGTTAGTGCATTCGCTAATAACCCATTAATTTCATTAGCTGTGACAAATTTAGCAGAGGATGAACTATGTGGCGAATCATTCCTACTCTGAGAGTTGTCTATCAATGAACCTGACTCTTGAACCTCCATCTCAGAAATTATAGAACCCTCATCCCTTTCCTCCGGCCTCTCATGAGAGGATCCCGCCGAAGCCGGGACCCTTTCATGCTGCCATGTTAAGTCCGGGATGGACGATGGGATCTCAGCGTCCTGGTGGACGTCTGCCACTACCTGTGTTGCCTGAAAAAGACGTGAGTCTTCACTACATGGCTGGGAGTACCTCCAAACTCCCCGGCCTTGGCCGGAACTCACTTGTGAGCTAGGTACCACATCAATTACTGAGCCCTCACTCGAGCCCACTAGAGGGTAATATCGTCTGGCAGAACTCTCTAAGTCTAAAGCTGGTACATGTGAACTGGGAATAATATCTGGTGACAACCTGTCCGCCGGTATGTCCTCCACCACAGTCTCTGACTCCACTCCCGACCTGTCAGATTGGACATTAGACATGTCGGGAGTAGAGGCAGAAAGCGAGGTACGAGGCTCCGGCGAACGCCGGGAGGCCTTTCGTACATGAGTATCCTTTTTTGAAGACTTGTGGCTTCGTCTTGACTTTGATTTCACACTAGGACTGTCCTTGGTCTTCTCCTCCTTGCTCTTCTTCCTCGAAGGTGAAGTAGAGTGACTATGTGTCTGCTGTCGGAGGGGAGACCGTGACTTGGACCTCGATCTTGACTTGGAAGCTGTCGCCGGGGGTGTCGGCGATCGAGATCTCTTAGATGTGCCGGGGGAGGGAATAAGCACTTTACCCTGCCCAGTCTCTGCTGACTTACGCACATTTACTCTACTTTTAGAAGGGGTACGTTTAAGTGGGGGATGCTTAACAATCAATCGTTCCAACAGAACTATGTTATCACACTGAAGAGCTTTATGAGCCACTGATGTAGCATAAGTAGTTAGGAGTTGTCTGACTTCTTGCAATGCAACCGCCGCGGCCTGATCATTGTGCTGTAAGACTTGGATACTTAACCGACTACAAAAAGCACAATTCTTAGTAACCCACAAACCCCTTGACCGGTCTAAGCATTTGACGCATCTGATGCACAGTGTATGAGCAAAAATCGGGATCCCTGAACAGGAGGGTGTTAAGCACAGAGCAAAAACAGGGTCTAGTGTAGCCATGACAGAGACTGGAGAAAAGCTAAACCACCCCCGGGCCTCTCCTGGTCCTTTGTTGACCCGCCGGAACTCCGCCCTGGAAAAAAGAAAATTTCCAGGAATTAATGCTCATAAGGTTACCCCAAAATGTTCTAACACAAGTGTTAATGAACCGCCGGGCAACGAGACGTAATACATCACCATTACCTCTTTTTACCCTGTAGGTTCATATGTAAAGATTTTAGAATATCTTTACTTGTCCAAAAGATTTAAGAATATCCTCTGACATGATATAAAGACGAGCATATCTTTATAAATGACGCAGTCTTCCCAGTGGTTTTTTGTTCACCGGAAACCCATATTAAGACGCCGGCCTCCTTATTATATCGCAGTTAAAAGGGTAAGCCTATCTTAATTGTTAGATCTGACTTCTCTCGAAGCCTTCATAGATCGCCGTATTTTTGAAGGCCTCGATACCCAATTGGATCCCTCAATTGTCAGGCCAACCATACCGAATTGCAAATTCGTTAATCCCACCCTCCCAAGGTTCAACCGCCGGGTGTGAAATTAAATTAATTGTTAACCCCAATTGTTCCTATCCCCACTTCTTTGCAAAAGATCGCCGGGGTGGAAAGACCAAACAAACAAAACAGCCTAGTTTTTCAATGGCTTTGCAAAAACCGGGAAAAACTATACGCAACAGGTGTCCGCATGAACACCTAGTTAAATGGGTATAGCCAACCCGCCGGGAAACACACAGTAAGCCTGAACACAGGCTCCACTACAGAGACGCAGTTCCTGGAGAGCCCTCAAGCCACCACTCACCGGGGGAAACTAGCCTATTTTAACCACGCGTGATTAAAACTCGGCAACTGGCCGGATTTTCTCGGCGCAATCGAGAAAACCCGCCGGAAAAGGCAACCCACACTAACCAGATGCAATCTGATAAACACAAAGAGTCCCTGGATAAAGCCAAAACACAACTAATCCAGGACACACATGACACAGTAGAACATATTTATACAATAAATCAATAACACTTGTACATGTAAAAAGCTACGAGTGGCTGGCTAGGCCTAAGCAGACGGAAACATCACTTAATCACGTCGTAATATAAACAAAAAGCACTGTATCATATCACAACAGGAACAGCCGCCATCACACCATCGTAGAAAAAATCCCGGGAGAGGGATGCACTGACTCGGGACCTAGAAAAAAATTCACTATGTGAAGTAAAAAACGCTAGGAACGTCAGTATACAAACAAATAAGGCAACTTCATCAGAAAGATAAGAAGAAGCCTGATAACGCGTAGTTAAAGCCAACTAAATAACTAGGCTAGCTAGCCGCGAAAAATGTTTCACGCGTCCACCACGGGACCACGAAGGTACACCCGAAATAGGCGTCCCAAACACACGACCCAAATACCCTGAACTGCGGGAAACCCGCCCCTGACACTCCTGCTACGCATATCCTAACCTTACTCGATACATCCCAGAGTAAACAAATGAGAAAAACTCACGAAGGACGCAACAAATGCGGAATCAGCTGAGCGTGGGGAGACATGTCAGGGCAGGTTGAGCGCAGAGCAGGGAAGAAGGAAGTATGACGCCTGAAGTCAGCGTCTGGTCAAATATCCACACAAGTACATCCACGAGTATATGGAAAGCTTATCAATAGTTATTCTTATTTTCTTTTTATTTATTATTTGTTACAAAGTTTTTTCGTAGTGAGAACCCAATTTCATAATGACAGAACCATGAGTGAGGTTGCGTGCGCTCATGATGAAGGCTCCTCAAATTTGTTATGCTCTGCGCGGTAGATTCAAACTACGATAAATGAGCGTTTGAAGAGGAGGCCTTATGTAATAGGCATAATCGTCAATGATGGAGGGGCCACTAATAAATTTACCCGGTGTCAGCCTATCTGTTAATTGGTTCTCTCTGTATACATTGAGCATCTGATGTCCCACCTCCGGTCGTGATATTCTAGGCTCTTCGTCATGTGATCGCTCAGATGATGAGGATATGGGTCGTCAGCGAAGGCAACTTTACATGCAGGGAAATTCAATATTAAGAAAATTTCATATGTGCACATGGGATACAAATATAACATTGTTCAACTCCTACTGCTCACCAATGTATACAGCACAACTATGGTGGAACTATAAGAAAATTACAGTGAATAGACTAAGTATCTCATATCACAATATCATGAAAATGTTTCTGGGGCTCTCAAAATATGAGAGTACAAGTACGCTATGTGCCTATATGAACTTACACTGTTACAAATCACTCATTAGAAAGCTAACATATAAATTCATTCAGCGCCTTAACACTTCTGAGAACAGGATCATTAAAATGCTACAAACTCCAAGCATAGTGTACACCTCCAGGATCCAGGCACACTGGAGGAAGTTGCTCTATATTTAACCTTAAGTAATGATTTCAGGTCTGCTACTCTACAGAATTAGCATACCGGTACTGATCCTCATAGTGCAGTACAGTACCGATATTCCTATACTGTACTGTAGCAACATACTGTACCGGAAGCTAAATGATGTGAGGCATGGTACTGTACACAATTAGGACAGTGGTTTTGGTAACACAGTAGTTTGATGACCACTGTTTTTGGTTGAGGCAGTGCTGTGAACTACATGATAGCAAGCTGGGTATTATTTAATTTTTTTTAATTTTATGTAGCCTATGTACAGTAGCTTATATATATTTATATATATTTATGTTACTGTAAGGTATATATGGACCCCAGTATGGTCCCCTCTGTACTGTGTGAGTCTGAAATAAAGTATTATTATTATTATTATTATTATTATTATTGACGGAGAGAACCAATACTAAATTATGGGTTTGACAACCCGAAGGGAAGGAAGGAAAACCTTCTATTTAGTAGTGGTTCCGTAGTCAATGATGCCAAGGTTCCCACCCACCTTCCCCTTCCCATGCACATGCCCAACTTGATATAACATTTGAGGCAGATAAACACGCTAGAGAATCTGGCATCACGTGCAAGGGAAGCATTACGACAGCACAGCTAGAGGTGCTGAGGCACCGGGAGATTTGAAATGATAGATTCTTCTTTTAAATTTTATTTCTAGTGGTATCCATTTTTCAATGATGAGCCCTTGGTAAGATTTAATGGGTATTAACCAAGGATTGTTTTTATGCTATATACGCAACGGTTGTGATAAGAACTCCGGCTATTCCCGAACGGGTCCCGGAATCTCAACCTATATATGGTATAGGCTCTTCGTCATTGACTACGGAACCACTACTAAATAGAAGGTTTTCCTTCCTACCCTTCGGGTTGTCAAACCCATATTTTGAACCTGAGGGACAGGTCCGCTTGGGGGCGTTTTGTGTATGGCCTCCCTCATTAAGGGGATTAAGGTGTCTGGTAATAGATAGATAGCTAGGAATATGGCAAGGGTTATAATAAATAGCACAGGCAATGATGGGTTTTGTCTAGGAATATGGGCCTAAGACAAATGTTTTGTTTTTTTATTAATCCTAGAGTGTAACATGTAAGATAGTATAAGAGTGTTAGATAATATAAGAGAGAGTATAACAAAGATAGTGTGAGAGTGTTAGATAATATAAGAGAGAGTATAACAAAGATAGTATAAGAGTGTTAGATAATATAAGAGAGAGTATAACAAAGATGGGGAAATGTTGAGGTATGGTGGTGAGATAGTGATAGAATGGGTATGGAAAATGTGCAAACTAGCATGGGAGAAGGGGAGTGCACCCGATGACTGGAAGACTGGCATAATAGTCCCCCTATATAAGGGCAAAGGGGAAAGAGGAGTGTGTGGTAACCACCGAGGAATATGTCTTCTAAGCGTAGTAGGGAAGGTATACAGTAGGGTAGTGATTGAGAGAGTGAGTGAGAACGGAGAAATGGAATGGCGACGAGCAGGGAGGTGTTAGGAAGGGAAGAGGATGTGTAGATCAGATTTTTACCCTGAAATGTGTTGTGGAGAAGTATCTGGAGAAGAAACAAAAGGTGTATGTTGCCTTTATGGACTTGGAGAAGGCCTATGACAGAGTGGATAGAGAAGGTTTGTGGAAAGTACTTAGAATATACGGAGTAGAGGGCAAGTTGCTGAAAGCAGTGAAGAGCATGTATGAGGGTGCAAAGGCGGCAGTACGTGTGGAGAGTGAGCAGAGCGAGTTCTTTGACCTGAATGTTGGTTTGAAACAGGGGTGTGTGATGTCCCCGTGGTTGTTTACTGTATATATGGATGGAGTTATGAAAGAAATACTATCAAGAGCAGTGGATGTTGGTGTATCGCTGAAAAGGGAGGGAATTGAGTGGAAGCTACCTATACTGCTGTTTGCGGATGATACAGTTCTGATGAGTGATAATGAATGGGAGTTGCAGGGTCTGGTAAATGAGTTTGGAACAGTGTGCGAAAAACGGAATTTGAAGGTAAATACGGGGAAGAGCAAGGTTATGGTCTTCGAAAGGGGTGAAGTCACAGAGTGTGAGGTGAAGCTGAACGGTCAGGCTATGGAGATCGTCAACTCTTTTAAGTATCTGGGCAGTGTGTTGAGTAAAGATGGGACTATGGATGAAGAGGTGCGGGAGAGGGTACAACAGGGGAAGAGGGTTGTAGGAACGGTAAAAGCAGTAACAAGAAATAGGGTGGTCAGTATGGAAGTGAAGAAGTCCTTGCATGACAGTGTGGTAATCCCGACACTGACTTACGGAAGCGAAGCATGGACGTTGGTTGAGAGACTCAGACCAAGAGTGAGAGCAGTGGAAAATGAATTACTTAAGGAGTGTGTGCGGAGTTACATGGAGGGATAGACAGACTAATGAGGAAGTAAGAAGGAGGTGTGGTGTGGAGGTAGATGTGCTGGAAAGTGTGAAAAGGAACAACTTGAGATGGTTCGGCCATATGGAACGTATGGAAAGCGAGAGAATGACTAAGAGGGTGTACGAGAGCGAGGTGGAGGGACAGAGGGGGAGAGGTAGACCGAATATGAGGTGGAAGGATGGAGTGAGGAACTACATGAACGAAGGCGGTGCTGGATGGGGGGAGGGGCGTCGACTGACTGGGGACAGAGGTGCATGGGGGCGGTTCGTTCGTGGCCACCCCTTCGGGGATCACGGCGTCAGGCAATAGATAGATAGATAGATAACAAAGATAGTATAAGAGTGTTAGATAATATAGGAGAGAATATAACAAAGATAGTATAAGAGTGTTAGATAATATAAGAGAGAGTATAACAAAGATAGTATAAGAGTGTTAGATAATATAAGAGAGAGTATAACAAAGATAGTATAAGAGTGTTAGATAATATAAGAGAGAGTATAACAAAGATAGTATAAGAGTGTTAGATAATATAAGAGAGAGTATAACAAAGATAGTATAAGAGTGTTAGATAATATAAGAGAGAGTATAACAAAGATAGTATAAGAGTGTTAGATAATATAAGAGAGGTATAACAAAGATAGTATAAGAGTGTTAGATAATATAAGAGAGAGTATAACAAAGATAGTATAAGAGTGTTAGATAATATAAGAGAGAGTATAACAAAGATAGTATAAGAGTGTTAGATAATATAAGAGAGAGTATAACAAAGATCTCCCTCTGGTTACAGGTACCCACGCAGACCTCATGATGATAGTATTCCACAAGATCATCACAACGGGACACCAGCGCCTCCAGCCACTCTTTGACTGTCTTCTGACCATCCTTGTTAATGGTAGGACACAGGACACAGGACACAGTGCTATATGTTAATGGTAGGACACAGGACACAGTGCTATATGTTAATGGTAGGACACAGGACACAGGACACAGTGCTATATGTTAATGGTAGGACACAGGACACAGGACACAGTGCTATATGTTAATGGTAGGACACAGGACACAGGACACAGTGCTATATGTTAATGGTAGGACCACAGGACACAGTGCTTTATGATAATGGTAGGACACAGGACACAGTGCTATATGTTAATGGTAGGACACAGGACACAGGACACAGTGCTATATGTTAATGGTAGGACACAGGACACAGGACACAGTGCTATATGTTAATGGTAGGACACAGGACACAGTGCTATATGTTAATGGTAGGACACAGGACACAGTGCTATATGTTAATGGTAGGACACAGGACACAGTGCTATATGTTAATGGTAGGACACAGTGCTATATGTTAATGGTGGTGCTATAGTTAGGACACAGGACACAGTGCTATATGTTAATGGTAGGACACAGGACACAGGGACACAACAGTGCTATATGTTAATGGTAGGACACAGGACACAGGACACAGTGCTATATGTTAATGGTAGGACACAGGACACAGGACACAGTGCTATATGTTAATGGTAGGACACAGGACACAGGACAAGTGCTAATGTTAATGGTAGACACAGGACACAGGACACAGTGCTATATGTTAATGGTAGGACACAGGACACCCCAGTGCTATATTTAATGGGAGGACACAGGACACAGTGCTATATGTTAATGGTAGGACACAGGACCAGGACACAGTGCTATATGTTATGGTAGGACACAGGAAACAGTGCTATATGTTAATGGTAGGACACAGGACACAGTGCTATAGTTAATGGTAGGACACAGGACACAGTGCTATATGTTAATGGTAGGACACAGGACACAGTGCTATATGTTAATGGTAGGACACAGGACACAGTGCTATATGTTAATGGTAGGACACAGGAGACACAGTGCTATATGTTAATGGTAGGACACAGGACACAGGACACAGTGCTATATGTTAATGGTAGGACACAGGACAGGACACAGTGCTATATGTTAATGGTAGGACACAGGACACAGGACACAGTGCTATATGTTAATGGTAGGACACAGGACACAGTGCTATATGTTAATGGTAGGACACAGGACACAGGACACTATATGTTGGTAGGACACAGGACACAGTGCTATAGTGGTAGGACACAGGACATAGTGCTATATGTTAATGGTAGGACACAGGACACAGTGCTATATGTTAATGGTAGGACACAGGACACAGTGCTATATGTTAATGGTAGGACACAGGACACAGTGCTATATGTTAATGGTAGGACACAGGACACAGGACACAGTGCTATATGTTAATGGTAGGACACAGGACACAGGACACAGTGCTATATGTTAATGGTAGGACACAGGACACAGGACACAGTGCTATATGTTAATGGTAGGACACAGGACACAGGACACAGTGCTATATGTTAATGGTAGGACACAGGACACAGTGCTATTTTAATGGTAGGACACAGGACAGACACAGTGCTATATGTTAATGGTAGGACACAGGACACAGTGCTATATGTAATGGTAGGACACAGGACACAGTGCTATATGTTAATGGTAGGACACAGGACACAGTGCTATATGTTAATGGTAGGACACAGGACACAGTGCTATATGTTAATGGTAGGACACAGGACACAGTGCTATATGTTAATGGTAGGACACAGGACACAGTGCTATGTTATGGTAGGACACAGGACACAGTGCTATATGTTAATGGTAGGACACAGGACACAGTGCTATATGTTAATGGTAGGACACAGGACACAGGACACAGTGCTATATGTTAATGGTAGGACACAGGACAGGACACAGTGCTATATGTTAATGGTAGGACACAGGACACAGGACACAGTGCTATATGTTAATGGTAGGACACAGGACACAGTGCTATATGTTAATGGTAGGACACAGGACACAGTGCTATATGTTAATGGTAG
Organism: Paralithodes platypus; assembly: GCA_032716605.1. Taxonomy (NCBI): domain Eukaryota; kingdom Metazoa; phylum Arthropoda; class Malacostraca; order Decapoda; family Lithodidae; genus Paralithodes; species Paralithodes platypus. The sequence continues at coordinate 1,604,658 of CM064500.1, forward strand.
GACACAGGACACAGGACACAGTGCTATATGTTAATGGTAGGACACAGGACACAGGACACAGTGCTATATGTTCTTGTCTCACGTCTTGTGGGTTATTAGGATACACTATCTTGTGGGTTATTAGGATACACTATCTTGTGGGTTATTAGGATACACTATCTTGTGGGTTATTAGGATACACTATCTGTGGGTTATTAGGATACACTATCTTGTGGGTTATTAGGATACACTATCTTGTGGGTTATTAGGATACACTATCTTGTGGGTTATTAGGATACACTATCTTGTGGGTTATTAGGATACACTATCTTGTGGGTTATTAGGATACACTATCTTGGGGTATTAGGATACACTATCTTGTGGGTTATTAGGATACACTATCTTGTGGGTTATTAGGATACACTATCTTGTGGGTTATTAGGATACACTATTTTCTTTAATATATTATTGAGGATTTTGTTTATTACCATTTTCGAGCAATGTAATTAATGTAATTTGTCCCCTAAGCTAGAACAAACGCCTTCCCAGACTTCCTTCAAACAAACTATAGGTTTGACTCCTGTAAGGAGATAAAGAAAACCTAATATTTAGTAGTGGCCCCGTAATCATTGACGAACATGCCTATTACATAAGGCATCCTCTTCAAACACTAATCCGCCGTAGTTTTGAATCTACCACGCAGAGCATTTAAAAACTGAGGAGCCTTCATCATGAGCGCACGCGACCTCACTCATGGCTTCAGTCATTATGAATTGGGTTCTCACTACGAAAAAACTTCGTAAAAAATAAAAACAAAAACAAAATAAGAATAACTATCCAATAAGCTTTCCATCATATCGTGGATGTACTTGTGTGGATTTCTGACCAGACGCTGATTCAGGCGTCATTCTTCCTTCACTGACATATCAAGTAAACCAAAATCCTCAATACATCAACGAATGGGAAGGGGACGGTCGGGAGGGCCCCAGTCGTCAATGATTACGGGGCCACTACTAAATATTAGGTTTTCTTTATCTCCTTACAGGAGTCAAACCTATAATTTATTAGTGGCCCCTCCATCATTGACGAACATGCCTGATTTCTAAGACTGGAGGGGACATTCGTAATCATATCATAACTCTAGAAAAGCAGATAATAAAAACAACCACATAGTATTCTTACTTTGAAAATATATTTAATTAACGGCGTAGCCGAACAAATACAAGAAAAAGGGGGTTCAGGCAGGTGCGTGCTTCAAAGAAGCCTGCCTGACAAAAAATTGGTAACCCTGAAGATTCTGAACACAGATCTGTAGTTACAAAGGCACCCCACTCAACGAGTGGTGACAAAAAATAACAAGTTATAAGTTTACATGTGCACATAATAAACCCCAACATAACTTGGAGATAAATTGCAAAGGAACTCCAATAATCTAAAACTAAATTGCTTTCGCAGCTAAACTACTCTAACAACACCGTTGTTTTGTACTTAACATTGTACTAGCACAATTTCTCACTGAGAAATTTTCGTAACACATTTTAACCTTAAATTGTATCACAGCTCTCATACTCCGGCGGGGTCTAGGGTGTCCTGTGTCACTGACTGCACCCCCCCCCCCCCCCCTTTCCCATGAAAGTAAACAAAAGTGACTGCAGGGCCGCCTAGACCCTCTGCCTTAAAGCTATACATGGTAAGGAAGGTTTGTCTAGAGCAACTGACAAGTATCTAGACAGAAACGTATGATTAGACGCCCACAACTGCGTGGACGCTATGTCTTCAACTGAAAAAATTTCAGGAAACGTAAAGAGGCTGCCCATTTGCGTAAATCGTGGGCCCGACCCACAACGCCGGGATTACTTTCTTTAATGACTTCTACCAGAAGAGAGGCTAATCGCCGTTTAAGTAAGCGTTTACCCGTACTTGCTACCCATAAAGCACCTTGGGGGTTGTGAGGAGCTACTCTCAAATATTTGGTTAGAGCTTGTACTGGACATAAATTATGATGCACCTTTCCCCTTTTTAACGCCGGCACCGTGAACTCAGAAAACACGTGTGCACTATGCTCATTCTTGGCTACAAAACCTGGGGAGGGTGCAATGGAAATACATTCATTAAGTCTACCAAACCTAAGACAATTAGGTGTGTTGCTCATCGCCGCCAGCTCAGACACTCTGTTTCCGGTGGCCAAAGCCAAAAGGAAAACCGCCTTTTTTAAGATTATGCAAAGTCTGCAGTATTTTGGTACAGACGAGAGTGAAGCAAAGACAAAGCTTTGTCCAGAGACCAAGTAGGCATGAGCTGACGGGGAGGTGGGCGGAGTTTAAAACATGCTCTCATAAAACCTGTTTCCTCCGCCACCGGTATGGAGAGACCTGTAAGGTCTAAAAAGGGCACTCTAATCGCAGTTAAGTGATTTTTAATGTTACCACAGATAAACGTTTCTGCTCAAACAGATAATTTAAATAATTAAAAACTAATGCCACTGAGGGTACAGTTTGTTCTGTCCTAACGATCCAAGAAGTAAAGGCTTGCCAATGTGATTGATACTGTCGTTTTGTAGACTGAGTATATTGATTAAGTAATTTATTTGTCACATCTCTACCGTATGGTGCTAGCCACTTGGCCTCCTGAATGTCCATAATGCAAAAGTCAGCGAGGTCGCGAGGTTGCCAATCGCGTCTAAGTGGAAATACCCGACCGGGAGCGATACCGGGTCCGGGCACCACATTTTCAATTGCTGGTACCACAACTGCGCCGGCCACAGTGGCGCGATTAGCGAGACTAAGCCTCGATAATCTCGTAGTTTGTTCACTATGTGGCACATTAGTGACGCATCTGGCGGCGGAAACAGATAGATGGAGCTCCATCTGTTCCAGTCTGTCACTAGGGCGTCTGGCCCCCCTGCCGGCGTTTTCGCCCGGCGGGTGAGGTATAGATGGAGTTTGTGAGTCTCCTCGGATGCAAAAAGATCCACTTGTGGATGGGAGAGCTCTGCAATCATTAGGTTGAAAATGGGTTGCTTGAGCTCCCATTCTACTGTCGTGCTCTGTCGCCGGGATAGAGCGTCTGCCCAGACGTTCGCTACGCCTGGGAGATAAGAAGCGTGCAGATAAATATCTAGACTGTTGGCTAGAGCAAAAATCTTCTGACACGTTTAGCAACTTCCTTGACCTCGTTGACCCCTGTTTCTGAATACAGTGGACTGCATTCAGATTGTCCATTCTGAAGGCCACCGACTTGTCCCGTAACGCCGGGCCGTGAGCCTGAAGGAAATATAAGGGGACTAGTAATTCTTTGACATTGATGTGCGAGATTTCTAAGTGGGACCAAAGCCCCTGACCCTGGTGCCCCTGATTTGACTGAAATCCCCAACCTATTGTGCCTGACGCATCCGTGTCTACCCATACCGTTGGTGGAGGAGAGGTCCATGACATTATTGAGTGCAATGTTTCCCTCTTCGCCCAGACCGCTAGCAAGGTGTGGATTAATTTCGGGATGGGCCATAATTTTCCCGCCGGTAAGAGCGGGAAATATTTGTTGCCTTCCAAGATTAATCGTTTTACTTTCAACCGGCCCAACTTGACAGTTAGTTGAATCCAGTTGAGAGAGCCGACCAGAGACTCCCAGACCCTCCGTGTCGTAGTCAGACTGTGAAGAAACCTGAACAGTTTCCTGCGAAACCTGTTGCGATTGTCCACACTCTGACTCAGAGTGAGAGCGGCGGTGTCCCAGACCAGCCCTATCCACTGAATTACTCGTGAGGGAACAAGGTTTGACTTTACCAGATTTACCTTGAAGCCTAGAGTTTTGACATGATTCAAAATGATATTGACATGTTTTATGCATAATTGTTGTGTCTCTGCCACCACCAGCCAGTCGTCCAGATACCACAACACTCTGATCCCTTGTTTTAACAATGGCATCAGGGCTTGCCGGACTAGTTTTGTGAATAATCGAGGTGCTAGGTTCAAACCGAACGGCATCCTCTGAAAAACAAAATTTTGGTGCCTGATCCGTAAGGCCAAAAACCTTTGAAATCTTTTGTTGACCGATACATGCCAATAGGCGTCTGTCAGGTCTAGTGAACACATCCAACCTCCCGGCGGAAGTGTTAGCCTGATTTGGTGTACTGTTAACATTCTGAAAGATTCGTTGTGAATGTGAAGATTCAGATAAGACAGGTCTACGACCGGCCTCATCTGAACACTGTCCCTTTTGGGAACCAAAAATAGTTTGGACGTGAATACAGGGTAATTTGGGGGGACCGGGATGATGACATTCTTGGCAATCATTTCCTGGGCTAGTGACTCCACCTCTAAAGAAACAAAATTCGCCGTTGTCGGCTGACGTAATCGAGGTCGCCGGAGCCACTGCCAAGTGATACCTTTGCGTGCCACCATCCGTGCCCAAGTGTTTAACGGCCATGCTTGGTGACACGTTCGGAACGACCCAGTTAGCAGACAAGGGTTCGCCGGCTGTACTACCCTCGGTTCCTCCGGCCTTAAGGTAGGCGCCGGGAGTGAGAGAGACTTTAGTTTTTTGATGGTGGGGTTGGTGCTGGCCGCTTCGCCGGCTGGCTGGTGTTGGTCGAAGACTGGCCCTGACCTGGTTTATTTTGGCCGCGTCCTCTCTGACCTGAAAACCTATTCTGTCTATGCCTGTACTGACCCTGGGGGGAGTGGGAGGACTTAGGCGGAAGAAATGGTTTAGATCCCCCTGGCTGGGCTTTAGTAGTAGGCCTGGGTTTGGGGAAGTTAAATGCAGGTTTCTTAGAAGGGGTGGGACTGTGCTTAACGGCCTGTGCCATATTGAACACCGTTCGCCATACTTCAGGGGACATTAAAGAAGGGGTAAGTACTGGTGACATCACCACCTGGTTAGCAATGCACTCAGGTAGCTTGCGAACTAACGACATCCTAAGATCTTGTCGTGCTCGCACCGCCTCAAGCAAGGCGGTGCGTATGTCACCTAAGGATTGGATTGACGACTGAAGAATCAGTCGCCGGGATAACTCAACCGATCTTCGAGCATCCGCGTCTGCGATTGCCTGAGTAGATCGTAGTAAAGACTTAGCCACCTGCTGAGATACTATGTACTGTGAAAACAGGCGAAAAGCTTTTCCTCGTAGCCTAAATTCTCTGTCCAGGTGAGTAGGGGTAGGGGTAGTGAACGGGTCCTTCAGTTCACAAAGATTAATCTTAGGGGCAGCTAGGAATGCAAACAAAGCCGCCGGGACTCCGCCGGCAGAACCCACCGGCATGGAAAACCATGAATGTGAGTCCTGAGGGATCTGGTGGGAAGATTTAGAAGTGAAAGTGGTTGCAAAGTTTTGAGCCTCTACCTCCCAATCCACCCAAGGTCCTGGACCCAACTGTCCCACCTTCAAAACTGGATTAGCTGCGTCGTCTGTGACGGTCCGTAAATCTAGTTCAGGAGTAAGAGCTGACAGAGTCTTAATATCATTAAACCCATCCAGCTTAGACCAGTCTGAAAATAGTTTTAAAGCTGAGGCAGGGGGTAAAGCAGGCTTAGAAGCATACACAAAATAATCCTGGTGATAATAACTAGGTATAGCCTTAATGTTTACGTCCAGAACATTACCTAAGGCATCCATGGCCCTTAATTTCTTTGACTTGTTGCCCTGGATAAACCACTCACGCGGTACCGGGAGTTCCCCTGACAAGGTAGGTTGGGCAAGCTCTGGTTTAGAGGGGTTCAAAAGAACCCATGACTCGTCTGGCCCATAAAGGAGGGGCATAGCTACCTTTCTAAGAGGTGCTTTGTCTAGAGGGGGTGGATTAACATCCGTTATGACCCTGACATTTGAAGTTGTCAATGCCGCCGTGGCAGGCTTAGTGCTCCTTGCAGGTGACAGAGTAGGAGGGTTAGGAATCTTAGATAAATCAATTGACGTCATCAGAGGCCGTACCGTAGAGCTTGTCGAGGGAGCCCCCAAGTCCATTGTGGGGTTTTCTTGTTGCTGACCAAAAAATTTAGATAAAGCATGAGTAAGCAACCCATCAATTTCTTGTGCTGTAACAAACTGGTTAGATGAAGAACTTATAGGAGAATCATTATTATCTCTTGCGGCGTCCAAGCCTGAGCCTGACCCTTGTCCTTCCATATCCGAAATTATTGAAACTTCGTCTTTTTCCTCCCGATCCTCCTGAGAAGACCCCGCCGAGGCAGGGGTACCTTGTTTCCAAGATAAGTCTGGGATAGAGGATGGGGTCGCCGCGTCCCTGTGGACGTCGGCTACTGTGTGACTCGTATGAGTCGGACGTGGGTGGTCAGACCGTGGTTGGGCAAACCGCCAAACACCAAGGCCCTGGCCTACGCTCTCTTGAGAGTCTGAAACATTCTCAATTATTGACCCTCCTGAACTTTCCATATCCAGGGTTAAAATATTAATTGGCAACTCCTCTTTAGGGACAGGTGCTGCACTGGACTCAGAGGCCCTAACACAAACTTTGTCAGGTGTAGAGGTACGATGAGATGCACTAGACTTAGGGGAATGTCGAGAGGACTTCCGATGTGAATCCTTTTTTGAGGATTTATGGCTGCGGTGTGACCGCGAACTAGTCTTAGATCTCGAAGAATCTCCGCCGTGACCACTGGTGGAATCTTCCGTCTTACTCTTCTTACTCTCCGGCGAAGAGGCCCGACTAGAAGACTGTTGTCTGAGAGGTGACCTTGACCTAGATCTCGCCTGCGACGAGGAGGCGGATGCCGGGGGTGAAGGCTCTCTCGGGCGTTTAGTTGTAGTCGCAGACGATACAGAACCCTGACTAGTCTCCATCGGCTTAACACTCGTGACTCTAGAGGAACGTTTAGGGGGAGGGTGTTCTGACAGCAATCTATCCCAAAGTGGGACGTTGTCACATTGAAGTGACTTATGCGCGACAATGGTAGTGTAGGCCGACATTTGTTGTCGAACCTCTCTCAACGCTACCGCCGCGGTCTTATCGTTATCACAAAGGACTTTAGCAGCTAATTGAGAACAAAAGGAACAATTATGCATCACCCAGAGACCCCTTGAACGGTCTAGACATTTAACACACCTTATGCAAAGGGTGTGTGCAAAAATAGGGATACCAGCACAAGTAGGGGTAATGCACAGGGCAAAAACTGGGGCCACGGTAGCCATGACAGAGACTGGTGGGTGAAAACTACCGCCGGGTCTGTATTGGTCCGCCGGAGCTCAGCTCTGGAAAAAACAAGAAAATTTCCAGGAATTAATGCTCATAAGGGTAATCCAACATGATCGCACACCAGTGTTAATAACCCGCCGGGTAACGAGATGCAAAGACACAACTAACACATCTCGCCACGCGGCGGGGTGTAAAGTCTAAACAAATCTTTTGCTAAAGAAAGTGAAGAATACCCTCTGATATAATGGTCCAGCATGGCACTTATAGTCTCTCGGAGGAGGTGACTGTCTCAAGATTCAATTTTGTAACAAAGCAACCCCCCAAAAAGACGCCGGCCCTTGAATTATTATAGTAGAATAGCCCAGGGCAGGATGATACGAGATCTAATGTTTAACGAATTGTCCCAAAAGATCGCCGTAAGATCGAAGGCGGCGATACCTGATAGTATCACTAAATTAAATAGGTTAAAATGAATTTTGTAAAATTCCTAATTCCTCCACCTAGGAGCACCCGCCGGGTGTGAGAATCGATAAATAACCTAATTGAACCTTCAATCGCCGTAAATAGTAAAGGCAGCGATACACAGAGTATCACTATAATGGATTGGTTAACTAACTGGAAGACCTAAGTCGTTCATCTCACCCTACCCAGGTGCACCCGCCGGGTGAGAAATTTTAAAAGTTAACCCCATAAGTTCCTGTCCCCGCTTCTTTGTAAAAGATCGCCGGGGAGGAAAGCCTAAACAACAGCTAGGTTTTTTCATGTGGTTGTCGTAAAACCAGGTAGAAAAAACTCCTAAAACGTATGTCCACAAGGACGCCGTTTTATATGGATGGGTACAGCCATCCCGCCGGGAATCAAAGGAGGCCTGAAACCAGGCACCCACAGAGACGCAGTCCTGGAGAGCCACAGACACCCCACCCGCCGGGGATACAAGCCAGTGTCAACAACCACGTGTGGCCCAACACTGCTCTCGGCCAGGATTTTTTCACGGTGAAACCGAGAAAAAACCCGCCGGAAGGAAACCCACCCTGAACAGATACCATCTGAACAACACACGACACGAGGATAGCCACGCACGGCTAACCCAAGGTCACAACATAATCCGTGGAATTAGCCAATACACAACTAAACCAGGAAACAATTATAGTCCGAGGAATTAGCCAATACACAACTAAAACCCGGATACACATGACACAGTAGGGCATATTTATAAATAATAAATAATAACACTAGTACATGTGGCAAAGCTACGAGCGGCTGGCTAGGCCTAGGCAGACGGCATAAAAAACAGTTGAAATATACACACACACTGGAAATATCACAACAGGAACCACCGCCAACACACCACCGAGCAATAACTTCCAACCCAGGGAAGACTGACTCGGGACCCAGAAAAAACTTCACTAAGTGAAGAAAAATACGCTGGGAACGTCAGAAAACACAGCTTACCTCATCAGAAAGATAAAAGGCAGCAATAATTAACGCGTAGTGAAAGCCGCCTGCATCACAAACTAACTCAACTGTGAAAAAGTTCACATGTCCACAACGTGACCACGAGGGTACATCCGAAATAGATGCCCCATACACTCGACCCAAAATACACTGCACTGCGGGCAACCAGCCCAGGACACTCCTGCTACGCCTATCCTAACCTTACTCGATACATCCTGGAGTAAACAAATGAGAAAAAACTCACTAGGGACGCAACGAATGCGGAACCAGCGGAGCGTGGGGAGGCACGTCCGGGCGGGCTGAGCGCAGAGCAGAGAAGGAAGAATGACGCCTGAATCAGCGTCTGGTCAGAAATCCACACAAGTACATCCACGGTATGATGGAAAGCTTATTGGATAGTTATTCTTATTTTCTTTTTGTTTTTATTTTTTACGAAGTTTTTTCGTAGTGAGAACCCAATTCATAATGACTGAAGCCATGAGTGAGGTCGCGTGCGCTCATGATGAAGGCTCCTCAGTTTTTAAATGCTCTGCGCGGTAGATTCAAAACTACGGCGGATTAGTGTTTGAAGAGGATGCCTTATGTAATAGGCATGTTCGTCAATGATGGAGGGGCCACTAATAAATAAATACCCACCCAGACCCCCTTTATGCTAAATTTGCACATTTTTCTACTGTATATTAAAATGTCCCGGCTGAAGGGCAATTTTTAAATTCTAAGTTACAGGCTCGCTATCGCTCGGCCAGAAAAAATTGACACCTGAAATGGGTGAAGAATGTTATTATTGCCAAACTAATGGGTGAAGAATGTTATTATTGCCAAACTAATGGGTGAAGAATGTTATTATTGCCAAACTAATGGGTGAAGAATGTTATTATTGCCAAACTAATGGGTGAAGAATGTTATTATTGCCAAACTAATGGGTGAAGAATGTTATTATTGCCAAACTAATGGGATGAAATGTTTTAAAATCTTCAAACTAATGGAGCAAAACAGGGAAGGTCCAACTAGATCTCCTTGGAACCAATTAGGGTTAACGAAGGAACTCAAGCAATCAAAGAAATAAAATGTATGTTGATTATCCCTCTCACTGCCACAAGACCTTCCAAAACTGATTAACATTATATAAAGGCGGTGCCACACAACCAATAGTTCCCTCAATGTTTACAGACAACTGTAGTCTGGCAGCTATTCTAGCCTTGATAGGAAGCCAGTGTAGATCCATCAGTTAATAAGTGGTGGGAGTTCCAGGTGGAAGTCAATATAGGAGTCTAGCAGATCTATTGATAACAGACTGAAGTTCCAGGTGGAAGTCAATATAGGAGTCTAGCAGATCTATTGATAACAGACTGAAGTTCCAGGTGGAAGTCAATATAGGAGTCTAGCAGATCTATTGATAACAGACTGAAGTTCCAGGTGGAAGTCAATATAGGAGTCTAGCAGATCTATTGATAACAGACTGAAGTTCCAGGTGGAAGTCAATATAGGAGTCTAGCAGATCTATTGATAACAGACTGAAGTTCCAGGTGGAAGTCAATATAGGAGTCTAGCAGATCTATTGATAACAGACTGAAGTTCCAGGTGGAAGTCAATATAGGAGTCTAGCAGATCTATTGATAACAGACTGAAGTTCCAGGTGGAAGTCAATATAGGAGTCTAGCAGATCTATTGATAACAGACTGAAGTTCCAGGTGGAAGTCAATATAGGAGTCTAGCAGATCTATTGATAACAGACTGAAGTTCCAGGTGGAAGTCAATATAGGAGTCTAGCAGATCTATTGATAACAGACTGAAGTTCCAGGTGGAAGTCAATATAGGAGTCTAGCAGATCTATTGATAACAGACTGAAGTTCCAGGTGGAAGTCAATATAGGAGTCTAGCAGATCTATTGATAACAGACTGAAGTTCCAGGTGGAAGTCAATATAGGAGTCTAGCAGATCTATTGATAGCAGACTGAAGTTCCAGGTGGAAGTCAATATAGGAGTCTAGCAGATCTATTGATAACAGACTGAAGTTCCAGGTGGAAGTCAATATAGGAGTCTAGCAGATCTATTGATAACAGACTGAAGTTTCCTTAAAGTAGTATTTGGTAAAATGAATGGCAGTAATCAATTCTTGATATAACAAATGAATGAATGAGGGTCAAGAGGGAGATGCTGGAGAGATGTCGAGTGGATGTATGTTGTGCCCAGGAAACCTGGTGGAAAAGGGGGAGTGCGAGGTGGATTACTGGAAAAAAATGAACGCTTCAAGTTCATATGGAAGGGAAACGAACATTGTACAGGAGGGGTGGGTTTCCTAGTGGCAGAGAGGTGGGCAGATTAAGTGATAGAAGTTAAAAGATTGTTGTTGTTGTTGTTGCTGCTGTTGTTCCCCAGGCTGTCTGGCCGAGCAGCCCCAAAGTCCATAACGGAGCGCCCCCACAGAACCCTCCCTGCTTACCACTAATAAACCCCAGGTGACCGAAGCCACTCCAAGGTGGGGAGCTGAGGAGGGTGCGGAAACGCCCGGGAAACCAAAGCCCCACCCAAGGCTCTATGCGCCTCAGCAATTATGAAGGGAAAGTTGAGGGGCACAGAAAAAATGTGACGCTTTGGCTCCCCGTCTGCCAACCTCTAGGTTGGCAGTAGGGAGGTCAATTCACGTCACTTGAGATCTAGAAAATATAAAAATAAAAGGAACAGACAGAGTAAGCAATGGGTATGGCAGAGAACGCTCAGCTCTCACTCTGATAGACCAGCCCATCACCAAGTTAAAAGGTTTAATGAAAGACTGATTTTACTAAGGATGAAAGTTGGGGCGAGAGTCATAGATGTTATATCAGCGTATACCCCCCAAGCAGGCTTAGGTAGAGATGTCAAAGAGCAGTTCTGGAATGAATTACTAGGGGTGGTTGTCGGATGCAATGAAGGGGAGGTAGTAATTGTGGGAGGAGACTTGAATGGGCATGTCGGGGCAAGTGCCGACGGATATGAGGGCGTGCACGGAGGTCAGGGTTATGACCGTAGGAACCTAGGAGGTGAATACATACTGGAGCACTGTGCTGCCACGGGGATGGTGGTGCGTAATACTATGTTTAAGAAGAGGATGAATTTCCCGCCTGCGGTCTCAGGGTCACAGGGGAGGCAGTTAGAGATCCTAGCAACAGAGAGACTTCTCTCGCAAGACGTCAGTATCGATCGGGAAGTGAGAGAGAGAGGATATTATAGGTTTGATCCCCGCAGGGGAGAGAGAAAACCTAATATTTAGTAGTGGCCCCGGAATCATTGACGATATGCCTATTACATAATAGCAACCTTTCAAGCCCTTGCGTTAGCTGTTTGAAACACCCGCCGTAGGAAGAGAAGAGGAGCCAACTTTGTAAGGGTACGCTTATTTTCTTACGGAATTGTCCTTATGATTGGGTACTCACTACGAAAAAACTTTGTAAATAATAAAAAAGAAAAGTCAATTTAAGAACTGCTATAATCAGGCTTCCCAATTTGTGGATATTTTCCCATGCGCAGCCAGACGCTTATCTTCTAGCAGCATGATGCTCTTCAATCATATATCAAGATTACAGTACTTAAATATCTACGAATGGGAAGGGCCCACGTCGTCAATGATTCTGGGGCCACTACTAAATATTAGGTTTTCTCTCTCCCCTCCGGGGATCAAACCTATAATTTATTAGTGGCCCCTTCATCAATGACGATATGCCTGATATCACAAGATTGGAGGGGGACATTCGTGACAATATCCAAAACCACTAACAAATCCAATAATAGGTTGAAAACACCACAATAGCAATCTTAAATTTATTGTATACAGTTGGTCCTCTGGTAACGCGTGTTTTGAAAACGCGGTTTTGGTGGCACGCGGTACACCCCAAATATCAAAAATTTTACTAACACGGTCAATACTTACACTGGCGCGGGGTCCAGCTGGGCAGTTTTCTCTCTCCTGGGCCGGGCGAGGCTGCTCCGTCTCCCTCCCTGGTCCAGTGACGTCACTTACGGCTCGTCCGCGTATGTTATTCCCTCCCTAGCGTCCTTCTCCAGTTCCACCATTGTTCACCACACGTACCGACCCCCCCCCACCGCGTGTGTTGTTACACAGGCCGTGGTTCTCAAAGTGCCTTTTTTTCTGTGACCTTACCTCGCCGCCATGCCGCCCAAGAAGCGCCGAATCTTTACGTACGCACAGAAGTACGAGATCATAAAGGAGTTAGCGAAGGGAAAGAGACAAGCTGAGTTGCAAGACGACACGATGTGAACGAGAGTACAATTCGCACCATTTGGAAAGACAGAGAGAAGATTGCTAACATTATGAAGGGAAACCCTGCAGAGGGTACTCAAGCGTCGATTAAAGTGAGAAATGTCATCCTAAAGAAGACAGAGAAGCTGATGGTGTGTTAAGGGGAGGTGTGGTGGAGTGGTCGTGCCACTGGATTGGCAATCCAATGGACCCGGGTTCAAATCCCGATATGTCAATGGAAAAATATTATTGGGATTGAATTTGTGCTGTACCTAGTATCAGTGCATTACCACAAAGCCCACCGAAATGCCAAAAAAATACCTTCATTGTTCCCTGATTAATAACACTGTATGAATATTCCCATATTCAAAATATGTTACAGGGGGACAATGCCTAGTGAGTTCACTGCTCAATAGGTGGCGTTTTGAGAGTGAGGGTCTGAGTCTGGAGGGTGAGACGGTGAAGCGCTTGAGCGAAGCAACCGGCCGCTTCAGAGATGGAGCTGATTCGAGCCATGATGGATGCTTCACATGTCTCACTCCCCAGACTGGAACAAGACCTCACGGGCTTCACCGTGTTGAGCGGTGGAATGTACAGGCTCTCAGCCTATGCCCGAGAGGGAGTAGTTGGAATATAGAAAAGAACAAAAATTGGAGAGGCAAAATAAGAATCATGTGCCGACAGACGGACGGATGATCAGAGAAAAGGCGAAGAAATATTATGCAGCAGTGGCTCGAATGAACAATGTACAGAACCCCAAACCCTTTAAGGTATCTGCTGGTTGGTTGGTGTCCTTCAATAAACAAAACAAAATGAAAAGTGTTCGTATAACATACATACATACATACATAAAATTTTAAGACTGAGTGTTCCACACATACGTGCAGTTTCAGTCTCTTGTCCTAATGGCGGCATTCCAGGCAACCCTGTTAAGGGCTGCTTCACTTGTCAAGTTCTTGGATTTGAGATCGGCGCGTATAATCCGATCCCAGGTCTTCCTCGGTCCACCCATTGGTGCAGCTCCCTCCACAATCACAGACCTGCATTTTTTCACCCAATTTTGTTCATCCATTCTCTCCACATGTCCATACCATCCCAGTCTACTTGTACGCATCACCTCGCTAATACTCTTTATACCTAAACGTCTCCTCAACTCAACATTTGTTATTCTATCCTGTAGCCTGGCCCCACACATCCATCTCACCAGTCTCATCTCATTACGCTCCATTCTGTTGACATCCTCTACTTTAAAAGCCCATGTTTCTGAGGCATATGTCATTGCACTTCTAACACATGAGGCATACACCTTTCCCTTCAGGGGGAGAAGCATTCTTTTCTTGGTCAGGATTGGCATCACTTCTCTGAACTTCCCCCAGCCACACTTAATTCTAGCAACAGTGGCAGCCTCGGCCCCACCACCGGCAGAGATGGTATCTCCTAGGTAACAAAACTTGTTCACCAGCTCCAAAGACTCATTTCCAAAATTCACAGCCACAGGATCATCACTTAACACAAGCTCGCCTTTGCACACTACGCACTCAAATTTCTCTATTTCTGACTTATCCTTCGGCAAGGGTCCCTTTATTCTACTACAGCGCTTACTCCCATGGTGTACCCAACATTGACAGATGCTACATTGAATTGAGTTAACACCCACTCCCTTTCCACACACTGCACATGGGTATGCACCGCTCTTTTCCACATTGCCTCGTCTCAATCTACAATGCATAACCTTGGTTTTGTTAATATTGACTCTTAGCCCTTCCTACCCGGGCTGCCTTACAAAAGGACGGAGGTCGTATCCGGGCGATCTGGCCGAAAAACGTCTAGGCCTAGGCTACCGTATCTTTGTTATTTTAACTGCTAGAAATCTCCCACGCATCCCTAAACGTAGTGCGGTTTCCAATCTGTAGACTGGCGTTGAGTAGAGCTCTCTAAGTCAACTGGTTCAGTTTTGATGACGATTTCCGTGGAGCGAATTTTGCCGCGATGTTGACAATATCGGAGCTTTTCAGACACTAATTTCGTCATATCATACAACAACAACATTGATTCGACGTCTCCTTCTTGTTTTCGGAGGTGTGGTGACGCAATGAACAGCTTTTTTTACATGCGTCGGACGCACAGCGTTCAGACCAAGCTGAATAGGCTTTCAAGCTTACTGTCTGTTAAAAGGACACCCGGGTACCGGCCCATCTGCCGCGGTGTCCTTATAAAAGGACACCCGGGCTGGAAGGGTTAAACCCTTGCTTGCCATGCCCTCTCTCCACTCTCTGAATTTGGCCTCAGCATCTTGCATACTGTCAGCTATTAGGACTAAATCGTCTGTATAAAACAGTTCCAACGGGAGTCCGCCTCTAAAAACTCTAGACAGTGCCTCCAAGACCATAATAAAGAGGAGGGGGCTTAACACTGAACCCTGATGGACTCCAACACGGACTGCGAACTCATCACTCAGTACACCCTTCACCCTCACCGCACTTCGCGAATCCTCATACATATTCATTATCACACGCACCAGCCACTCTTCCACACCAAGGAGATACAGCAAGCGCCGACCATGCTGCAGCCAACGAACTCCCTGTTTTCTTACGTGAGGTTATTGTGGCCGATGGTTACAACTTGGATCAAATTTTCAACTACGATGAGTCGGGAGTCAACTGGAAGAAAATGCCTAAAAGGTCTAACATTTCTCGCAAGGAGAAGGCAGCAAGAGGCTACAAAATAGGCAAAGAACGTGTAACCATATTATTGACCTGCAATGCTTCTGGAACCTGCAAGATGAAGCCTCTAACCATCCATAAGGCAAAGCGCCCAAGGCTTTATCGCAACATGGACATGGCCAAGTTAAATGTTCATTGGATGAGCAACAAGAAGGCCTGGATGTCGTCAGCGTTGAGCCTCGAATGGTTCGACAATTATTTTGTGAAGGACTTAGAAACATTTTGTACCCGCCAAAACATTGCTTTTAAAGCACTGTTATTGCTTGACAACGCACCAGGACATTCCAGATTGTTGGTTGATCGGCACCCAAACGTAAAAATTATGTTCATGACCCCCCAACATTACGTCCCTGCTACAACCCCTTGACCAGGAGATGATAGCGTGCTTTAACCCTCCCGCCCCGGCTACGCATTACATAAATATTCCCCGAAATCCGGGTGTTTTGGCCGAAAAACGTCTAGGCTAGGCTACCGTATCATTGTTATGCTGACTGCTTCCTGCATTCCCGCGCATCCCCAAGCGTAGCTGTGTTATTTACCTGTAGAATGGCGTTAAGTAGAGCTCTCTAAGTCAAGTGCTTGATTTGTGATGATGATTTCATTGGAGATAACTTTATGGCCAAAACAGCCACTTTACACTACTTTTCGATACTTAACAACAACATACAGGCACACACGAACAAGCGACGCTCTCCTTCTTGTGGCCGGAGATGCGGGGCGTCGGTCCAGCCGGCTGTTGTTTACATGCGTCGGACCGACGCCTCGCACACGAAGCTCACAGGCTTTCAAGCAATGGTACCATGTTGTACCACCCGGGTTCCTGGGGACAAAACATAATGGTACACACGTGTACCACCCGGGGTTGAAGGGTTAAGGGTGCGTACGCCACTAAAACTTTCCTGATACTCGACACTGCCACTGACACCCAAGAAGAACTGCTACAGATATCGGACAATGAATCAGTCCCTGACTCTCTCCCACCACTCGAAGAACTATCTGCCCCTGACTCTCCCCCACCACTCGAAGAACCTGCACCAAACTCGCCTCCACAACAACGACAACAACAGCAACAGGAACCCGCCGACGGAGCAGCTATGACAGTTCATGCCTTTTGGAAAAGGTTTCATATTAAGGACGCAGTGGATACGATGGTGGAAGCGTGGGCTGATGTCACAAAAGCTACAATCCACCATGCCTGGAGGAATGTTCTAGAGGGGTTACCTGGGCACAAGCTGGATTTACCTGATGAGCCAGTCAGGCTTGAAGCAGTGGAGAGAGCAATCGAGGTTGCCAGACGTGTGCCCAGGATGGATGAAGTGGGGCCAGAAGACATTCGTGGTTTGATTCAGCCACCACAGGAGCTTGATGCTGAGGACCTACTGCAGGATATGGAGGAAGAAGAGCAGGCAGAGGAAGAACACCGAGAAGAAGACGAACCCCAGGAAGAGCCTAACACTCATGGTCTACGGGATTTTGTAGAATTGTCACAACGCCTCAGCCATCACATGAACAACTTTGATCCCAAACATGACCGTTCAGCACAGATAATAGCAAGCTTTACTGCTGCCATCCAGCCGTACTTTGATATGTTTCACGACAGGATAAATGCACGCCAGCAGACACGAATAACAGATTTCTTTCGCCAATGTGCACAGCAACAGGAACATGTGGCGTCGAGTGACTCAGACTTAGACTCCGACCCTCAGCCACCAGACGATTTACTGTCGGTTGTATCAGATGCTGACTACAGTGGCTTCGAGGTGTTACGATCCAGGTTCTCAAAGACACTGGGCTCTTCAACATTGGACTAGATAATGGCAAAATGCAACAACGGTAACACTAGATCCAACCCCTGCCTTAAACACTGGAAAACAAAACACCATTACCGCCCTGAGTCGTGCCTGGACAACGAGGTATCCTATGACTCGGTAACTGGTGCACACACACTAGGCTGACGCTCGATGAAACAGCCTATTCTCAAACAGTAAAAGATTACTCGATTAGGTTACACAAAGAAAAGATAGTTAACGTGATTAATTAACGTTACGGTAGATACTCAAATAGCTGGCACTCCTGTATTAAAGAAAGTGCAATGCTAGTCCTGCAACATCAACTGGAAACTTCTGAAATAAGTCTGATGCTGGGAAGATGTTCGTAAAGAATCTTGAACAATTATAATGCAGAATACGGGTCACAATAAATACTAGGACATATAGTAATAATAGGCAGGCGAATAATAAAGACTGCGCAAAGGTAGTAATGCTCGACAACTAAAGAAATGCTTCGTGACACAACGCAACAGCCTACTAGGGTTGTGCAACTCAACAACAACCTCGGCTCAAAAGTGCAGTGAATAATAATGTTGCACACATATAATAATGGAGCTTATCTCTAACCAGTGTCTGCTTAGTTAATAAAGTCTAGCTGGGGTATCAAGGCAGGGCAACAATGGGCGAGCATGCGGCTCGTAGCCTAACGTTGTCCGAAGGTGGTATAATGAAGATTACGTTATATGACGGGGATGCTCTCTTGATAAATCTAGGTCTCTAGTACCTAGTTCTATCCTGGCGATCCCTCAGAAGTCAACACAAAGAGGCAGCACTATGTTGTGAGGGATAGGCTATGGCCCTCTCACACCACAGCGCTGTGCTCGCAAGGTAAACCCACCCGAAGACAACTTAGGCTCCCACAGTACCTGTCGATGTCGTGCAGGGCTTAGCTAACACTGCACACATCGGAGACAACGACACAGTAACCTTACCCCTAGTCTAGCTTTAAATAACCCAGCAGAATCACTCAACACCTTGCCAGGGAGACATATATAGTCTCTCCCCCACTCCTCGTGCAAGAAGCCTGCTAGCACGAACAGTACCAACCCCTCGCCCCCGTTCTAACCACTCCTCTCCCCGACCTGTACATAGAGTCCCGCCACCACAGGTTTCCGGATTTACACCAGTGAGGAACGGTGCACGGCCAACGCAGAAAAGGTCTCATCTACCAGTCACAATGTCAAACAGATTTGAGATATTGGTAGAGATGGAAGACGAACCAGAAGAGACCAGGCTCGTTGGGGATTCCATCCTACGAGGACAGGTCGAAGAGTTCTGCGACAGAGTCCCAAATCAACGAAAAAGATTTTGCATCCCAGGAGCTGGACTGGACGACATTGTGGAAGCCTTCGAAGATACCACAAAGGATGCAAATGAAAATACCCTTTTTGTCATCCATGCTGGTTCAAATGACGTCATGCGCACCAGATCCGAAGAGTTGATGGAGAAATATCGCAAGATGATCCAGCACTACAAAAACAAGTCAAGGAATATCATCATCTCAGGCATTCTCCCCAAGATCGACGCACCTGATAAATTCTACGACAAGGCCTTCAGCACAAATAGCCGACTAAAATATTTGTGTCTGAGGGAAGAAGTTGAATTCATCAACCTCTGGGACAACTTCTACAACCAGCCTACTCTGTTCCGCAAGGATGGCACTCATCTAAACCTTGTGGGTTCAGCACGCATGGGTCGTCTCCTACACGAAGCAGTCCGCAGCCATGGATCAAAAAACGCCATCAGAGAAGAAGCAGCAGTGACATAAATCATCCAACGCCAAGAAAAAAACAGAGGCAACCGAGGACCACCAGCAATAAGGACCGAAGACAGCGAGGACCGAGGACAGCCATGAACATAAATGTAGATCCGACAAGAACCAAAAATATTATTAAAGAGCGTTCCGTGAGTTCTAAAATAACAAATTTAAAGGTTTTCTATGCAAACGCTCGTAGCATACGCAATAAATTTTCAGATTTAGAGGAGCTAGTGTTTACAGAAAATTATGATGTGATTGGCATAACAGAATCTTGGCTCAATACAGAAGATAGAGACTTTTTAGCAGAGTATTCACTTCCCGGTTATGTAATGTTTGAGAAAAGCCGAATAAATCGAAATGGAGGTGGCGTTTTACTTTATATCAAAGAAAGTCTTAACCCTACCCTCTTGTCAAAACCTCAAATTGTGAACGTCGACGCATCTTTTGTGCTAATAAAGAATAATAAAGGTACAAAATAATACTTGCATTAATATACAGACCTCCAGCTCAATCAGTGCAAACTGACCGAGAAATTTATGAACAAATTGCAGATGTAAGTAACTCACAAGATACCGTAATTTTTGGCGACTTTAATTTACCTGTGACCAAGTGGGGCGATACTCTTACTTCACACTCCGGACATGACTTGTATACGAACTTGCAAGAGAGTTCGCTTTATCAATTTGTTCGAACGCCGACCCGTGGTAATAACGTTCTTGACATTGTACTTGCAACAAAAGAAGAATTAATAGAGAATTTGAATGTTGGTGATGAATTCAGTAACAGCGACCATCGTACGATAACTTTCACTTTAAAGTTTACTAGTAACGAACCAAATAGTAGCATCGAAAAAGTCCCTAATTTCAAGAAAGCAAACTTCCATAAACTTAGAGCTATGTTTAAAGAAACTGACTGGAGCTTTTTAATTAACAATAATGACATAAATACATCTTGGAAGTTATTCGAAACCACTTACCTAAAAGCAGTGCAAGACTGCATACCATCAAAATACGGCGTCCAGGCCATAATAATAAGCCCAAATGGTGGAATAAAGATATTTCAAACTGCCTGCTTGCTAAAAAATTTGCTAATGATAGATTAAAATCCTCACAAAATGACGAAGAACGGCTGAAATTTGTAGAGCTACGACGCAAAGCCAAAAAGTTAATTAAGCAAAGTAAAAAGACCTTAGAGTTACATATTGCGAATCAAAGTAAAACAAACCCGAAAGAATTCTATAGTTATATCAGAAAGAAAAAAGTAGTCACTTCAACTGTTGGACCGTTAGTCGATGAAAATGGAGAATACACCAAAGACGAAGTACAAATGAGTAATGCCCTCAATACCTTCTTTGCATCAGTTTTTACAACAGAAGACCTCAGTGATATCCCTACACCATCGCCGATTCAGATTGATAATTCAGATGTTCTAAGCAATATCACCGTTACAGAGAGAGAAGTATTGAATTGTTTAGATAAACTCAAGGTAAATAAAACGCCTGGACCTGATACAATCTCGCCTAGAGTTCTGAAGGAAGCTAAGGATGAGCTCTCCAAACCACTGACATTACTATTCAATAAATCCTTGCAGTCTGGAACTATGCCTGATCAGTGGAAGCTAGCCAACGTAACACCGATATTCAAAAAAGGCAGCAAATCCCTACCCAGTAACTATCGTCCAATTAGCTTAACCTCAGTTGTATGTAAAATGCTAGAAACGGTCATACGAGACAGACTCGTAAATCACTTAGAGGAAAATAACATACTTAAAGATACTCAACACGGCTTTCGTAAAAAACGTTCCTGTTTAACAAACCTCTTAGACTTCTTCCACGATATCCTCAACCTCTACGATGAGAGTAAAGCTGTAGATATTATATACCTTGATTTTCAAAAGGCCTTTGACAAAGTTCCCCACAAACGTTTACTGCTAAAACTAAAAGCGCATGGAATACAAGACGGTGTGTTGAAATGGATAGAAAATTGGCTCAGCGACAGAAAGCAAAGAGTAGTCATAAACGGTAAGGCATCTAAATGGACCAATGTAAGTAGCGGGGTACCCCAGGGATCGGTACTAGGACCAATTCTCTTTCTAATTTACATCAACGACATAGATGAGGGCCTCACCTGTACAATCTCAAAATTTGCTGACGATACAAAAATTGCAAATAGCGTACTCTCAAAAGAACAAGTTGACGATATGCAACACAATCTAGATAAATTGTCATGTTGGGCCCAAATTTGGCAAATGAGTTTCAATGCGGATAAATGTAAAGTACTACATATCGGATACCTAAATGAGAAAGCAAACTATTCGATGAATGGCACTCAGCTTAAGAATGTAAACAGAGAAACCGATCTGGGAGTAACAATATCGAGTAACCTAAAACCGAGTCAACAATGTTCAGAAGTTGTTAAGAAGGCAAACAAAATAATTGGCTTTATAGGCAGGTCATTTGAGCATAAATCCAAAGAAGTTATCCTAACCCTTTACAATTCCTTAGTCCGCCCTCTTCTGGAATACTGCGTTCAATCCTGGTGCCCTTATTACCAAAAAGATATAAACAAGCTAGAACGAGTTCAACGTAGAGTTACCAAAATGATACCTAGCCTAAAGAACAAACCATACGAAGAGCGTCTTAGAGAATTAAATCTATTTCCTTTAACCCAGCGCAGATTAAGAGGTGACTTAATTCAAGTGTTCAAAATCATCAAAGGCATCGACAATATGAACTGTAGTAAGTACTTCACTATCGACCAATCTAATTACACACGGGGAAACGGTTGCAAAATTATTGGTAAATCTTTTAACTCACACGAATCTAAGAATTTCTTCTTCAATCGAGTTGTCAACTTGTGGAATGGGCTTCCCCGAAACGTTATAGACTGCATCACCGTTGATTCATTTAAACTCCGCCTAGACAAATATCTCGCTTCAAACCCGCGACTGACTGCGTTTGTAAATGAATAACTTTATTTATCCCCCCCTCAGTTACTAACCCATCTGTCCCCTACTAACTTCCTAATCCTGCCACGGACATTAGTTCCAGGGCAGTAATTCCCTTTCCAATGTTCCCTTACCCACTCTAAACCACTGTTTGGACACTTGATCCTCAGTGTTTTGGAGGACAAGCAACCTAGAAGGGTCACTAGATCTGTTGTTGCTTGATTTCCTTTGTACTCCTTTGTACTATACCGGTCTACAACCTTCCCGAGAGAGGACACACACGGAAAAGTCCGTCTCTCCAAACCTCATTAAAGCCTAATACATGGAAATATCCGAGAGCTTCGCGTACAATACGACTGGCCGACGGTGAACGTCTATGCTGAAACCAGAAGGGATGTTGAGTTTAATAAAGATTAGAGAATGAGAAAGGAGAAGTCGAGAGAGAGAAATAGTATGCAAAGTGGCGAGTATGGGGGACAGAATTGCAAAGGATGTAGACGATACGCGTGTCAGGCAAGCTCTGAGCTGGTAAAAAACATGAGGCCGCGACGGGAAGGGACTAGTTGACCACCCGGCCGCCAACGCCGTCAGCGCCCAAGCGAGCCGCGTCATGACTCACCCCCCACTGCCAGGTGTACTCCCTCACCCGCTCTCGCTCGCCTCCCACACAAGCAACATTTATATTATAGCGAATATAAAATATAAGGCGCGGTCACAGACCAAAACAAAGACCATTTCTAGACTGTCTGTGGCAACACGACACTAATAAAAGAAAGCAGATCATTCTAGGCCAACTGTAGCCTATCCCCCCATCCTGGCGAGCGCTAGCGAGCTGCAATGCCCCACGCAACCATTCTGCTAACGCCGGGAGGCGTCACACCCCCCCCAAGATATGGGACACTCAACCATGAGCCCATATCTGAACAGGCAGAATGTCGCTAGAATCTGCCACTCCTAACCACTCTGCCACTCATGGAATGCAAGCTCAGTCTCCAAAAAAAAAATACAACATTTTATATATAAACAAATCTTATCACCCTTCCCAAACATAATACATTAATTCATAACATTGTGCTCCCAGAGCGAGCTTTAAGAAGCACAGCCTACTGAGGGAAAATATCTGCACTCAGTACTCAGCTACAATATTATCTTAAAATTAATTATCAAAAAGAAAGAGTTTTTATTTAATTTTTCATACTTTATTTTAATGTTGTTTTTGGCGGCTACTATAGATGTAGCCTAATTTTCGTCTAATCAAAGCCAACAACTCCTGCCCTGCGACCCTACGCTGATGCTACACACGCGAGCCAACAAGCACCAGCGCAAAAATACACCGCGAGCCAAGACAGGAGGCTATACCAACATACTGTGGTAGCCTACCCCGGATCCTCCACCCGCGACAGACACTGACTGAACAGCGAGGGTTCTCCTGCAAACAAAGCCAAAACATTATCAGTGCCCCCAGCATGCCACACATCCAACTTGTGTTCCGGCAGCACAACAACACCTGACACTGATAAACTGTCCAGTTCATCGCAAGACTGGCCCTTCTCTTCGCTCTTTCCGGCAACGGGGCCTACCAATAACCCTTCACTAGTTCTACCTTCGTGATGAGCGAGGCAGCCCCGAAGCGGTCTATGGTGTCGTCAACTCTGGGTAATGGATAGGCGTCTGTCAGGGATAATGCTTCCACAGTCTTGCAATCAACACACACGGACTCTGCCACCAAACTCAGGTTGCAAAGCCACTGGCAACGACCACTCACGATATCCCTCATCCCTCAGACCCCCTCCCCACACGCTGTCCAGCTCCGCCTTCACCACAGGCTGTCGAGCAGGATTCACACGGTAGGGAACCAACTCGAGCCTTGCACTGTCTCCAGCCTCCGTGTCGGATTCTACCCCGCACATCAGGCCTGGAGAAGCAACAAACATGCGGACGGACTGCCACAGCCTAGCAAACAACTCCTCTTGTCGCTCAGGAACAAGAGGTTGCAACTTATCTCGCAGAACAACATGCCCAGTGCCCTCCCACATCTCCTTCACCATGTGGAGAGGGCCCCTCACCCGATGCCCGAAAACAAGCTCATTCGGACTGAAACCGAGACTCTCTCCAGGTACTTCTCTTGCCGCGAACAAAACATACGGCAGACCAAGGTCCCAATCCTTTCCGTTCTCTGCGCAATAACATCGAAGCATGCTTTTCAGCGTGGCGTGCCACCTCTCCAACACCCCTTGACTCTCCGGGTGATACGCAGAAGAGACGACAGTGCTGATGCCATGCTGAATCATAGTTTGTTTGAACAGATTAGATGTAACACTAGAACCTTGGTCCGATTGCACCTCTTGCGGGTAACCATACCGTGGGCAATACCAGAGCAGGTTCCGGACAACAGTTTTCGCCGTGCCATTTCTCATTGGATATGCATCAGGATAACGAGTGGCCACATCCATGATAGTTACTAGAAATTTATTACCGGCACTAGTAGGGGGTAGGGGTCCGACCATATCAATGATGACCTTACTGAAGGGCGGTCCACTGACAGGAAAGGGGTGCAACGGGGCTCTCGGAATTGTTTGGTTAGGTTTTCCAACCCTCTGGCACGTATGACACCTTGCTATCCAGGTTACCACCTGCCCCTTCAACCCCGGCCACCAAAACAATTTTTCTAAAGCCGCCACCGTTTTTCTCACCCTAGATGTCCTGCCAGTGGTATGTCATGCGCCAACCTCAGTAGGCTATCCCTGCACTCCCGTGGCACCACCAACTGGTCCACTACTCCGGACCCCTCTTGCCAACTACGTTTAGGGTCTTGAAAACGCCTATAGAGGATGCCTTCTAAATAAAAAAAATCTCCTGGCTGTGCATCGCCGTCCTCGTCGAGCTCTACAGCTCCATTATCACGTTTGGAGCTCAGGGTCCTCTAGTTGCAACCGACGTATATCTGAGGATGCCAAGCGATCTAACTGCTCCCGGAGCAATGCATGACCTTCCCCGATACTGGGCTGCTCCCTTTGTCTCTCTCGATGTACATAACGTTGCTGTCGTGGAGACTCGTCATGCCCAGCCTCGTCACTCTCGATGACAGGCCCAGGGGCTACTCCAGAATTAAGTAATGGTGCTAATACTGAATCACCCAGGAGAGCCGCCGAGTCAAAACTCTTAAAACCAACTCCAGCTTTAGCCTCCTCCTGTTGATCGTTCCTCCGCTGGTCTGAAGACGGAGGACTAGGCTGTGACACTTTAGCTGCCCGAGCTTGGGTGACAACACACGCCATGGGTTGTGTCTGGCACCGCTCGACCCACTCTTGCTCTTCCCTACTCACGTCGGCCGGCCTCTCGGCAACGACTAAGGGTAGAACCTCAGAAGCGGGCATTGCAAAGTCGTTGCCGAGAAGAAGGTCGACGCCCTCCACTGGCAGTTTCTCCACAATCCCGACATCCAATTCACGTGCCACACTATCCACCTCCAACTCCAACCGCACCAGCGGGTATGACCGAGTTGCATTAATACCCTGCACCACCACCACCCGAGCCGCGTTTATAGGGTAGCCAGTCAAGTTTTTCATCAGAGTCTGGGAAGCACCTGTATCCTGCAAGACCTCTACTCCATGCTTGCGCCCCGCCCACATCACGCAACCCCGCCCTCTATGGTCGCAAAAAACATCCTGAGCAGGGTTCGAGCCTCCCAGGTGCTTCTGCATTGGCTGTGCCTCAG
The DNA here is from genome assembly GCA_032716605.1 of Paralithodes platypus. Classification (NCBI taxonomy): domain Eukaryota; kingdom Metazoa; phylum Arthropoda; class Malacostraca; order Decapoda; family Lithodidae; genus Paralithodes; species Paralithodes platypus. Next base: position 1,630,455 of record CM064500.1, read on the forward strand.
CCTCTGATGAACTGCCCCGGGCAAACTCAGATGACTTCGGAGACACACCAATGTTGCAGGCCAAAGACACAGCTGCTGTAGGTGGTTTGCTAGGACAGACTCTTGCAAAGTGCCCCTTTTCATGACAATGATAACACTCCAACTCCCCTTTGGGCTTCCCTTGGTACTGGGAAGGGCCCGGCCCTTTCTTAAATGGGACGGTGCTAGTCTTGTGGTCAGTCTTGGTATCATGGCTCTTGTACTTGTTTGCATAAGGTATATCACTAACTCGGGGGGGTGGGGAGTCGCGCCCCTTGTTACCTGCCTCACTACGCTGGGCAAACCCGCACCCACGAATTAGTGATAGCCGGAGGTCAGCCATCTCAGCTGCCTCCTGTAGAGTTTTTGGTTGCTTTTCTTTAAGGTTTAACGTCAGGTCGCCGCCCGTGCATTTGAAAAACTGCTCTAAAAGCACCAACTGTTTAATGTCGTCAAACGTAGTAGCTTTCTCCGACCTCAGCCAATTCCCAAAAGCATCGGACAGCTCCCGGGCATGCTCCAAAAAGGTGCTCTCCCGACCCTTGGTAACACCCCGGAACTTCAACCTGTACGTCTCTGGTTGTAGTTCGTATGCTCTCAGGACAGCCTCCTTGAGTTCCTCATAGATAATACAAGACTCTATAGGCAATGCATCATAGGCTTTAAGACCCCTGCCTATTAATCTAGAGGATACAAGTGCTGCCCATTTATTCTCTGGCCACTGGTGTTCCTGGCACTTCTTCTCAAAGCGTGTGAAAAATTCTGTTACACCACTCTCATCAAACACCGGAACCAGTTTCAATAAGTGCGAGAGAGACTGCTCATGAACACGGTTACCAGCCCCAAGTCGCTGTCCCGTTGTCTTTACTCGCGACTTCTCTACGTCCATGTCGGCACAGTACCTAGTCGACTCTAAATCAGCTTGGATTTTTGCTAGCTCTATGTGCTGCTGACTGATAGTTTTTCTCTCTTCTATCTTGGCTAATTCTAATTGCTGCTGAAGCTGAAGCTTAGCTAATTCGAGCTTAAACAATAATTCTGGAGATAACCCTTGAGGAGGTGAAGGTGCTACAATGTTTGAAATTACCGGTGGTCCCCCCAGGGGCAACCCACCCTGCCAGTTACCACCCAACTGCGGAAGCGTACCCGGGGTCGGCAAACTACTGGGATGGCTGGGAGTCGAGTGTAGGGGAAGCATGGCCGAAGGACTCTGAGCACTCAACCCATCTCGCTCACCAGTCACCCTGCCCAGTACACACGTTATCAAGTTATCCCTGGTCATGCTGCTAGTAACCGCGTGACCGATAGCTGTGGCCAGGCATTGAAGACCGTACCGATCCATACCCTCCAACCGCTCGGCAGTAACAGGCCATTGCAAAAATATCCTAGCATCCTCCTCACAGTTCACCCAATTAACCCTTTCATCATGCTGCTGTTCCTCAGTTTCGACATTACGTACTGTGTCTCCATTCTCCTCTGACCCGGTATAAGACATGATGCTCACAAAAATTTCTCACCACAATATTCAGAAAAGAAGTACCCCAAACTCTTATGTAGCACTATTCACTTGCCAAAAATGTCTGAAGACTCTCAAGTGCTATACTACTCTGCCAAAAAATAATTAACGTGCCCACTATATTCCTCAATAAAACAAATGACCACAACAATCCTGCAATTATCTCTTAGTTCACAAGATCCTGATCTAGGTTGCCATTTGTTATGATCCAGGTTCTCAAAGACACAGGGCTCTTCAACATTGGACTAGATAATGGCAAAATGCAACAACGGTAACACTAGATCCAACCCCTGCCTTAAACACTGGAAAACAAAACACCATTACCGCCCTGAGTCGTGCCTGGACAACGAGGTATCCTATGACTCGGTAACTGGTGCACACACACTAGGCTGACGCTCGATGAAACAGCCTATTCTCAAACAGTAAAAGATTACTCGATTAGGTTACACAAAGAAAAGATAGTTAACGTGATTAATTAATGTTACGGTAGATACTCAAATAACTGGCACTCCTGTATTAAAGAAAGTGCAATGCTAGTCCTGCAACATCAACTGGAAACTTCTGAAATAAGTCTGATGCTGGGAAGATGTTCGTAAAGAATCTTGAACAATTATAATGCAGAATACGGGTCACAATAAATACTAGGACATATAGTAATAATAGGCAGGCGAATAATAAAGACTGCGCAAAGGTAGTAATGCTCGACAACTAAAGAAATGCTTCGTGACACAATGCAACAGCCTACTAGGGTTGTGCAACTCAACAACAACCTCGGCCCAAAAGTGCAGTGAATAATAATGTGGCATACATATAATAATGGAGCTTATCTCTAACCAGTGTCTGCTTAGTTAATAAAGTCTAGCTGGGGTATCAAGGCAGGGCAACAATGGGCGAGCATGCTGCTCGTAGCCTAACGTTGTCCGAAGGTGGTATAATGAAGATTACGTTATATGACGGGGATGCTCTCTTGATAAATCTAGGTCTCTAGTACCTAGTTCTATCCTGGCGATCCCTCAGAAGTCAACACAAAGAGGCAGCACTATGTTGTGAGGGATAGGCTATGGCCCTCTCACACCACAGCGCTGTGCTCGCAAGGTAAACCCACCCGAAGACAACTTAGGCTCCCACAGTACCTGTCGATGTCGTGCAGGGCTTAGCTAACACTGCACACATCGGAGACAACGACACAGTAACCTTACCCTTAGTCTAGCTTTAAATAACCCAGCAGAATCACTCAACACCTTGCCAGGGAGACATATACCGGTCTACAACCTTCCCGAGAGAGGACACACACGGAAAAGTCCGTCTCTCCAAACCTCATTAAAGCCTAATACATGGAAATATCTGAGAGCTTCGCGTACAATACGACTGGCCGACGGTGAACGTCTATGCTGAAACCAGAAGGGATGTTGAGTTTAATAAAGATTAGAGAATGAGAAAGGAGAAGTCGAGAGAGAGAAATAGTATGCAAAGTGGCGAGTATGGGGGACAGAATTGCAAAGGATGTAGACGATACGCGTGTCAGGCAAGCTCTGAGCTTGGTAAAAAACATGAGGCCGCGACGGGAAGGGACTAGTTGACCACCCGGCCGCCAACGCCGTCAGCGCCCAAGCGAGCCGCGTCATGACTCACCCCCCGCTGCCAGGTGTACTCCCTCACCCGCTCTCGCTCGCTTCCCACACAAGCAACATTTATATTATAGCGAATATAAAATATAAGGCGCGGTCACAGACCAAAACAAAGACTATTTCTAGACTGTCTGTGGCAACACGACACTAATAAAAGAAAGCAGATCATTCTAGGACAACTGTAGCCTATCCCCCCATCCTGGCGAGCGCTAGCGAGCTGCAATGCCCCACGCAACCATTCTGCTAGCGCCGGGAGGTGTCACAGAGGACTCTGATGCTGAAGCTGGGGAGGGACCACGCCTTATCAACGAATGGCTGGCGGCGAGAGCTAACAGACCATCAACTTCATCGCAGTGACGTCGATGGATCTGGGGGGGAGGGGACGGGGGGGATGCAACACTTCATTTATTCAGAGGTAAGAGTTGCAATGGGCAAATCAACCCAATGCACATGTAAAATAACCTTTATAATTGAATTTATTATTATAACATACTGTAGGCTTCTATGGAGAAAAAGTGGACTTTGTGGAAATCCCCAGAACACCAAGGTACCTTTAAGGGGAAGTCTCCACTTGAGGGATTTTTTTCTTGACCCCTTTCTCCCTCATGGTTAGCCCCATTGTTTTTGAGATTTTAAGACGTTTGCCCCCATAAGTTTGGTGATTTTAAGAATCTCCGCCCCATTCTGTCAATTTTAAGACCTTTCGTGCAATTTAGGTGTCGATTTTATCCTGGCGAGCGAGAGCGAGCCTGTAATTTAAGAGTAATTTGTCTACCGAAAAATTTACAAATTTATCTTGAAAGGGGGTCAAGGGGTTGACATTTTAAGATTGCTGGAGGAGTAGGAAACAAACTAAAAACCTCCCCTTAACCTCTGAAGTGCGCATGGGGGTAATTGGAAACGTCCCCCTGTGCTGACGTATTTGAGGTGTTTCCGTCACTAAAATATTCATTGTGCCATTAATAGCATTAATACTTATCCATATGCGCCTATTATGGGTTGATTATAAAGGTATTAACCTGAAACAACAATAAAACGAGTGAAAACAGCGTTTGGATGGTCAAAATCGGAGATATAGCCCGCGAGTTGTATAATGTATGGGTGAGGCAATCTGCTTTCCCGCCAATTTCCCCCAAGGCCACTGAGACACAGTCGATCGATACTCTCTCTCTCTCTTGCACTCGCTTGCTATCAGTGATGACCACACCCTCCAATCGGATTTCTAATGTTAGCACGAAAATATACCTCAGAATAAGGGAATAACAGGGAAAATAGGTGATAACTGAAGGAGAGGAGGAAAGTGTGGAAGGAGGGGAGGTAGAGGACTGAGATTTTGCATGGCCCAGGGGCCAAAAAAAAAAAAAAAAAAAAAATTTTTTTTTTTTTTTCGATGTCAAAAGTTGATTTTTGTTTTCTCTGACTCTTAAGAGTCTCCCCGCAGTGCGCCGGGGGAACTCTTAAGAGTCTCCCCGCAGCTCCCGGGTTAACATGTAAACATATGGGTTCGGTAACGCGGTTTTTGCTAACACGGGAGGTTGCCAGAACACATTAGCCGCGTTACCGGAGGACCAGCTATATATACAATATTTTATACCTAGAATTGATTACTGTAATTCATTGTTCATTGGTCTACCAAATGTTACTTTGAAGAAACTCCAGTCTGTTCTCAATAGGTGTGCTAGACTAATATTTTCACTTCCATCCAGAACACCTACCACATATTGTCTAATAGATCTACACTGTCTTCCCATCAAGGCCAGAATAGAGTTTAAAGTGTGCCTACTGACATTTAAGGTGCTGAGGTTTGGTGAGCCTAAGCGTTTATTGGATCTTCTATTTCCAACACATAATGAGTCAAATGTGAATTTACGTAGTGGTGATGACCCATATCGCCTTTATGAGCCCAGAGCCATTGGGGAACGTGCTTTTGCTGCTAGATCCTCTTATGTTGCCCCACGTCTATTCAATCGACTTCCTGTGTCACTTAAGCAGTTGAATTGTGTTGACGCTTTTAAGAAACAACTGAAGTCGCACATATTTCTGAGGGCTTATGATATTGGGGAGCATAGAGTTACTGATGACTATAAGCTCTTAAGTTTTTTTTTTTTTTTTTTTTTTTTTTTTTTTTTTTTTTTAAATGGAAAAATTTAAGTTAATGTGAGCGCTCGTGAATCCATTTGGAGAATTGGCGCTCGAACAAGTAAAATATCAGCATATTATTATTTATTATTATTATATAAAATGGAAAGAAAAGCAGAGAGCGCACTTCAAAGAATTCTGCTTATAATAACCTTACGTTGTACATGAATCCGGCCAGCAGGCGAAGCGTCCACCACCACCTCCTCCACCACCATCAAAAAACTAAAGTTTCTCTCACTCCCGGTGCCGGTTTCAAGGCGGGTGGATCCGAGGGTAGTACAGCCGGCGAACCCTTGTCTGCTAACTGGGTCGTTCCGAACGTGTCACCAAGCATGGCCATTAAATCCGTGGGCAAGGATGGTGGCACGCAAAGGCATCACTTGGCAGTGGCTCCGGCGACCTCGTTTACGTCAGCCGACAACGGCGAATCTAGTTTCATTAGAGGTGGAGTCACTGATCAAGGAAATGATCGCCAAGAATGTCATCATCCCGGTCCCTCAAAATTACCCAGTCTTCACATCCAAGCTATTTCTAGTATTTCTAGTCAGAGTGTGGACAATCGAAGCAGATTTCGCAGGAAACTGTTCCGGTTCCTTCACAGTCTGACTACGACACGGAGAATCTGGGAGTCTCTGGTTGGCTCTCTCAACTGGGTTCAACTAACTGTAATATTGGGCCGGTTGAAAGTAAAGCGTTTAATATTGGAGGGCAACAAATATTTTCCGCTATTGCCGGCGGAAAAATTATGGCCCATACCAAAATTAATCTACAACTTACTAGCGGTCTGGGCGAAGAGGGAAATGTTGCACTCAGTAATGTCATGGACCTCTCCTCCGCCGACGGTATGGGTAGACACGGATGCGTCAGGCACGATAGGTTGGGGTTTCACTCAAACCAAGGGCTTTGGTCCCATTTAGAAATCTCCCACATCAATGTCAAAGAATTACTAGTCCTCTTATTTTTCCTTCAGGCTCACGGCTCTACTTTGCGGGGCAAGTCGGTGGCCTTCAGAATGGACAATCTGAATGCGGTTCACTGTATTCAGAAACAAGGGTCGACGAGATCTCGAAAGTTGCTAACCGTGTCAGAAGAGATTTTTATTCTAGCCAACAGGCTGGACATTCATCTTCACGCTTCTTATCTCCCAGGCGTAGCAAACGTCTGGGCAGACGCTCTGTCTCGGAGACAGAGCACAACAGTAGAATGGGCGCTCAAGCAAACCATTTTCAACCAAATGATTGCGGAGCCTTACCATCCACAAGTGGATCTGTTTGCGTCAGAGGAGACTCACAAACTCCCATTGTACCTCACCCGCCGGACGATAACGCCGGCAGGTGGGCCAGACGCCCTGGTGACAGACTGGAACAGGTGGAGTTCCATTTATCTGTTTCCGCCGCCAGACGCGTCTCTAATGTGCCAAGTAGTAAACAAACTACGAGATTATCGGGGCGTAGTCTCGATAATCGCGCCCCTATGGCCGGCGCAGTTGTGGTACCAGCAATTGAAAACGTGGTGCCCGCACCCGGTGTTGCTCCCGGTCGGGTTTTTCCACTTAGACACGATTGGCAACCTAGCGACCTCGCTGACTTTTGCATTATGGACATTCAGGAGGCCAAGTGGCTAGCGCCGTATGGTAGAGATGTGACCAATTAATTCATGAATCAATATACCCAGTCTACAAAACGACAGTATCAATCACATTGGCAAGCCTTTACTTCTTGGATCCTTAGGACAGAACAAACTGTGCCCTCGGTGGCTTTGGTTTTTAATTATTTAAATTATCTGTTCGAGCAGAAACGTTTATCTGTGGTAACGTTAAAAAATCACTTAACAGTGATTAGGATGCCATTTTGGGACCTTACCGGTCTCACCATACCAGTCACGGAGGAAACAGGTTTTATGAGAGCATGTTTTAAACTCCGCCCACCTCCCCGTCAGCTCATGCCTACTTGGTCTCTGGACAAAGCTTTGTCATTACTTCATTCCCGACTGTACCAAAATACTGCAGATTTTACATTACTCTTAAAAAGGGCAGTATTCCTTATGGCTTTGGCCACCGGGAACAGAGTTTCTGAGCTGGCGGCGATGAGCAACACACCTAATTGCCTCAGGTTTGGTAGGCTTAATGAGTGTATTCACATTGCACCTTCCCCAGGGTTCATAGCCAAGAATGAGCACAGTGAACACGTGTTTTCAGAGTTCACGGTGCCGGCGTTGAAAAGGGGAAAGGTGCACCATAATTTATGTCCAGTGCAGGCTCTAACCAAATATTGGAGGGTAGCTCCTCTAAATCCCCAGGGTGCTTTATGGGTAGCAAGTACGGGTAAGCGCTTGCTGAAACGTATATTGGCTTCTCTCTTGGTCGAGGTCATTAAAGAGAGTAATCCCGGCATTACTCTCTTTAATGACCTCGACCAAGAGAGAAGCCAATCTACGTTTCAATCCCGTGCCTTCTGCGTGTCGTATGAGGCGACTAAAGAGGTTGGGTCGGTGGGCTTGCGACCCCCACCCGGAAAAAATATCTAAGCAAAGAAAAACGAACGAACAGCCTCGGATGCGGACGGAACCAACGTTGACGAACCACGACCGACTAAGGACATGCCTTCGGACATTCTGAGAATGGCTACGTGGAATGTAAGTGGCATGAATGATGGCACAAAAGAGAGAGAGGTTCTGGAAGTGTTAGTGAATGCCAGGCTGGATGTATGTGGAATGACAGAGACCAAATGGAAAGGTTCAGATGTGAGAGAATGGGAATGTGGAATGGGTGTGTGTGCTTGAGTGAGTGAAGGAACAGCGAGAGAAGGTGCATGTTTGTTTGTAAGTAGCAAATGGAAGGAATGTGTAAGAGAGTATGGGTCTGTGGGTTCAAGGATTGTGTGGGTGAGAATGAAAGTAGGAATACAAACGTGGGTGATTGTATGCCTGTATGCCCCGACAGAGGATATACTTGAAAGAAAGAAAGAGGAGTTCTGGATGAATGTGGAGGCGTGCCTGGAGAAGTTTGACAAGAACGAAAGAATATTTCTGATTGGGGATATGAATGGTAAGGTGGGTGATAGGAAAGTTGAGGGAGTGGTGGGAGGGTGGGGGGTACCATCAGAGGTGAATGGGAATGGTAGTGCACTTGTGGACGTATGTGTGGGGAGGAGGCTGTGGATAGCCAACACCTTCTTCCGACACAGAATGATCCACAGGTACACGTGGAAACGGATGTTGACGATGAAAGATAAGACAGTGGTGGAACGAAAGTCATTGATTGATTATGTATGTGTGGATGAACGAATGAAGAAATCTGTGATGGATGCTAGGGTGTATAGGGGTATTGGAGGGGGTCTGTCTGATCATTATGTAGTGGTAGCTAAGGTTAGGATACAAAAGAAGTGGGTGAGGAGAGCCGGAGGGAGGCGAGAGGAGGGTGGAATGGTGAGGAGGGTGGAGAGGTTGCAGGAGGAGGAAGTCAGGGAGGAGTACAGGAGAGCAGTGGAAAGACGACTAGGTGGGTTCGACCTGGAAGTTATGGAGGAAGTGGAGGAGATGAGCAAGGTGTTTAAGGATGAGATCTGTGCAGCATGTGAGGAGGTGTGTGGAGTGAGGAGAAGAGGGAGGGGAGTGAAAGGTACAGCATGGTGGACAGAAGAGGTAAGAATAGCTGTGGAAGAAAAGAAGAAAGCATATAGAGAGTGGTTGGGTAGTAGAGGGAATGAAGATTCCGAGAGACAGAAACGAGCGAGGTACGTGGAGAGTAAGAGGGTGGTGAAGAGAGTAGTGAAGGAAAGTAAGAGAAGAGTAGATGAGGAATTTGGAAGGAATCTGAGTGTAAAATGGAGGGAGAGTAAGAAACTGTTCTGGAAAGAAGTCAAGAAAGTTAGGGAAGGTAGCAAGGGAAACAGTAAGGGTGTGAAAGATAAGAATGGGAGAATGCTAGCCGAGAAGCAAGAGAGAGTCGAAAGATGGAGGGAGTACTTCAGTGAGTTGCTAAATGAAAGGAATGAAGAGCCAGCAAACATAGCTGGATATGGTATGGGAGGGAGAAGAAGAGAAGTAGTGGAGGAGGAGGTGGGGATCAGGAGGTCAGAAGTGTGGGAAGCCATGAAAAGAGTGAAGTTGGGGAAAGCACCAGGAACAGATGGAGTGTGTGGGGAAATGTTGAGGTATGGTGGTGAGATAGTGATAGAATGGGTATGGAAAATGTGCAAACTAGCATGGGAGAAGGGGAGTGCACCCGATGACTGGAAGACTGGCATAATAGTCCCCCTATATAAGGGCAAAGGGGAAAGAGGAGTGTGTGGTAACCACCGAGGAATATGTCTTCTAAGCGTAGTAGGGAAGGTATACAGTAGGGTAGTGATTGAGAGAGTGAGAGTGAGAACGGAGAAATGGATAGGCGACGAGCAGGGAGGTTTTAGGAAGGGAAGAGGATGTGTAGATCAGATTTTTACCCTGAATTGTGTTGTGGAGAAGTATCTGGAGAAGAAACAAAAGGTGTATGTTGCCTTTATGGACTTGGAGAAGGCCTATGACAGAGTGGATAGAGAAGGTTTGTGGAAAGTACTTAGAATATACGGAGTAGAGGGCAAGTTGCTGAAAGCAGTGAAGAGCATGTATGAGGGTGCAAAGGCGGCAGTACGTGTGGAGAGTGAGCAGAGCGAGTTCTTTGACCTGAATGTTGGTTTGAAACAGGGGTGTGTGATGTCCCCGTGGTTGTTTACTGTATATATGGATGGAGTCATGAAAGAAATACTATCAAGAGCAGTGGATGTTGGTGTATCGCTGAAAAGGGAGGGAATTGAGTGGAAGCTACCTATACTGCTGTTTGCGGATGATACAGTTCTGATGAGTGATAATGAATGGGAGTTGCAGGGTCTGGTAAATGAGTTTGGAACAGTGTGCGAAAAACGGAATTTGAAGGTAAATACGGGGAAGAGCAAGGTTATGGTCTTCGAAAGGGGTGAAGTCACAGAGTGTGAGGTGAAGCTGAACGGTCAGGCTATGGAGATTGTCAACTCTTTTAAGTATCTGGGCAGTGTGTTGAGTAAAGATGGGACTATGGATGAAGAGGTGCGGGAGAGGGTACAACAGGGGAAGAGGGTTGCAGGAACGCTAAAAGCAGTAACAAGAAATAGGGTGGTCAGTATGGAAGTGAAGAAGTCCTTGCATGACAGTGTGGTAATCCCGACACTGACTTACGGAAGCGAAGCATGGACGTTGGTTGAGAGACTCAGACCAAGAGTGAGAGCAGTGGAAATGAATTACTTAAGGAGTGCGTGCGGAGTTACATGGAGGGATAGACAGACTAATGAGGAAGTAAGAAGGAGGTGTGGTGTGGAGGTAGATGTGCTGGAAAGTGTGAAAAGGAACAATTTGAGATGGTTCGGCCATATGGAACGTATGGAAAGCGAGAGAATGACTAAGAGGGTGTACGAGAGCGAGGTGGAGGGACAGAAGGGGAGAGGTAGACCGAATATGAGGTGGAAGGATGGAGTGAGGAACTACATGAACGAAGGCGGTGCTGGTTGGGGGGAGGGGCGTCGACTGACTGGGGACAGAGGTGCATGGGGGCGGTTCGTTCGTGGCCACCCCTTCGGGGATCACGGCGTCAGGCAATAGATAGATAGATCCCGGCATTGTGGGTAGGGCCCACGATTTACGCAAATGGGCAGCCTCTTTGCGTTTCCTCAAGAATTTTTCTGTTGAAGATATTATGTCCACACAGTTGTAGGCCTCTAATCATACGTTTTTGACACGATACCTGTCAGTAGCTCTAGACAAACCTTCCTTGTCATGTATAGCTTTAAGGCAGAGGGTCTAGGTGGCCCTAATAGTCACATCTTGTTTAATTTCAAGAAAAAGGGGGGGGGGGGGGTGCAGTCAGTGTAACAGGACACCCTAGACCCCGCCGGAGTATAAGAGCTGTGATACTAGTTATGGGTATTGTGATATGAAAATTTCTCTGTACTATTCAGTGCAGGAAATTGTGCTAGTACAATGGTAGTACAAACAACAGTGTTGTTATAAGTAGTTTTAGCTGTGAAAGCAATGTAATTTTAAGCATTGGATATATTTTGCAAGATATATCCACGAGTATTATGGGGTTATATGTGCACATGTAAACTTATAAGTTTGTTATTTTTCACCACTTATGTTGAGTGGGGTGCCTTTTTAACTTACAGATCTGTTCACAGAGTCTCAAGAGTTAACCCTTTTATCAAGCAGGCTTCTTTGAAGCACGCTCCTGCTTGTACCCCTCTTTGTATATATGTGCTGCGCCAATAAATATATATCTTTTTTGAAGTAAGAAAACTATGTGGTGTTTGATTATCTGCTTTTGCTAGAGTTATGATATGATTACGAATGTCCTCCTCCAGTCTTAGATATCAGGCATAATCGTCAATGATGGAGGGGCCACTAATAAATTATAGGTTTGACTCCTGTAAGGAGATAAAGAAAACCTAATATTTAGTAGTGGCCCCGTAATCATTGACGACTGGGGCCCTCCCGACCATCCCCTTCCCATTCGTTGATGTATTAAGGATTTTGGTTTACTTGATATGTCAATGAAGGAAGAATGACGCCTGAGTCAGCGTCTGGTCAAAGATCCACACAAGTACATCCACGATATGATGGAAAGCTTATTGAATAGTTATTCTTGTTTTCTTTTTCTTTTTATTTTTTACGAAGTTTTTTCGTAGTGAGTATCCAATTCATAATGACTGAACCATGAGTGAGGTTGCATGCGCTCATGATGAAGGCTCCTCAAATTTTTAATGCTTTGCGCGGTAGATTCAAACTACGGCGGATGAGTGTTTGAAGATGGTGCCTTATGTAATAGGCATAATCGTCAATGATTACGGGGCCACTACTAAATATTAGGTTTTCTTTATCTCCTTACAGGAGTCAAACCTATAGTATGTATGTATGTATGTATGTATGTATGTCTATCTATCTATCTATCTATCTACCTATCTATCTATCTATCTATCTATCTATATATCTATTGCCTGACGCCATGATCCCCGAAGGGGTGGCCACGAACGAACCGCCCCCATGCACCTCTGTCCCCAGTCGGTCGACGCCCCTCCCCCCAACCAGCACCGCCTTCGTTCATGTACTTCCTCAGTCCATCCTTCCACCTCTCATTCGGTCTACCTCTCCCTCTCTGTCCCTCCACCTCGCTCTCGTACACCCTCTTAGTCATTCTCTCGCTTTCCATACGTTCCATATGGCCGAACCATCTCAAGTTGTTCCTTTTCACACTTTCCCGCACATCTACCTCCACACCACACCTCCTTCTTACTTCCTCATTAGTCTGTCTATCCCTCCATGTAACTCCGCACGCACTTCTTAAGTAATTCATGTCCACTGCTCTCACTCTTGGTCTGAGTCTCTCAACCAACGTCCATGCTTCGCTTCCGTAAGTCAGTGTCGGGATTACCACACTGTCATGCAAGGACTTCTTCACTTCCATATTGACCACCCTATTTCTTGTTACTGCTTTCATTTTAATTGCTGACAATTGTTTTTTTAGTGTTACTACTGAACGGCGTTTCTCTTCAAATAAGTAGTCCAAGTATTTGAAAATTAAAGCGACTGATGCTTCTGTTTGAGCTGTTTCCACTATCCAGGTGGTGAATGATTTCCAATGGGGCTGATATTGACGCCTAGTGGACATAGTGTATTGATTGATAAATTTATTTGTTACACTTCACCATAAGGAGTTAACCATTTGGCGTTTTGAATGTCCAAAATGCAAAAATCATCGAGGTCTTGAGGTTTCCAATTGTCTCTAAGTGGAAGTACGAGATTGGGAGTGACACCGGGTTCTCGCACCACGTCTTCAACTGGTAGTACCACACCTGAGCCGGCCACAGGGGCACGATCATCGAGACTACGCCCCGATAATCTTGTAGTTTGTGAACTACTTGACACATGAGTGAAGCGTCTGGAGGCGGAAACAGATAGATGGAATTCCACCTGTTCCAGTCCTCCGTCAAAGCGTCTGGACCCCCCGCCCGGGTTATCCCCCGGCGAGTTAGGTAGAGAGGGAGTTTGTATTTACCTAATTGTGATTTCCCTCGGATGCGAATAAGTCCACTTGTGGACGGCACTGCTCTGCAATCATCTGGTTGAAGATGTTTTGCTTGAGTGACCATTCTACTATTGTGCTCTGTCTCCGGGACAAGGCGTCTGCCCAGACGTTGACTATGCCTGGGAGGTAAGATGCGTGAAGATGAATGTTGAGGCTGTCTGCTAGAATAAAAAAAATTTCCGACAATTCTAGTAACGGCCGAGACCTCGTTGACCCTTGTCTTTGGATGCATGAGACCGCATTCAAGTTGTCCATCCGAAAGGCTATTGATTTCCCCTGTAAAGTGAAACCGTGAGCATAGGAAAATTAAGGGGACCATCAACTCTTTCGCGTTTATGTGAAAATCTACGGACGGGGACCAAAGACCTTGACCCTGATGGCCCAGGTTTGACTGAAAACCCGAGCCTATTGTCCCTGAAGCATCTGTATCTATCCAAACTGTAGGTGGAGGAGAAGTCCATGTCATGGTTGAATACAATGTTTCCTGTCTCGCCCAAACCGACAGTATGTTGTGGATAAATGTTGGAATTTGCCATAACTTCCCCGCCGGCAACAGCGGAAAATGTTTGTTGCCTTCCAAGATACCCTTCCAGCCCGGGTGTCATTTTAAAATGACACCACAAAAGAAGGGCAGGAGCCCGGGTGTCCTTTTAAAATCCCTGTGCTTGAAAGCGTGCTTCAAAATTCGCGCGCCAAATTTTAGTTTGCAGGGGCGATCGCAGCGCCACCAAGCCTCAACTACTACCGTTATCAGTTCCTACGTGGCCGCCATGGCGAGTAATACTAAAAAAATGAATTCCGACGCGTCCGATTCGGTGCAACCTCCCGCGTGCCCCACTGCTACCCCGCTCGCAACTTCGACGCCTGTTGCAACCGAGAAGAAAGCTCAACGAAAGAAAGTGAAGCGTTTGTTGAGTGATAGTGCCATACAGCGAGAACTTTTTGATCTTGAAGAGAGCAGTGGCGAAAGCTTGGTGGACAAAGAACAATTTATAAGTGCAAGCGAAGATGACGATTTCGTTGGCTTTGGAGACGACGATAATGTTGATTTATTTGAGGGGGGAGACAGTAGTGATGATCCTGATGTGGAAGTGTTTCAGGAAGGTGCTATTGAACTTCCAAGTGTGCTAGAACCTAGGCCTACCCCCTCGCCATCTTTGCTAGGTCAGCCTAGGCCTAGCTCTAGCCCAGGACCTTCCCCTTTGCCTGCCTGTACGCCCTTGAAAGTGGGCAAATATTTTTATAAACAATCTCTGGTGAAAAGTGCAGCTAAAAAAGCACGCAGGGCAGCCGCAGAAAAGGCTAGGGAAGCTGAAGACAGTGATAGTGACGCCGACCCTGGTCTAGCAACCACCCGCATTCCTTTGTCCCGACGCCTTGACCCGGGACGCCGCGTGGGTCACCCACAGCCCTCGGCTTCATCTCTCCTTCAGGATGAGCAAAGGGCCTCTTCAAGTGGTATTACTAGTGTGCCACAGCCCTCAAAACACCGCAGAGCATTATTTGATGCAGAGAAGCCCTCGGCTCGCCGCAAAAGGAGCCCAACTCCCGAGGCCGAGGCTCCCATTGTTCAACCTCCCGCAGCCTCCCGCGCCCCACGGCGCCGACGCCCGGTCACTTCTTCACCCGAATTGTCTCCTGAAGAGGATGCTGACGACCCCAACATTGCCCCAGATGACCTGACGTCGCCTGAGGAGGAAGAGGAACAGGAACAGGAAGAGGAAGAGGAAGAGGAAGTCCCGACAAGACGAGTTACAGGGCGAGGTCGTGGACGTGGTCAGTCTGCCGACGCCGCTGCCCCTGGGTGTGGGTGTGGGCGTGCAGGGCGTCCGCGTGGCCATGGGCGTGTGCCAGGGCGTCCAGGGCGTGTGCCTGCTGCACCTGCACGTGCTCGAGCATCAGCATCCGACCTGTTTGTGTGGACAGATGGGGCTGATTTTGAGCCAGATTGTCCTGCCTTTGACGAGGTACAGATGGGTTCCGAGGTGTCACCAACATTTCCCTGTGGCCCAGATGCTACCCCCCGTGAACTTTTCTGTGGCTTCTATGACAATGAAGTCATGGAATACCTCGTCGAGGAGACCAACAACCATCATGAGATCTGTGCCAACTTTCTTGGGAGGAAGACCAGTGCCAAGATGGTGGCATGGAGAGCTGTCACTTTGGCAGAACTATATGTGTTCTTGGCACTCACAATGCTGATGACACATATCAGGAAGCACGCTCTGGCAGACTACTGGATCACTGGCGACATCATAACGACTCCAGCATTTGGCAAGTACATGTGCAGGGACAGGTACTTCGACATCCTCTCCTATCTCCACCTGACAAACAACATGGCAGTCCACCTTCCCGACTCATTATGGAAGATCAGGAAGCTGTATGACATGATACGTCATCGGTTCACCACCTACCTGATTCCTTTCCAGAAGATGTGCCTCGACGAGTCTCTGGTCCTGTTCCGTGGTAGGCTGCACTTCCGACAGTATATCCCGTCCAAGAGACACCGCTTTGGCATCAAGCTCTTCGTCCTCTGCGACGGTTTGACGGGGTATGTGCTGGACTTTGTGGTGTACAGCGGCAAGGGTGGAGAAGTTGTGACTGACCCCCTCATTGGTTTTGGTGGCGCTGTAGTGAAGAAGATGATGGAGAGGCACTTCAATAAAAAACACATCCTCTACACAGATAATTACTACACGTCGCCTCTCCTGACCAAGTACCTCCATGACCGCAAGACCGGAACTGTCGGCACAGTCAAGGCCAAGAGGAAGGGCATGCCAGGCTACCCAACCAAGACGAAGAAGACGGACATCTTCCACAAGAAGAGTGGCCCCATCCTCTCCATCCACTGGCATGACCAGCGGAAGGTCAACCTCCTCAGCACATGCCACAAGGCCGAGATGGTCGCCACAGGGAAGGTGGACCGAAGAACCAAGAACCCCGTCCAGAAACCAGCTGCTGCCCTGGATTACAACCTCAACATGCGCCTCGTTGACAAGTCCGACATGCAGATGGGCTTCATCGACTGCCTGCGAACATCTTGCAGGTGGTCCGTAGCCTAGTAGGTAGAGCTCTCGTCTCACACACGAGGGGTCGGGGGTTCAATCCCCGGCCGGGCGGAGACAAATTGGGCTTGTCTCCTTTCATGTGTTAGCCTCAGTTCACCTAGCTGTAAATAGGTACCTGGAATAAGTGGACGACGTTGTGACGTCCCATCTGGGGTTGGCAAAAATGGTACAAGGCGAGATGGGTATCATATGGTTCACCTAAGCTGATGGCTACCTAAGCCTTCGGGCGAGATGGTACCGTCTATAGTGAGACTGGTACCATACAGATCCACCCTAAGCCTTCGTTTCCAATGTCGCCAATTGGCTAAAATACAGACTACACACACATCCACAGCCATTCCAACAGTACATAAAACACTTAACATGCATTTCATGCAATACATTCCCAGTTAAGGAGGCGCGATAATAATGAGCATAGCTCGCATTGCGTGGATTCCCCTTGACGAACAAGTAACTGAGTAACAAGAAGTTTATCCTGCATACGGTAGATATGTCGGTCCTCAATGCCTACAACATCTACCGTCTGAGGACTCCAGGAGCCCCGAAGTACAAGTCCCTGCGGAAGTTCCACAAACAGGTGATACTTGAGCTCCTGGCTACACATGCGGGTACACCAGGGAGGCCACTACAAGGACCAGGCCAGCTGGACAGAACGGGGTGTGCTGAATTTTTCAGGAAGCACCAGCTCAACGCCCTTCCTTTCAAAGCACCAGGTAGTAAAATTAGGAGTCAGAAGAGGTGCCATGTGTGCAGCCACACAATAAGAAGACCCCGCAAAGCCACAAAAACCACTTGGGAATGCCTCGAGTGTGAAGTTGGACTGTGTGCTGGCACCTGCTTCAACGACTTCCACACTCTAATAAACTTTTGAAGTGGAAGTGACAACAGTGAAAGTGACACTCAAATGTAGGCTAAGAATAATAATATAACAGTATAAGTGAAAAGGACACATAAGTAATAATAAGTGCCTTCAATAACAATATGAACAAGTGAAAGTGACACTAAAATATATATTTCTAACAATAAATAAGTGAAAATTACACTCAATAAGCCTAGGCCAGTCAAAGTGACAGTATAATAATAATAAAACTAAGTATAAGTGAAAGAGACACACAAGTAATAATAAGTGCCTTCATAACAATATGAACAAGTGAAAGTGACACTATATATATTATTAGCTTACCTAACAATACATAAAAGTGAAAATGACACTATCAATTATCAAAGTCCAGTGAAAGTGACACTATAATCATAATAATAATAATAAAACTAAGTAATAAGTGACAGAGACACAAATAACTTCATGATAATAACTTTATTGAGTGAAAATAATATAATAACTATAATAAATTGCATAATAACCAATAAAACACTATCAAATCGCTTCCCGGCATAATTGCGGGTGGAGCGACTAGTGCAACTGGGCGTCGTAGCTGGGGCCGCGGTTGAGTGTTCGGACGCGCCGAGGTAAATACGCGGCAAAAGTTACCTCCACTTCCATCACCATCACTCTGGAACCAGTTGAGCTAGAGATCTCTACTTAACGCCATTCTATGCAGCAAGGTAAGGCGCCCATTTCTATATATGTTTGATTAATGTAGGTAATATATTAAGCGAGATTAGCCTTAGTTTACTTTTGTTGATTTTCGGCCAGATTGCCCGGATACGAGCTCCGTCCTTTGGAGAGCCAGCCCGGGCCAGGAGGGTTAATCTCTTTACTTTTAACCGGCCCAACTTTACAGTAAGTTGAATCCAGTTGAGAGAGCCGATCAGAGATTCCCACGTCCTTCTCGTGGTAGTCAGGCTGTGGAGAAAACGAAACAGTTTCTTTCGAAATCTGTTGCGGTTGTCCATACTCTGACTGAGAGTAAGATGTGCTGTGTCCCAGACCAGCCCTATCCACTGAATTACCCTTGTTGGGACAAGGTTCGACTTTGCCAAGTTGACCTTGAACCCCATGGATTTCACATGATTGAGAATTATGGTTACATGATTGTGGCATTGACTCTCTGATTCTGCCACTACTAGCCAGTCATCCAGGTAACACAACATCTTGATTCCTTGATTTAATAGTGGTAGTAAAGCTTGACCGACTAATTTGGTAAAAATTCTCAGTGCTAGGTTCAAACCGAAGGGCATCCGTTGAAAGACATAAATCCGATGCTCTATCCTCAAAGCGAGGAACTTTTGGAACCGTTTGTTTACCGGGACGTGCCAATAGGCTTCCGTCAGGTCTAACGAACACATCCAACCTTGCGGCGGAAGTGTTAGCCTGATTTGATTCACAGTGAGCATCCTGAACGATGCATTGTGAATGTATTGGTTCAGCCGAGATAGGTCTACGACTGGTCTCATCTGAACACTGTCCCTCTTTGGTACGAAAAAAAGTTTGGATGTGTAAACTGGACAAGTTGGATTGACCGGCACAATGATATGCTTGGTGATAATTTCCTGGACCAGTGACTCTACCTATAAAGAAACATGATTGATTTCGAGTGGTTGACGTAAATGAGGTCGTCGGAGCCACCTCCAGGTTTTGCCCTTGCGTACCACTGTCCGAGCCCAAGTCCGCCGGTGACACGTCCGGAATGACCCAGTGTCTTGACTGGGCTTGTCTGGCATGACTGTACTCAGATCCAACTCGCCCTTGATAGGCCCCGGGAGTGAGAGAGTTTGTGCTATGTCTAGTTTCTTTAAGGTGGTGGAGTAGAGGTGGACGGCTGGCTAGTTTTGGCAGCAGTTGACCCTTGACCTGACTTGTATTTGGAATGTTGTTTGTTCCACTTACCTGATGGTTTACCTTGCTTACCTTTGGCCTGAGTGCTCCCCTGTGCCGGAGGAGATCTGGACCCCTGAAAGAACTTTAAAGACCCACTAGATTGAGCCTTCTGACCAGACTTAGGTATGGCATAAGGCTTAGTGAGTTTATGTTCCTTCCGTGCCGGGGAAGCACCTGGCCTGGCAGCATCCACTAGATTAAACACGGCCTGCCAAATGGTGGGGCAAACTAGAGTGGGCGTGAGAACTGGTGATAGAATTACCCGGCGACCCAAGTCTTCGGGTAATTTCTTCACAAGATAAACTCTAAGGTCTTGACGTGCTCTTACAGCCTCAAGCAAGGCTATTCTGACGTCGCCCAATGACTGTATAGAATTTTGGAGCATTAAGCGCCGTGATAACTCCATGGCTTTTCTAGTGTCAGAGTCATTACACACATACATAACATTTTAAGACTGAGTGCTCCACACATACGTGCAGTTTCAGTCTCTTGTCCTAATGATGGCATTCCAGGCAACCCTGTTAAGGGCTGCTTCACTTGTCAAGTTCTTGGATTTGAGATCGGCACGTATAGTCCGATCCCAGGTCTTCCTCGGTCCACCCCTTTGTGCAGCTCCCTCCACAATCACGGACCTGCATTTTTTCACCCAATTTTGTTCATCCATTCTCTCCATATGTCCATACTATGCCAGTCTACTTGTACGAATCACCTCGCTATTACTCTTTATACCTAAGCGTCTCCTCAGCTCAACATTTGTTATTCTATCCTGTAGCCTGGCTCCACACATCCATCTCACCATTCTCATCTCATTGCGTTCCATTCTGTTGACATCCTCTACTTTAACGGCCCATGTTTCTGAGGCATACGTCATTGCACTTCTAACACATGAGGCATACACCTTTCCCTTCAGGGGGAGAGGCATTCTTTTCATGGTCAGGTTTGGCAGCAGTTCTCTGAACTTCCCCCAGCCACATCTAATTCTAGCAACAGTGGCAGCTTCGGCCCCACCACCGGCAGAGATGGTATCTCCTAGGTAACAAAAACTTGTTCACCAGCTCCAATGACTCATTTCCAAAATTCACAGCCACAGGATCATCACTTAATACAAGCTCGCCTTTGCACACTACGCACTCAAATTTCTCTATTTCTGACTTATCCTTCGGCAGGGGTCCCTTTATTCTACTACAGCGCTTATTACCATGGTGCACCCATTAATGGCTTCTATAGTTCTGATGAGTGATTGAGCTATATGGCTGCTCAGCAGCAGTTGTGAAAATAATCTCAAGGCCTTCTGACGCAACTTAAAATCTTTGTCCAGTTGCACCGGTGGTGGAGTTGAAAAGGGCTCCGGTAATTCCCACAAAGATATTTTAGGAGCTGAAAGAAAACTCAAAATAGCAGGGGGTACCCCTCCGGCTTTAGCAACCGGCAGGGAAAACCACGAGTGAGTTTCTTGTAGAATTTGGTTTGACGTTTTAGATGTGACTGTAGAGGCAAACTGCTGAGCCTCAGATTCCCAGTCCACCCACGGACCTGGTCCCACCTGCCCCATCTGCAGTACTGGGTTGCCGAACTGATCGTTAACCAGAACTGTATCCAGTTCCGGCGTGAGCGAAGCTAGCGCTTTTACGTCATTCAGCCCATCAGTCTTAGTCCAGTCTGCGTATAAAAGTGCAGAGGAGGCAGGTGGAAGAGCCGGGGTGGAGGCATATACAAAATAGTCATAAGCATAAACATTAGGTATGGCTTTCACTGACACATCTATAATATTACCAGCTGAGTCCTTAGCTCTTAATTTTCTAGTCTTGTTCATTTGAATAGTCCACTCACCTGGAACCGGGCGCTCTCCCGCAATCGTCTGCTGTGCACTAGAGGGATTTTGAGCTATAACAGTTACCCATGAAAGATCTGGACCGTACAATAGGGGCATAGGGCTCTTTTTAATAGCGACTTTTTCCAAAGGTGGAGGGACTACATCAGTGATAACACGTACGTTTGTAGTGGTTAATGTTGATATACATGTTAACCCTCTCGGTCTGATGGCCAATACTTCCTGATCCTTGGACAGAGTACACTGTATTTGCCACTAGTGTCGTGAGGCGCGGCCAACATAATAATCTTATTGCTCGTTTTTCACCCACAAATATCACCCCAACTGCATTTAAATACACTTCACGAGATAGAGGGAAGTCTATGCAACAATAGTTCTATAAACAAAAAATAGTGTAGCCTATCTATAATGGTTATCGTGTACAATTAATATCCGTAAATATTTCTGCTGCAAATTGTGATTTTTGTCACTTTACAGTAAACCCCCGATATTTCGGACTCTTTTTACTCGGAAACCCGCACTTCTCGGAATGGCATAGGCCTCTCGGAGATGTACCTGTATATCTCGGCAATTTCCGAGTTGGACGGGATTTATGTCCGGTTTACAATGTTCTCTCACTCGGTTTTAAGTGATTTTAGGATGAATTGAAGCCTGTGCCTTTTACTTATTGTGTTAATATTAATTACTATGTACTGTACTGTCCCTGAAAACATAATAAGGTTCATACTGTATTTGTCATTAATATGATGAATTTCACACGTTAAAAAAAAAATTAACTCAATTTTCTCTGGTGACAGACTTTCCTCTTCTAATTCGGAATTTTCCCTCTCTCAACCCTTAACTGGCGGGGGTAGACTTAAGTCGGGCTCCAATTTGCAGTAAGTTAGGAGCATTATTAAGGCTTTAAAAAGGTTAAAATCGAGTGCAAATGGTCGGGAGCGCAGCAGGCCACACGTCCGACACCCAGGGCTTACCGCCGCCCACTGACTCACGCTCCCTCTGTTCTCGAGAGGCCGGCAGTGTAGCCAGTAGTGAGCGTAACTGGAAAATATATGCCGCTATACGCTAAACTCCCATGTTAGTGGTAGCACTGCGTGAGAACGACGAGTGCTACGTAGCTCGTTCTGGTCTCATTTTAAAGCTTTTAGCGCCTAGTTTTTTGCTGAATACATTTCTTTTCATGCAGATACTTGATTGATCATTCAGGAGGGCCTGAATATGCCCAAATAAGCCCCAAACCCCCCGCTAGACAAGGGTTAAGTCGAATATAAGTCGGACTTCGGACATCTCGGAAAATCGGGCTTCTCGGAAGTGGTCTCCCCCCAATTAGTCCGAGATAGCGAGGGTTTACTGTACTGTACTTAGATATTTCCGAAACTTACTAAATAACATATTTTAATTTTCATACTAAATCACAGCTATTTTTTCCGCTGAACATGATGGCGGTGTTTAGAATATTCTATCATCAATATTGGATTTTATAGAAATAAATCTATAACGGTAGTTTTTCGCTCTTATAGAATCCATGTCGCAGCGAGGGTCACATCTTAGGGCTAATACACAGTATTAATTAAGCAATGAAAAATACCCTTACCCTACTAAGAATACCCCTACTGAGGCTGGCCACGAGGCTAATGGTAATAATCACACGGAATATGTTACCCTTACCTCCGAAGACACAGCAGCGAACGCAGAAAACCCCACGCCCGAGGGGAAAAAAAGAGCACACAGACTCTGGAAAGTTCCACACCACATGTGACAACTCTTTAACCAGAGCGTCTGCTAAAAAACAATAGAATGCAACTACCTCATAGAGATGGCCTGAAGCATCGTTCCGTGGATGTAATAGCCTCCTAAATAACTAGTATATAGCAAAGCTAAGGCGCAGAAACAAGAACAAAAACACATGACGCGGGGGCCCGAAGCGGACCGACATGGCGCCTACACTTAAGTACCCTAATTTAACACTTCCCTGCGGGCATACCAATGGGGCTGCCAGTCCTAGCTAGTCTAAACCTATTCTATAACAACTCAGATATATACAAATGAGCAAATGACTCACTAGAGTTGAGCGAACGAAGAATAAAGCGGAGCACTGGCGAGGCACCTCTGCACAGTATGACTGCAGGGGAAGGAAGGAGGAATGGCGTCGCTGGGTTCAGCGTCTCTGGTAGAATCCACAAAAGACATCCACGAGTTGGAAAGCCTTAATATATCAATTCATAAGTTCATTTTTGTGTGTAACACGAAGTTCAAGAAAAGACAGAGCCATCTGATCACATATAACTCTGGGATCTCCAGTAGCCAGACAGATTACTTCTTGGTTAACAGAAAAGACTGGAAACTGGTTCGAGATGTAAAGGTCATCCCGAGCGAAGAATGTATCCTCCAGCATAAGCTACTTGTGTGCGACATGAGTTTATACAGAGATCCTAAGCGCAAGAAGGTATACATACCCAAAAGGAAAGTGTGGCTGCTGAAGAACAAGGAAGTTAGGGATAGATTTCATAGTGAACTGGAGGAAATGAATAGAAATAAAGAAGCTAGGCCTAACGATGTAAATAGTCAATGGAACTTTCTTAAGCCTTATCGCTACCACTGACAAAGTCTGTGGGAAAACAAAGGGTCACCCCAGGAATAAGACCTCCTGGTGGTGGAACGATGAGGTAGAACATGTTGTGAAAGAGAAAAGGAGATGCTTCAAAGCATGGAAGAAGGGAGGCAGCAAGGAGGAATACCAGGCAGCTAAACGAACTGTCAAAAGAGTTATTTACAATGCTAAAAAAGGCATTAAGGACCTGGTCCTCGAACAAGTGACTAACACTGACAATCCCAATGGGATCTTCAACCTAGCTAGGCGAGTTAAAAATGACAGTAGGGATATTATAGGTGAACAGTGTGTTCGAAACGATAATGGGAAGATTGTGTATGCAGAAAATGAAATCAGAGAAGCATGGAAGGCACACTATGAACGATTGCTAAATGTAGAGTTTGAATGGGATAAGGAACAGCTTAGTATCAAAAACCAATATCTGGACCCCCTCCTTTAATAGCACCAGCTGTAGTGAGCGACGCAATCAATAAAATGAAAGACGGTAAAGCTCCAGGGTGCTCTGACATTGTCGCTGAGATGATAAAAGTCTCAGGGGAGACTGGTGTCAACTTAGTCACTGAGTTGATAAACACCATTATTAAAGATGAGAAACTCCCAGAGGATTGGCTCAAAAGTGTAATAGTAAATATATACAAGGGAAAAGGGGATGCGCTAGATAGAGGAAATTATAGGGGCCTGAAAATGCTTGACCAAATCATGAAGGTCTGTGAGAGAGTCTTTGAGGGTTTGATCAGGCAAAGCATCTCCATTGATGATATGCAGTTTGGTTTTATGCCAGGACGGGGTACAACCGATGCTATCTTCGTAATCAGGCAGATACAGGAAAGATACTTACTAAAAGGCAGGGATCTTTACTTTGTGTTTGTAGATGTGTTTGTAAAGGAGAAGGCCTTTGATAGGGTGCCTAGAGATGTTGTGCAGTGGGCTATGAGGAAACTTGGTGTGGAAGAGTGGCTGGTGCGTGTGATAATGAAGATGTATGAGGATTCGCGAAGTGCAGTGAGGGTGAAGGGTGTACTGAGTGATGAGTTCGCAGTCTGTGTTGGAGTCCATCAGGGTTCAGTGTTAAGTCCCCTCCTCTTTATTATGGTCCTTGAGGGGCTGTCTAGAGTTTTTAGAGGCGGACTCCCGTTGGAACTGTTTTACGCAGACGATTTAGTCCTAATAGCTGACAGTATGCAAGATGCTGAGGCCAAATTCAGAGAATGGAGAGAGGGCATGGCAAGCAAGGGTTTGAGAGTCAATATTAACAAAACCAAGGTTATGCATTATAGATTGAGACAAGGCAATGTGGAAAAGAGTGGTGCATACCCATGTGCAGTGTGTGGAAAGGGTGTGGGCATTAACTCAATTCAATGTAGCATCTGTCGATGTTGGGAACACCATGGGAGTAAGCGCTGTAGTAGAATAAAGGGACCCCTGCTGAAGGATAAGTCAGAAATAGAGAAATTTGAGTGCATAGTATGCAAAGGCGAGCTTGTGTTAAGTGATGATCCTGTGGCTGTGAATTTTGAAAATGAATCTTTGGAGCTGGTGAACAAGTTTTGTTACCTAGGAGATACCATCTCTGCCGGTGGTGGGGCCGAGGCTGCCACTGTTGCTAGAATTAGATGTGGCTGGAGGAAATTCAGAGAACTGCTGCCAATCCTGACCATGAAAAGAATGCCTCTCCCCCTGAAGGGAAAGGTGTATGCCTCATGTGTTAGAAGTGCAATGATGTATGCCTCAGAAACATGGGCCGTTAAAGTAGAGGATGTGAACAGAATGGAACGTAATGAGATGAGAATGGTGAGATGGATGTGTGGGGCCAGGCTACAGGATAGAATAACAAATGTTGAGCTGAGGAGACGTTTAGGTATAAAGAGTATTAGCGAGGTGATGCGTACAAGTAGACTGGGATGGTATGGACATGTGGAGAGAATGGATGAACAAAATTGGGTGAAAAAATGCAGGTCTGTGATTGTGGAGGAAGCTGCACCAAGGGGTGGACCGAGGAAGACCTGGGATCGGACTATACGTGCCGATCTCAAATCCAAGAACTTGACAAGTGAAGCAGCCCTTAACAGGGTTGCCTGGAACGCCGCCATTAGGACAAGAGACTGAAACTGCACGTATGTGAGGAACACTCAGTCTTAAAATTTTATGTATGCATGTACAGTCAACCCTCGAATGTGCGGACTAATAGGGGGGGACCCTTGTCCGCACATTGAAAAAGTCCGGACATTGGAAATACATTGGGGAGGGGGGGAAAAAAAAAAAGGAAGGATATCCCCGCCACTGTAGGCCTACTCCCTCCCCTCCCCATCCCGGCCTCAACCCCGACCCCGTTACTGTGATGATGTTGATAAGCCTTATGCTACACCCTATTGATAATGCAATACTATTGAACACACTTAAAAGTGTATATGTTATTTGGTCTCTATATAATCTGTGAATCATTTCCGATATGATGGAATTAAAGATTTTTTTTTCCACCAACTCATAATCAGCAAAAATTACACAAATGTCAATTAAAAACATGTTACAATATTTCCCCATCATTTTGTGTATACCGTGGGAACAAAAAAAACAAAAAATCTATCAAACGTAAATCTTCGGTCCCTGAACCTCGGCGCCTCGCACAGCAAGAGGGGTTGAAATATTTGTACTATCTTATGTATTGTTTATCTATGTGCTGGAAGGATATTATATTTTTCAATTCCATTGCATTAGAAATGATTCAAAGATTACAAAAAATACAAATAAGACATAGTTATGTTAATGTATAAGGGAGTTAGGTAGATGCATTAGAGAGATAGATAGATAGAAAGAGAGAGTTGCAGAGGGGGAGTGAGCGATAAACACGAACTATTTTGAGACGGACTTAATTGGTTCTGAAAAGACAAAGGAGACTTTTTTTATTGACTCTTTTTCATGTTGTTATTTGTGTGCTAGAAGGATAATGTTGTTTTCAATTCCATCGCATTAGAAATGATTTATAGATTACAAAAAGTCCAAATAAGACATAGTTATGTTAATGTATAAGGGAGTTAGTTAGATGCATTAGAGAGATAAATAGATAGAGAGAGAATGGCTAGGGGCGAGCGAGCGATAAAATACTAACATACAGTATATGAGACGGACTTATGTTTCTGAAAGACAAAGGAGACATTTTTATTTACGCTCGTTTTAATTTTATTATTTGTGTGTTAGAAGGGTAATATTGTTTTCAAATCCATCGTATTAGAATTGATTCATAGATTAAAAAAAGACCAAATAAGACATAGGCCTAGTTATGTTAATGTATAAGGGAGATGCATTAGAGAGATAGCTAGATAGAAAGAGAGTTGCAGAGGGGGAAGTGAGCGATAGACAAACACGAACTATTAAAATACCGGACAACTTTTAAATTAACGGTCTTTTGCCCGATTTGTCCGGTCTTTTGGGGACTTGTCCGCATCGGCTGTTGGGTCCGCACAAACCGAAGTCCGGTCAACTGGGGTCCGCCCATGCGAGGGTCGACTGTATGTACGTTTTCTCTTTTACAAAGTTTTTTCGTAGTGAGTACCCAATCATAAAGACGATTCCATAAGAGAATTAGCGTTACACTTATGATGAAGTACTCTTTCCCCTGCGGCGGGTGTTTCAAACAGGCTGACCGCGGGTGCTTGAAAGAGGACTATTATACAGGGTGTCCAGGAGGAAAGGGCATAACTTTGGAAAATTATAAAACAAGGTGTTCTAAGCCTTAAATGTTCTATAACAAAAAGTCCTAATCTCAACCGTTAAAAAGATATTGAAAGTTTTATATAGTGTCCTCCCCCGTCTCACTGTAATGGACTCTTCCATTTCAGATAGTTTCCAACTGGTCCAAAGTGAGCTATTATATCTATAATCATTTTGTAACTTACAGAATTATAATATCTTTACAATAACATGGTAAAATAACTGCAGTTAGATGGAGGTGTGGTAGGTACTAGGACAGCTAGGCCACCCTTATGGGGAAATACTTAAGAAAATGCCATTTTCAACATGCAATCTCTCTACTGGTTGAGATTTGGAATATTTCTTATAGAACATTCTAGGCTTAGAATATTTTGTTTTATCACTTCCCAAAGTTATGCCCTTTCCTCCTGGGACACCCTGTATTAATAGGCATATCGTCAATGATGGAGGGGCCACTAATAAATATAGTTCTAATTATGTCCTTGGAATTTGTTAAATGGTCAAACTAGTGCAACTTCATGTAAATAGGGGAGGTGTGGTGGAGTGGTCTTGCCACTGGCCTGGTAATCCAAAGGTCCTGGGTTCAAATCCTGATGTATCAATGGGAAGATATTATTGGGATGGAATTTGTGCTGTACCTGGTATCAGTGCATTACCACAAGCCCACCGAAACGTCAATAAAATACCCTCATTGTTCCCTGATTAAATAGCACTGTATGAATATTCCCATATTCAAAATATGCTGATGATACAGTTCTGATGAGTGATAATGAATGGGAGTTGCAGGGTCTGGTAAATGAGTTTGGAACAGTGTGCGAAAAACGGAATTTGAAGGTAAATACGGGGAAGAGCAAGGTTATGGTCTTCGAAAGGGGTGAAGTCACAGAGTGTGAGGTGAAGCTGAACGGTCAGGCTATGGAGATCGTCAACTCTTTTAAGTATCTGGGCAGTGTGTTGAGTAAAGATGGGACTATGGATGAAGAGGTGCGGGAGAGGGTACAACAGGGGAAGAGGGTTGTAGGAACGCTAAAAGCAGTAACAATAAATAGGGTGGTCAGTATGGAAGTGAAGAAGTCCTTGCATGACAGTGTGGTAATCCCGACACTGACTTACGGAAGCGAAGCATGGACGTTGGTTGAGAGACTCAGACCAAGAGTGAGAGCAGTGGAAATGAATTACTTAAGGAGTGCGTGCGGAGTTACATGGAGGGATAGACAGACTAATGAGGAAGTAAGAAGGAGGTGTGGTGTGGAGGTAGATGTGCTGGAAAGTGTGAAAAGGAACAACTTGAGATGGTTCGGCCATATGGAACGTATGGAAAGCGAGAGAATGACTAAGAGGGTGTACGAGAGCGAGGTGGAGGGACAGAGGGGGAGAGGTAGACCGAATATGAGGTGGAAGGATGGAGTGAGGAACTACATGAACGAAGGCGGTGCTGGATGGGGGGAGGGGCGTCGACTGACTGGGGACAGAGGTGCATGGGGGCGGTTCGTTCGTGGCCACCCCTTCGGGGATCACGGCGTCAGGCAATAGATAGATAGATAGAAAATATGCTATAGGGGTGCAATGCCTGGTGAGTTATCTGCTCAACAGGTGGCGTTGTGTGTGTGTAAGTGTGAGAGTCCGAGTGTAGGGGATGAGACAGTGAAGCACGGGAACGAGGTGGCTTCAGAGATGGGGTCGTTTCGGGCCATGAGTGAGCACCGAGGCTCATGTGAAGGCAAGATGGCAGGTGCTCGTTGTACTCTACGTGCTTCACATGTCTCACTCCCTAGACTGGAACAAGACCTCACGGGCTTCACTGTTCATTGTAAAGCGGTGAATGTTAAGGCTCTCAGCCTATGCCCGAGAGGAAGTAAGTTGGAATATAGAAAAAAAAAAAAAAAAAAAAAAAAAAAAAAAAATCTTTCTCATATTCGTTCCAATCTTAGAAACAAATTGTCTGGTTTGACACCCTGGCCAGATCCCCCAGAGTCTGAAAGAGATTTTTTCCCCCTTCAAGCTAAAAATCCTTCCCCAGATCTCCATCCAAACTAAACAAAAATATCCTCAGGTCCCTTTTCAGGCTAAATTTTTATTTTTAATCTCGGTCAAAGGCCGATTTCTCCTAAATTGCAGTCTCATTTACGATTGCCAAGAAAATATTTTACACCTGAATGGGGGATAATGTCTTACAATCATTAATCTTATAGGACAAATAATTTTAGAATAACCAAACTTATGAGGCTCCAAGAAGGCTACCCTAGAATTAGATACATAGAGAGTTAATACTGTATTGAAAGTGTTGTTGTCTCGTTGACAGTGTCCCCGTACATCAAGACAATGTCCATGGTGGGGGCCAACAAACTGGTTCATCTGTTGGAAGCTTTCTCCACACCATGGTTCCTATTATCAGCACCACACCACCACCATCTGGTCTTCTTCCTACTGGAGACATTCAACAATATCATACAGTACCAGTTTGATGGTTAGTACAATTATTTATTGTTTTAATACTAAATGTTGCTTCCTGCCTGGGCGAGCTAGAAAAAATCATACAAGTTTGACTAGTAACACTATAAATAACAATATAAATTAAGTAAAGGTTGGGATTGATTACAATATACCTTCATGCTTGAGTTGCCTCAACCTTAGTGTAAAATATATATGTACATACGGTACTCTGCAACAAATATATATGTACATACGGTACTCTGCAACAAATATATATGTACATACGGTACTCTGCAACAAATATATATGTACATACGGTACTCTGCAACAAATGTCTACAATGTGTGATGGATTGGAATGGTATCTTCATGTGAGATATATCCAGATTCAGTAATGAATAATGGTTTCTAAGGTTTTATGAGGTCATAACTTGGTTGGTAGGATGCCTTGCTCTTAATCCCCCAGGGGGGGAGGAAAAAAAGAATATGCCTCTCGCATCCTACTGCGTGTTGTACAAGGCGACTAATAGGGGGGATGGGGTTAGACTTGCGGACACACAGCCATTACTATACAATGAAGCCTTATTATTGGCGCTGGCATTGTACATATGACAGTGCTGTGACAGGGCTTCATTGTTCTTGTTCCAAGTTACCTAATGGCGGCACACTGGCGGTGGGTGTCGCTCCCTCTGGACCCGGACCTGGCGCCTTGGGCTCAACCTGGACGAAATGGATCCAGAGGGTACAGTATGTAGTGCTTCCCCGGACTGTCACTTTCCGCCCAATAGTATAGGGGCCCGAACCTGGTGGTAGCGCTCTAGGAGGCTGCCCTGTCATTGGGCGAAAAATACCCAGGCCAGTCGTAATGCCGTGTACGCGCACGGGGTGTGTCCCTGCGGCTGGTTCTGGTGCGGCGAACCGAGGCCACTGGGTCCTACCCCCTTGTAATCTCTTGGGGGAAGGTGCTGGAAATGGTCCCGGGGTAGACTGAAGCCAGAGTTCGGGGGGGGGGTGATGCCCATCTGCCAGCCAACTTACCTAATTTATTAGTGGCCCCTCCATCATTGACGAACATGCCTATTACATAAGGCACCCTCTTCAAACACTCATCCGCCGTAGTTTGAATCTACCGCGCAGAGCATTTAAAAAACTGAGGAGCCTTCATCATGAGCGCACGCGACCTCACTCATGGCTTCAGTCATAATGAATTGGGTTCTCACTACGAAAAAACTTCGTAAAAAATAAAAACAAAAAGAAAATAAGAATAACTATTCAATAAGCTTTCCATCATATCGTGGATGTACTTGTGTGGATCTTTTGACCAGACGCTACTGCAGGCGTCATTCTTCCTTCTCTGCTCTGCGTTCAGCCTGCCCGGACGTGTCTCCCCACGCTCCGCGGGTTCCGCATTTGTTGCGTCCCTAGTGAGTTTTTTCTCATTTGTTTACTCCGAGATGTATCGAGTAAGGTTAGGATATGCGTAGCAGGAGTGTCCTGGGCTGGTTGCCCGCAGTGCAGTGTATTTTGGGTCGTGTGTTTGGGGCATCTATTTTGGATGTACCCTCGTGGTCCTGTTGTGGACAGGTGAACTTTTTCACAGTTAGCTAGCTTGGTGATGCAGGCGGCTTTCATTACACGTTATTGCTTCCTTTTATCTTTCTGATGAGGTAGCGTATTTTTGCTGTCGTTCCCAGCGTATTTTTCTTCACTTAGTGAAGTTTTTTCTGGGTCCCGAGTCAGTTCTTCCCTTTGCCGGAAGTGTTTGCTACAGTGGTGTGTTGGCGGTGGTTCCTGTTGTGATATAATTCAGTGCTTTTTGTTTATATTCCGACATGTTACTGTTATCCGTCTGCCTAGGCCTAGCCAGCCTCTCGTAGCTTTACCACATATACAAGTGTTATTGATTTATTTTCTAAATATGTACTACTGTGTCATGTGTATCCTGGTTTAGTTGTGTATTGGCTAATTTCACGGACTATTTATGTGTCCTGGGTTAGTTGTGTATTGGCTAATTCCACGGACTATGTTGGGCCCGGCGTTAGTTGTGTTTTAGCTACGCCTCGGTCCGGTGTTGCATTCAGATGGTATCTGGACGGTGTGGGTTTTTTCCGGCGGGTTTTTCTCGGTTTCACCTTGATAACCCCGGCTGGTTGCCAAGTTTTGGCCACGCGTGGTTTAAAACAGGCTTGTTTCCCCGGCGAGTGGGTGTCTGTGGCTCCCCAGGACTGCGTCTCTGGGGTGCCTGTTTCAGGCTCCTTCTGATTCCCGGCGGGTTGGCTGTACCCATCTAACAGTGTTCATACGGACACGTGTTGTTTGTAGTTTTTTCGGTTTTGCAAAGCCAATATAAAACTATGCTGTAGTTGTATTTCCTCCCCGGCGATCTGTTTCAAAGAAGTGGGGATAGGAACAATTGGGGTTAACTTTTAAACTTTAAATCACCCGGTGGGTGCAACCTGGAAGGGTGGGATGACCGAATTTGCAAAATTCAGTTTAGTTGACCAGACAATTGAGGGATGCATTGTGTATCGCCTCCTTCAACATACGGCGCTTTAGGGCACAATTGGGGTTAACGTTTTTTAAACTATTATTCACACCCGGCGGGTGCTTCTTGCACGGATGAGAATAGCGAATTTACAATTCAGTTAGTTAACCAGACATTTGAGGGATACGTTTTGTATCGCCGCCTTCAACATACGGCGATCTAAAAAGATACTTCGGCAGAAGTTAGATCTCGTATATTTGTCAGGCTTCCCAGTTTTTGATCTACGAGATAATTCGGGGGCCGGCGTTGTTTTCCAAAATTTAATCTGGAAACAAACACCACCGGAAAGACTTAATCACTTATAAACGCCATGATGGTCTTTATATATTATGTCAGAGGGTATTCATAAATCTTTTGGACAAATTAAGATATTCTGAAATCCTTTACTTAGGAAACCCCACCGCGTAGCGAGCTGTGGTCGTTGAGTATTACGTCTCGTTACCCGGCGGGTTATTTAACACCTGTGTGCGAACATGAGTGGGTTAACCTTATGAGCATTAATTCCTGGAAATTTTATTTTTCCAGAGCTGGGTCCCGGCGGGTCTATGCAGGACCTGGAGTAAGTTTCCCTCCAGTCTCTGTCATGGCTACCTTTGCCCCGGTTTTTGCTTTATGCATTACTCCCTCCTGTTCAGGTATCCCTAATTTTGCACACACCCTTTGTATAAAATGTGTTAAAATGTCTCGTTTGGTGGGGGTTACCTTTCCGGCGTTTTTCTCGTTGCTCCGAGAACACCGTTTTTGTTTACCGAGTTTTAGTCAGGATGGCTAAAATAGGCAAGTTACCCCGACGAGTTTGGTCGCTTGAGGGCTCATCAGAAACTGCGTTTTCTGTGGTCGAGCCTGGGATCAGGCTTCCTGTGTTATTCATTGCTTTATGCATTACGCCCTCCTGTTATGTCTCGTTTGGTGTGGGTTACCTTTCCGGCGTTTTTTCTCGTTGCTCCGAGAACACCGTTTTTGTTTACCGAGTTTTAGTCAGGATGGCTAAAATAGGTAAGTTACCCCGACGAGTTTGGTCGCTTGAGGGCTCATCAGAAACTGCGTTTTCTGTGGTCGAGCCTGGGATCAGGCTTCCTGTGTTATTCCCGGCGAGGGGGGCTCCACACAGTTATTTTGTTTGGTCTTTCCCTCCCGGCGACCTTTTTATAAAGAGGTCTGGGGCAGGTATAATTGGTTTGACATTGCATATAAAACCCGGCGGTTGTACCTTCGGGTGGTTATATTAACGGATTTGCGATTCGCGATAATTTGCCAAACAATTGATTGATACAATAGGGTATCACGGCCTTCAAGACGGCGATCTATGAGGGCTTCTGGCAGAAGCCGGATTAGAGATTAAGATAGGCTTAGACTTTTTATGGGATAAAAGATGCCTGAATCTTACTATTGTTTCAAGTGTAAAGGGATACTTGAAAGACTTCATCTTTAATAAAGATATGTTTCATCTTTATGAGGATTCAGAAGTTATGCTTAATTCTTTCGAACAGGTAAAAGATATGCTGAAATCCTTAATAAACAATTGAAACAATGTTGTTTGTTTGTTTAGTCTTTCCCTCCCGGCGACCTTTTTACAAAAAAGGTCTGGGGCAGGTACAATTGGTTTGACATTGCATATAAAACCCGGCGGTTATACCTTCGGGTGGTTATATTAACTGATTAGCAATTCGCGATCATTTGCCAAACAATTGATTGATACAATAGGGTATCACGGCCTTCAAGACGGCGATCTATGAGGGCTTCTGGGAGAAGCCGGATTAGAGATTAGGATAGGCTTAGACTTTTTATGGGATAAAAAGATGCCGGAATTTTACTAATGTTTCAAGTGTAAAGGATACTTGAAAGACTTCATCTTTATGAGGATTCAGAAGATATGCTTAAATCTTCTGGACAGGTAAATATATCCTGAAATCTTTAATATGAAACTAAAGGAAAACGAAAAGTAGTGGTGGAGTGCTACGGTTCGTTGACCGGCGGTTTTGTGGCACATATTTTGTACCATTTTTTGGGTGTAACCCTATGAGCATAAATCCCCGGAAAATTCTCTTTCCAGGGCGGAGTACCGGTGTTGCACCAGGTGACCAGGTAGTTCCCGGGGGCGGGGTAGTTTTCCCCCAGTCTCTGTCATGTCGGCACTTGAACCTCTCATTGCTGTATGTTCAACGCCGTTAAGATCAGGTATCCCTATATTATTTTATTTGTTAATGAAATAATTTAATCACTGAATAATAATAACCATATATATTTTCTATGATTATATTATGATAATATTGTGTTTATTTATAGTAATTTATTTTAATACAATTAAATATAAATTAAATTAATTAGTATACTTTATGATTTTGCTCACCAGCTCTGCTTTCAATGTGTTAATGAGCTATGGGAGCTTTTAATTATCATAAACCTTTACAGGGCTCTCTTTCAGAGAGTATACCGAGCTCGCAAGCGAGGGACAGCCACAGCCAAGGTGTATGGCGATACTCACAGTCCTGGCAGGACAGAACACATCCCTTTGTGACTCAACTAGTGCTGACGTCCACCGGGATGCCGATGTACCATCTTCTATCCCAGTTTTAACATGGCAACATGTGGAGGTCCCGGCTTCGGCGGGATCTTCCCATGATAAGCCAGACTTAACGGATGAAGAACAACGATCTCTGGTCTCAGAGATGGAGGTTGAAGAGTCCAGTCACCTTCTAGGCGACTCTCAGGGTACTGTCGAATCTCCACGGAGTTCGTCATCGGCTAG
This sequence comes from Paralithodes platypus, assembly GCA_032716605.1. Classification (NCBI taxonomy): domain Eukaryota; kingdom Metazoa; phylum Arthropoda; class Malacostraca; order Decapoda; family Lithodidae; genus Paralithodes; species Paralithodes platypus. Next base: position 1,665,568 of record CM064500.1, read on the forward strand.
GTATGTACCGGCGGAAGAGATTGATGGACTACTATTGAATGCACTTAATAGGTTCTTTGGCCCTACGCCGGAAACTCCTTCTGATACGGGAGATCCCGCGATGTCAACGAATGTGCGACCTCTGGCTACATCCTTTGCTTTAGCTAAAATACCTAACCATCCGCTTGTGTCAGACCCAATTTCCAATGTGCCAGGCACAGCAGCTCTCACTACTTCCACTGTGCGAGTCATATCAGACATATCTCCCCCTCCTTTAGACAAGGCACCAGTCAAAAACAGGAGCTATGCCTCTTTTTACGGGCCTGATGAGTCAGGGGTAGCAATGTTACGGAAATGTTTTGGATGTTCATATTAAGGACATTCCAAGTTATTATAACCATGACTTATTCTTACCACCAAATCCCTCCAGAACGCCATTCTTGGTTCTCTCTTCCGGTTTTTGGTGCCGGCGGAGTCCCCTCTGCTTGGCTGCCACCCCCCAAATAATCAATTTGGGCGAATTATAAGCTCCCTTTAGCACGCCTTCCCCAGCTTACCTAGACCGCGAGTTTAGGTTAAGAGGAAAAGCGTTTAAACTGTTTTCGCAATATATGGTTCCCAGCAAGTAACAAAGTCTCTGTTACGCTCTTCTCAGGCAATAGAAGCCGCGGAAGTCAGGAAAGCCATTGAACTTTCCCGGCGCTTGCTTCTCCAGACTTCCATCCAAGTCTTTGGGAGATATTCGGACGGCCTTATTAGAGGCAGTTCGAGCAAGGCAGGATCTGAGGATGTTCTTAGTGAAGAAACTTCTTGACCGTATTGCAAGCCAAGTAGTTCTGTCTCCAGTTCTAATTCCTTCTTTGATTTCACCAGCAGTTTGGAAGACTGTTTTCAATTTGGCACAAGCATTCAAGCAAGGTCCCCGCAAGCCCTGATGCCCTTGTTAGAACAAGGGATCAGGGTCTGGTGGTATCTGGGCGACTAACTGGTGGTGGCAGAAACAGAAAAGTTACGCATCAGTCATGTCTACGTTACGTTAAACCATCTCATATCTCTAGGATTCAAGGTCAACTTAGTAAAAGTCAAACCCTTGTTCCCCCACGAGTATTTCAGGGGATAGGGCTGGTCGAGGACACAGCTTCTCTCACTCTGAGTCAGAGTGTGGACACTCGAAACAGATTTCGCAAAAACTGTTTATGTTTCTCTACAGTCTGACTATGACACAGAAACTTTGGGAATCTCTAGTCGGTTCTCTCAACGGGGTTCAGCTAACTGTGAAGTTGGGCCGGTTGAAAGTCTAACGTTTAATCTTGGAGGGCAACAAATTTTTCCCACTATTACCGGCGGGGATAGTGTGGCCTATCCCAACGTTATTACACAACTTACTAGCGGTTTGGGCGACGAGAGAAATGTTGCACGCAGTCATGTCATGAACCTCTCCTCCGCCGTCGGTATGGGTGGACATGGATGCGTCAGGCACGATAGGTTGGGGCTTTTAGTCAAACCTCGGGCATCAGGGTCAAAGATTTTTGGTCCCATTTAGAAATCTTCCACATCAATGTCAAAGACTTACTAGTCCCCTTATCTGTCCTTCAGGCTCACGGCTCTGCTTTACGGGGCAAGTCGGTGGCCTTCAGAATGGACAATCTGAATGTGGTTCACTGTATTCAGAAACAAGGGTCATTAAGATCTCGGAAGTTGCTAAACGTGTCAGAAAAGATTTTTATACTAGCCAACAGGCTGAACATTCATCGTCACGCATCTTATCTCCCAGGCGTAGCAAACGTCTGGGCAGACGCTCTGTCTCAGAGACAAGGCACTTCCGTAGAATGGGCGCTCTTGCGTGTGCGGAGCATTACCATCCACAAGTGGATTTGTTTGCGTCTGAGAAGACTTGCAAACTCCCACTGTACCTCACCCGCCGGACGATAACGCCGGCGGGCGGACCTGACGCTCTGATGACGGACGGGAACGGGTTGAGTTCCATTTATCTGTTTTCCGCCACCAGACGCGTCTCTGATGTGCCACGTAGTCAACAAACTACAGGATTAGCGAGGCGTAGTCTCGCTAATCGCGCCCCTGTGGCCGGTGCAGTGTGGTGCCAGCATTTGTACACGTGGTGCCCGCACCCAGTGTCGCTCCCGGTCGGGTTGTTCCACTTAGAACACAATTGGCAACCTAGAAACCTCGCGGACTTGTTCATTATGGACATTCAGGAGGCCAAGTGGCTAGCACCATTTGGTAGCGACGTGACCAAGATATTCACGAATCAATATACCCAGTCTACAAAGCGACAGTTTCAATCGCATTGGCAAGCTTTTATGTCTTGGATTCTTAGAACAAACCAAACTGTGCCCTCGGTGGCGTTGGTTGTTAATTATTTAATGTATCTGTTCATGCAGAAACATTTATCTGAAATTGATTTATGAGGGCAGGTTTTAAACTCTGCCCACCTCCCCGTCAGCTCAGGCCTGCATGGTCTCTGGACAAAGCATCGTAGTTATTCTCGTTCCCGTATGTACCAAAGACTGCAGATTTTACAAAAGGGCAGTATTCCTTATGGCTTTGGCTACCGGGAACAGAGTATCTGAGCTGGCGGCGATGAGCAACACACCTATTTGCCTCAGGTTTGATAGGCTTCATGAGTGTATTCACATTGCACCTTCCCCAGGATTCTTAGCCAAGAATGAGCACAGTGAACACGTGTTTTCAGAGTTCACGGTGCCGGCGTTAAAAAGGGGAAAGGTGCACCATCTTTTTTGCCCAGTGCAAGCTCTAACCAAATATTTAAGAGTGGCACCTCTATATCACCAGGGTGCTTTATGGGTCGCAAGTCCGGGTGAACGCTTGATGAAGCGTACACTGGCTTCTCTCTTGGTCGAAGACTTTAAAGAGAAGAATCCCGGCGTTGTGGGTAAGACCCACGATTTACGCAAGGGGACAGCCTCTTTACGTTTCCTTAATAATCTTTCGGTGGAAGTTATTAAGTCCACACAGTTGTGGGCCTCTAATCAGGAGTTTTTTGACTCGATACCTTTCAGTAGCTCTGGACAAACCTTCCTTGCCATGTATAGCTTTACGGCAGAGGGTCTAGGTGGCCCTTTTAGTCACGTTTTGTTTAATTTCAAGAAAAAAGGGGGGGGAGGGTGCAGTCAGTGTGACATAGGACACCCTAGACCCCTCCGGAGTATGTGTTCGGAACATACGAGCTGGGATACTGTTTGTAGGCATTGTTTTATAAAATTTCTCTGTAGTATTTATTGCAGGAAATTGTGCTAAAGGCCAATAGTAGTGTTACAACAATTCTTGTTGTAAGTAGCTTTGGCTGTGAAGCAATAGATTTTTGAGAAATCTCGGTAGTTGCAACTACGACTTTTACTTTTGAAGTAATTACTTCTCCATAAGTACACGAGTTCAGTACTTCTATGAATGTACAAGAATTCATTTATGTTTGGTTATATTTTTAGGAATATATCCACTAGTTAATGGGGTTTATATGTGCACATGTAAACTTATAAGTTTTTAGTTTTCACCACTTACTTTAAGTGGGGTGCCTTCTTAACTAGCAGATCTGTGTACAGAGTCTCAGAGTTAACCCTTTTTCAAGCAGGCTTCTTTGAAGCACGCTCCTGCTTGTACCCCTTTTTGAAGATTTAGGCTGTATAAAGTTTATGCACCCGAATATCTCTTTTTTACAAGAGTAAGAATACTATGTGGTTGTTTGATTATCTGCTTTTCTAGAGTTATGATATGATTACGAATGTCCCCCTCCAGTCTTAGAAATCAGGCATGTTCGTCAATGATGGAGGGGCCACTAATAAATTATAGGTTTGACTCCTGTAAGGAGATAAAGAAAACCTAATATTTAGTAGTGGCCCCGTAATCATTGACGACTGGGGCCCTCCCGACCATCCCCTTCCCATTCGTTGATGTATTCAGGATTTTGGTTTACTTGATATGTCAGTGAAGGAAGAATGACGCCTGCAGTAGAATCTGGTCAAAAGATCCACACAAGTACATCCACGATATGATGGAAAGCTTATTGAATAGTTATTCTTATTTTCTTTTTGTTTTATTTTTTACGAAGTTTTTTCGTAGTGAGAACCCAATTCATTATGACTGAAGCCATGAGTGAGGTCGCGTGCGCTCATGATGAAGGCTCCTCAGTTTTTTAAATGCTCTGCGCGGTAGATTCAAACTACGGCGGATGAGTGTTTGAAGAGGGTGCCTTATGTAATAGGCATGTTCGTCAATGATTACGGGGCCACTACTAAATATTAGGTTTTCTTTATCTCCTTACAGGAGTCAAACCTATAATATGACTAAAACTAAAGAAAATAAACGTAAGTCCGATGATCCCAAACCGCACAGGATAAGGACAATTGCCCCCCACAATCTCAGACTTGCTAGTGTGAATGTTGGTAGTTTGAATCTGCGTGCAAATGAAGTGGCTGAGATGTGTGAGAGGAGGCGAGTGGACGTCTGCTGTGTCCTGGAAACGCTCTGGAAAGGGCCTGGGGTACAGTGGATTGTTGGAAGAAAGAAAAGATATAGGATCTACTGGATGGGGGTGGAGACTGATAAAGCGAAAGGAGGAGTGGGTGTTCTGGTGGCTGAAGAGCTGGCGGAAAGTGTGCTTCAGATTACGAGAGTTAGTGAAAGGCTGATTGTTCTGAAGTTGAAAGTTGGTGAAAGAAATCTGAATGTGATATCTGCATATGCCCCACAGGCTGGTCTACAGAAAGAGATAAAAGAGGATTTCTGGAATGACACCGTCAGTGTCATTTCAGGCCTCTCGGAGAATGAAATAACAATCGTGGGGGGGGGGGGACCTGAATGTTCACGTGGGAGCATCTGCAGATGGATACGAAGGGGTACAAGGAGGAAATGGTTACGGAAGGAGGAATCTGGAAGGCGAATATATACTGGAGTCCTGCGTTGCACTCAACATAGTTGTGTGTAACACAAAGTTCAAGAAAAGACAGAGCCATCTGGTCACATATAACTCTGGGGTCTCCAGTAGCCAGATAGATTACTTCTTGGTTAACAGGAAAGACTGGAAACTGATTAGGGATGTAAAGGTCATCCCGAGCAAAGAATGTATCCCCAGCATAAGCTACTTGTGTGTGACATGAGCTTATACAGAGATCCTAAGCGCAAGAAGGTATACATACCCAAAAGGAAAGTGTGACTGCTGAAGAACAAGGAAGATAGGGATAGGTTTCATAGTGAACTGGAGGAAATGAATAGAAATAAGGAAGCTAGGCCTAACGATGTAAATAGTCAATGAAATTTTCTATGCCCTCAATACCTTCTTTGCATCAGTTTGTACAACAGAAGACCTCAGTGATATCCCTACACCATCGCCGATTCAGATTGATAATTCAGATGTTCTAAGCAATATCACCGTTACAGAGAGAGAAGTATTGAATTGTTTAGATAAACTCAAGGTAAATAAAATGCCTGGACCTGATACAATATCGCCTAGAGTTCTAAAGGAAGCTAAGGATGAGCTCTCCAAACCACTGACATTACTATTCAATAAATCCTTGCAGTCTGGAACTATGCCTGATCAGTGGAAGCTAGCCAACGTAACACCGATATTCAAAAAAGGCAGCAAATCCCTACCCAGTAACTATCGTCCAATTAGCTTAACCTCAGTTGTATGTAAAATGCTAGAAACGGTCATAAGAGACAGACTCGTAAATCACTTAGAGGAAAATAACATACTTAAAGATACTCAACACGGCTTTCGTAAAAAACTTTCCTGTTTAACAAACCTCTTAGACTTCTTCCACGATATCCTCAACCTCTACGATGAGAGTAAAGCTGTAAATATTATATACCTTGATTTTCAAAAGGCCTTTGACAAAGTTCCCCACAAACGTTTACTGCTAAAACTAAAAGTGCATGGAATACAAGACGGTGTGTTGAAAGGGATAGAAAATTGGCTCGGCGACAGAAAGCAAAGAGTAGTCATAAACGGTAAAGCATCTAAATGGACCAATGTAAGTAGCGGGGTACCCCAGGGATCGGTACTAGGACCAATTCTCTTTCTAATTTACATCAACGACATAGATGAGGGTCTCACCTGTATAATCTCAAAATTTGCTGACGATACAATAATTGCAAATAGCGTACTCTCAAAAGAACAAGTTGACGATATGCAACACAATCTAGATAAATTGTCATGTTGGGCCCAAATTTGGCAAATGAGTTTCAATGCGGATAAATGTAAAGTACTGTACTACATATCGAATACCTAAATGAGAAATCAAACTATTCGATGAATGGCACTCAGCTTAAGAATGTAAACAGAGAAACCGATCTGGGAGTAACAATATCGAGTAACCTAAAACCGAGTCAACAATGTTAAGAAGTTGTTAAGAAGGGAAACAAATTAATTGGCTTTATAGGCAGGTCATTTGAGCATAAATCCAAAGAAGTTATCCTAAACCTTTACAATTCCTTAGTCCGCCTCTTCTGGAATACTGCGTTCAATCCTGGTGCCCTTATTACCAAAAAGATATAAACAAGCTAGAACGAGTTCAACGTAGAGTTACCAAAATGATACCTAGCCTAAAGAACAAACCATACGAAGAGCGTCTTAGAGAATTAAATCTATTTCCTTTAACCCAGCGCAGATTAAGAGGTGACTTAATTCAAGTGTTCAAAATCATCAAAGGCATCGACAATATGAACTGTAGTAAGTACTTCATTATCGACCAATCTAATTACACTCGGGGAAACGGTTGCAAAATTATTGGTAAATCTTTTAACTCACACGAATCTAAGAATTTCTTCTTAAATCGAGTTGTCAACTTGTGGAATGGGCTTCCCCGAGACGTTATAGACTGCAGCACCGTTGATTCATTTAAACTCCGCCTAAACAAATATCTCGCATCAAACCCGCGACTGACTGCATTTGTAAATGAATAACTTTATTTTATCCTCCCCTCAGTTACTAACCCATATGTCCCCTACTAACTTCCTAATCCTGCCACGGACATTAGTTCCAGGGCAGTAGTTCCCTTTCCAATGTTCCCTTACCCACTCTAAACCACTGTTTGGACACTTGATCCTCAGTGTTTTGGAGGACAAGCAGCCTAGAAGGGTCACTAGATCTGTTGTTGCTTGATTTCCTTTGTACTCCCTTTGTCTGTGGGAAAACAAAGGGTCACCCCAGGAATAAGACCTCCTGGTGGTGGAACGATGAGGTAGAACATGCTGTGAAAGAGAAAAGGAGATGCTTCAAAGCATGGCAGAAGGGAGACAGCAAGGAGGAATACCAGGCAGCTAAACGAACTGCCAAAAGTTATTTATAATGCTAAAAAGGGCATTAACCCTTAAAAAGCGGCACACCACATAAGTCGAGTTGAAAAAACTGGCAAAAAACGGGTGAAAAAAGGGTGGAAATCGAGTGAAAATGGGTGGGATAGTAATGATCCATACGTCCGACATCTGTGGCCTCCCGGCCCACACTAACTCCAGTTCCCCCACCGCGCGGGAGGATGACAGTGTAACCAATAGTTCGCTAAAAGTGAGCAAGGTAGCAAAATCAGCTAAACTTCCATCTTCGAGGTAACACTGTCAGTGCTCCACGAGTGCTACGTAGCTGTATGTGGCGTCATTGTGTAGCGATTTCCACCTAGTTTTTGGCGCAATACAGTTCCTTTCATACTGATGGTTGATATAGCAGTCAGAATGGCCTGAAAAGGCCCAAAACGGCCACAGAGGACCCGCTACACAAGGGTTAAGGACCTGGTCCTCGAACAAGTGTGTAACACTGACAATCCCAATGGGATCTTGAACCTAGCTAGGCGAATTAAAAATGACAGTAGGGATATTATAGGTGAATAGTGTGTTCGAAACGATAATGGGAAGATTGTGTATGCAGAAAATGAAATCAGAGAAGCATGGAAGGCACACTATGAACGATTGCTAAATGTAGAGTTTGAATGGGATAAGGAACAGCTTAGTATCAAAAAAACATTATCTGGACCCCCTGCTCTGATAGCACCAGCTGTAGTGAGCGACGCAATCAATAAAATGAAGGACGGTAAAGCTCCAGGGTGCTCTGACATTGTCGCTGAGATGATAAAAGCCTCAGGGGAGACTTGTGTCAACTTAGTCACTGAGTTGATGAACACCATTATTAAAGATGAGAAAATCCCAGAGGATTAGCTCAAAAGTGTAATAGTAAATATATACAAAGGAAAAGGGGATGCGCTAGATAGAGGAAATTTTAGGGGCCTGAAAATGCTTGACCAAATCATGAAGGTCTGGGAGAGAGTCATTGAGGGTTTGATCAGGCAAAGCATCTCCATTGATGATATGCAGTTTGGTTTCATGCCAGGACAGGGTACAACCGATGCTATCTTCATAGTCAGGCAGATACAGGAAAGATACTTACTAAAAGGCAGGGATCTTTACTTTGTATTTGTAGACCTGGAGAAGGCCTTTGACAGGGTGCCTAGAGATGTTGTGCAGTGGGCTATGAGGAAACTTGGTGTGGAAGAGTGGCTGGTGCGTATGATAATGGGAGGTTTGACGTACCTCCCAACCTACCAAATAGGAAAACCTACTATTTGGTAGTAGTCTTGGAAAATGCAACGTCAAGGCTATTAACCTAATTGCAATGACGACTTGTCTATTTTGACTGTGCTATGTCGTCATTCCAACCGCGGTTAAATAAGAAAACGTCTAGAGTCTACTCCTTAACTTGCTCTAGGAGACGTTGTACATTAACCAAAACTACCACCGAAGGTGAAAAATGCATAGAAGAGAAGAAAAAGGATTTACCTGAAGTACAGCTGACAGCCCAGACCGTCTTCTGTCCATGTTTACACCTGGTCGAACCTGAGCGCATGCGCCGTTGTCCAACCATCATTATTCCACGTACCGAACACTAGCCCTATGAGGGCTTAGGCCCAGAGGGCTAGTATAAAATAAATACATCTTCAACAACAACAATTATTCCACGTAGACAGAGGAGCGAGGATGGGCAGGGGTCCGGCTTGTGGGAGGGTACTATGTACGTTGGATTTTCCAAGACTACTACCAAATAGCAGGTTTTCCTATTTGGTAGGTTGAGAGGTACGTCAAACCTCCCAATTTGTTAGTAGTCTTGGCAAATCCAACGTCAAGGCTGCGTAACAAATTGGTGGAGGACATCCAAGCCCAATTACCAAATACGGATGCAAAACAAAAATATGAATGACAAAGAACACAAAATAAACGAGAGTTTAATAAAAAAAACAAAAACAAAACTGAGGAGTAGCTAAAAAGAGCAGTTTTGTCAGTGTGACTTTGTCATTCATAGCATCGGAGAAAACTTGGAAAATCTACAACAGTACCGTACAAAAATCCATTTCTTCTGAAGCGCAGATATTAACAGCATACATACCAGCATACAAACATAGGAAAAGTAGGTCACATGGGATATATACTGTACTGTATACAGAATATGTAATTATACCCAAGCTTGTGACCACAGTGTCCGTAACCCGTACCCCCTCCCTTTTCCCAAAGAAAACAAAGAAAAATAAAGAATGACGAGGAGGGAGCCCAGGGACCCAGCCAGGGCACCAGGAGATGAGGCCCCCGAGAGCGATCACCAGCCCGGCAGGTCAGACGACGGACATGGAGAGGTAGGAAACGAAGGGTGTGACCGATGACCACAAACACACAGAGGCAATGTCGGGCAATGATCGACAGTGCAGGAACTGTAAGGAGGCCGCAAAGGATCGAAGAACATGCACAGAATTCCCACAAGCTGGGAAACCGGCACGAAGTGCCCGACAAAGGAGGCGGCCAATCAGCACCCTCGACAACCCCACATCAGGACACCCACACAGCCGGCACCACAGACGCCACATATGCGTTCCAGGAGCACACCGGGCAGCACACAAGGCGAGCACGGCCACGTCGGAAAGCCAGCGGCAGCCAGTCCCGCCACCCAACTGCCAGAAACCAGCGCCACGAAGGACAAAGGACTCCCGGGCAACAGCACCGGCGTCGCGTCTGGTGTGGATATTCGCGACGCCAGAAGGTCCAGAGTCCAGTCTAGAACCCACAGAGGAAGGGGGTGGCGTGGCGGCAGGCGAGCCCGGAAGGCCGGTTTCAGGAAGGAAACCAGTATGGTCGGTGGAACGACCAGCCCAGCCAGAGACACAAAGACCACCCAAATGGTAGACAGGCGGCAGCGCACAGAGCGAAACAGGAAGTGACGGGCGCGGAAAAAGCGAAGCAAGCAGCGCTAAAGGCGTATGTCCCGCATCCAGGGCGGAAGAGACGTCCAGCGGGACACGGAAGACCATGGAGAGTCCGACCAGGAACAGGAGAGGAAGGCAGGGAGGACCCGACTGTGGACCGGGAGCCACCGAGCCCGCGAACGGCAATGAGGGCCCGAGGTCGCCAACCCGGCCCAAGAGGAATCGCGAGACAGGCAGGGGCACCGGAAACGGGCACCCTCACTGCAGATGGGCGCACCAAGCCAGCGCCAGCCACGGGGGCGGCAACAACCAGACCCAGCCGCGGAACAGTCGTAGCTTCAGGGGGATGTCGCACAGCGAGAGTGCGACCGGAGGAGGAATACGAAGAGCTCCGCCACCTTGCCCCATACGTCCGCGAATGCAACCAGAACCATTGCCGGGGTGCGAGACAGGAAGGAGAGGGACAAAGGCAACGTGTACAACCCCCATGAGGCAAACAAGGAGAGCCCCGGAACGCCCCAAGAAGCAGTCAGGTCGACGAAGACAGTATGCGGCAGCATCCAGTCTACCAGAACAGCCTGTCCGGACAACAGGCAGGAAGCGCGCAGGGACGCGCAGTGCCGGACCGCCAGGAAGAACAACGGCTCTGCGATCCCCAACAGAGGACAAGACCTGGAGAACCTCTGCACGCGGAGACCATGGATCTCCGACTGAACGTTCAACCCGAAAGCCACCGACTCGCCCGAAAGAGCGAACGCGTGAACCCACAGTTAGAACAACGGCACCAACAGGCCGAGAGCATCGACTGGTAGGGGCGTGGGCTCAGATCACCAGCCCAGACGTCGATGCCCCATGGACAACCGGGAGCCCGAAGCCACCTCGCACAACGAATCTGAGACCACCTAGATCGTCGGCAGAGGGGCAGGCCAGGGCACGGCTGCAGAGAGCGTGCCCCGAGATACAGGACCGAAGGGAGACGTGGAGGGCCCCAGACTGCGGCAACAATGGACGCCCCGGCAGAGTTTCCACCCCGAAAGTCACCGACACGCCCGAAGGGCCAGTGTGGGAACCCTCAGGAATAACAAAGCCACCAACAGACGAGAGCAACGACATGCAGGGGCATGTGCCTGACCACCAGCCCTGACGGTGAAGGCCCCTGGAATAGTGGGAGTTCCAAGCCACCACACACGACGAATCTGTGACTAACCAGAATGTCGGTGGTGGGGCAGACCATGGCCCGGGTGGCGAGAGAGAGCCCTGAGCGACCCAGAGTCCCAAAGGGTCGGTAAACGGTGCATGGGACAAGCCACAAACTGGAACGTGGCGGCCGACAGGGAGCGCGTCCAGTGCGTACCGAGCCAGGGTGTAGGAGACTACGTCCAGGTAAAACAGGAGCTGGATACCATTTCGCAGGAGAGGATCCAGAGCCTGTATCACCAGCATAGGGCAAAAATGCACCCGGCAGCTCCCGAGACATCACCTACGACGCTATTGTAGACGGAGCGCAGAGTAAGCAGGCCCAGACGCCAAGCGAACAGGGCGCCGCAGTAGACCGTGGACCGGACGGCGAGGCAAAGGCGAGCAGCTTCGCACAGCACCACCGGTAGCACGGGGACGAAGAACATAGCGAGCAGGAGTTACATCCGCCGCACATAGCTCATAGCTTGGCGAAGGGGACTCCGAGACAGCGACGTCGACGGTCCGTGAAGCAAACAGCAGGACCCCGACAACCAGGCCCCAAACAGGGCGGTTGAACGAGCATGGCAGCAAGAGCAGGTATACTGCCCCCGCGCAGGGCCGGCCCCAAGGAGAACAGTCCCGACAAGACCGAGAGGGACCGAACAACCAGTTGGACGTCCAGGCGGCCGAAGTCCGACCAGAGCAGGGGCCTATGGGCAGATGGAGGCCTGGGCCCACCGAGAAGAACTGACGGCCCGCCCTGCTCGGGGAAAGCCTATACCTCCCCGTCCGTAACCAGAACGTCACCTCAGAATGCTGCACAGCAGGTGGACACGAAGAGGGACACACCAACCAGAAGGAAGAGGTCACGCCAGCGCTCGGAGGGCACCAGCACCCGGGCCCCCTCACTCCAAAAGAAGGCAGTCCTGGAGGAAGAGAATCCCAAAATCGCGAGGATCCCCAGGCCTGAAGAGGAAGGGGAGGGGGGCCCCCACCGGTGGAGGAGGGAGATCCCCCCCCCCCCAGGTAGAACAGCAAGCGGAGGAGAGACAGCCAAAGAAGCATCCGCAACAGGGAGCACCCCCCTGGAGAGAGGGGAAGAGGGAAGCAGAGGAACAATGAAGGGGGGGTGCAGAAGAAGAATCCCCCCTCGTCGTCGAAAGTCAGTGTAAGCAGAGGAAGAGACAGCAGAAGCCGAACCGAGATGGAGAAAGCGCAGGAGACAGCAACACCGCTGAAACCATCAAAGATCAGCTTGACAAGTACCGTGTTCGGCACCCAAGGAGAGCTACAGTCGGAAATGAAGGAAAGAAGTCCGTAAGTGGGCCATGGAGGAAGAGAGACAGGTGTTGCCTGATGGCCCATGTACCCCGGTGGACTCCCAGTACATCGGAGGGCAAGCAACCGGGGGTGGGGGGGGGGTCGTAAGACCTGTCGCCGCCAGAGTCCCTGAGCAATGCCTGACGTCCAAGGTACTCCTTGGCACTCCAATTTACACCGTAAAACGGCCAAGAAACCAGGAAGGAAGCATGGAGAGTAACAAGTCGGCATGCAAACCGAGGTTCTGGACACACCAAACCGGCACTTCGGAGGGTCAGCGATGAAGGGCAGGTCGAAGCCTGGGAGAACCTGCAAAGATGGAGAAAGCGTGAAACACTAACTCAACATCCAAAATGCCGGGTCTATAACACAGTAAAAACAGTGCAAACCAGATGTATAAGGTGTGTGTAAAACACCAGCCATACACCCTCCATGTCATTGTAAAAGCAGGCAGGGAAGACAAATGACAGCATTGGTTAGAAGTAAAAACTAATCATCTCCGCAAAATTGCGGGCCGCCTATGTGACACCACAACCCGCAAGTTCGCGGGACCCCCGCAAATTCGCGGAATCCCTCAAAATTGCGGGACCACGGCGAGGCCAGGGCCATGCCAAAAAAGCAAAATGAGGGTCTGAGACAACACCGAAGCAGGCCGCAAGGTTGTGGGCATCTCCTATGAACTCCAAGCTTGGGAGAGGGCCTACAAGCTGATTAGTGTCTTCCAAGTGAGCAAGCTCACCAAGCATGTGTGAGGGCCTACAAGCTGAGCAGTATCTTCCACGAACAGTACTGTAGCCTACCCATCTCATCCTGTCAAGGGAGGGGAGGCAAGGAAGACACACCAGGGGAGAGGAGGTACATCCCTCAGGTACCTAGCATCTCCAAGCCTGTGAGAGGGCCAACAAGCTGAGCATGTCCTCCAAGCTTGTGTGAGGGACCACAAGCATAGCAGCGTCTACCTTGAACAGTACAGTACCCATCTCAACCTGTCAAGGGAAGGGTGGCAAGGAAGACACACCAGTGGAGAGGAGGCACATCCCCTAGGACTCTTATATCAACTCCTTATGATCTCCAAGCTTGTGTGATGGCCAACCAGCTGAGCAAGAACTCCTAGCTAGTGTGAGGGCCTACAAGCTGAGCAGTGTCTCCCTTGAACAGTACAGTACCCATCACAACCCGTCAAGGAAGGGGTGGCAAGGAAGACACACCAGGGGAGAGGAGGCACATCCCCCAGGACCCTTAGCATGTCTAATAAACTCCAAGTGTGTATGAGGGCCAAGAAGCTGAGCATGATCTCCAAGCTTAAAATGTGTCGGCCCTCAGGCTGAGCAAAAATGTGGGCATCTCCTTATGATCTCAAAGCTTGGAAAGGCCATCAAGCTGAGCAGTGTCTTCCTTGAACAGTAACCCATCTCAACCGATCAAGGGAGGGGGCAAGGAAGACACACCAGGGGAGAGGAGGCACATCCCCCAGGAACCACCCAACCCACAGAGATAGAGCATAGCTCATGAAGAGACAGTGGCAGGGAGGGTGGTTGCACAAACAGGGACCCCCGAAGGGTACCCCTGAACCGTGCATGAAAAAGGATGAATGCCCACCGAAAACGTGCCCTAAATCCGGCGATGAAGAGGGGGAGAGGGGGGCTCCAGCTGGGAAAAACATGATGACACAGCAGGGAGCACCGCCGCCCCCCCCCCTCCCCCTAGCCTAACCCAGTCCAGAGTGGTACAGGCTATAGCCTCAAGTAGAACAGCTACATCTCACCAATAGCACGAAAGGGCACGAGTTCAAGGTGGGCGAAAGATGGAGATGAAATGTAAAGGGGAAAAACAAGCCAGCAAAAGCAGGCTCCTCTAAAACTGTGCATGGGGGCCCACAAGCTTTACAGTGCCTTCCGAGAAACAAACGCCCAACCAACCAGGCCAAAGGTTGTTGGGCAGCAGGAAAGACACACCAGGGGAGGAGAGGACACTCCCCAAGGAATCATGCACCCTACCCACGATAGAACGAGCATAGCCCAGGAAAGAAACCGAGGTAGGTAGGGGGTTATGCACACATGGGGACCCCGAAGGTACCCCCGAAAGTGCAATAAAGAGGATGAATGCCCACCCAAATCGGGCCCTAAATCCGGCGATGAAGAGAGGGAGGGGGGGGGGGGCTCCAGCTGGTAAAAACATGCTGGAAAACATGATAAAAACACAGCAGGGAGCGCCGCCCCCCCACTAGCCTAACCAAGTCCAGGGAGGTATAGGCTAGCAAAACAGCAACATCTCGCCAACAGCATGAAAGGGCACGAGAACAAGGTGGGCGAAAGGATGGAGGTGAAACAGTAAGGCAAAAAACAAAAGCCAGCAAATGAACACTGGTGAGAAAAAGGGGGCATAGCTGTCAGCAGAGAATGTGTCAGGTGCGAAAAAACCCTGTGGTGTGACGAATCTTGAATCACACTACGCCTGGCCCCTTGAGACACAATGAAGGCTCGAAAGGGGCGACTCTGGAATAACGCTATAATTCGGCCGACACAAACTCTACAACACAGCAACGCCACCACCGAATTTCTGGGTTTTACCAAACGTAAACACCTAGGCCATGAAACATGAAAACTCATCTGGGCATAGCAAAACCCTGAATGAGAAAACCAGCTAGGCTAGACCTACTAATAAGCTAAAACCATGCCCAGAACTAACAGAAAAGACAATATGAAAAGAGAAAGAGTGAATAAACATGACAGGGGAAGCAAGGCGACCCCCGAACCTTCAGTATAGACTATTATCACACGCGACCTCCATATGATACATTCTAAACATTCTGGAGCCCAATTCACGTGTGTCCTAAACCACGTAGCACCTGTCTGACATAAATGAAGGCTAAAGAAGCCGAAAAATGAGGGTGACAGGGTGACAGGAAGAGCACAAGGCAGAGACGTCTGAATCATATGAGGGGGTGGGTGAAAATGATGGTTGGACAACGGCGCATGCGCTCAGGTTCGACCAGGTGTAAACATGGACAGAAGACGGTCTGGGCTGTCAGCTGTATCTCAGGTAAATCCCTTTTTCTTCTCTTCTATGCGTCTTTACACCTTCGGTGGTAGTTTTGGTTAGTGTACAACGTCTCCTAGAGCAAGTTAAGGAGTAGACTCTAGACGTTTTCTTATTTAACCGCGGTTGGGATGACGACATAGCAGTCAAAATAGACAAGTCGTCATTGCAATTAGGTTAATAGCATTGACGTTGGATTTGCCAAGACTACTAACAAATAGAAGATGTATGAGGATTCGCGAAGTGCGGTGAGGGTAAAGGGTGTACTGAGTGATGAGTTCGCAGTCCGTGTTGGAGTCCATCAGGGTTCAGTGTTAAGCCCCCTCTTTATTATGGTCCTTGAGGCACTGTCTAGAGTTTTTAGAGGCGGATTCCTGTTGGAACTGTTTTATGCAGACGATTTAGTCCTAATAGCTGACAGTATGCAAGATGCTGAGGCCAAATTCAGAGAATGGAGAGAGGGCATGGCGAGCAAGGGTTTAAGAGTCAATATTAACAAAACCAAGGTTATGCATTGTAGATTGAGACGAGGCAATGTGGAAAAGTGCGGTGCATACCCATGTGCAGTGTGTGAAAAGTGTGTGGCCGTTAATGCGATTCAATGTAGCATCTGTCGACGCTGGGTGCACCATGGGAGTAAGCGCTGTAGCAGAATAAAGGGACCCCTGCCGAAGGATAAGTCAGAAATAGAGAAATTTGAGTGCGTAGTGTGCAAAGGCGAGCTTGTGTTAAGTGATGATCCTGTGGCTGTGAATTTTGGAAATGAGTCATTGGAGCTGGTGGACAAGTTATGTTACCTAGGAGATACCATCTCTGCCGGTGGTGGGGCCGAGGCTGTCACTGTCGCTAGAATTAGATGTGGCTGGAGGAAGTTCAGAGAACTGCTGCCAATCCTGACCATGAAAAGAATGCCTCTCCCCCTGAAGGGAAAGGTGTATGCTTCATGTGTTAGAAGTGCAATGATGTATGCCTCAGAAACATGGGCCGTTAAAGTAGAGGATGTCAATAGAATGGAACGTAATGAGATGAGAATGGTGAGATGGATGTGTGGGGCCAGGCTGCAGGATAGAATAACAAATCTTGAGCTGAGGAGACGTTTAGGTATAAAGAGTATTAGCGAGGTGATGCGCACAAGTAGACTGGGATGGTATGGACATGTGGAGAGAATGGATGAACAAAATTGGGTTAAAAAATGCAGGTCTGTGATTGTGGAGGGAGCTGCACCAAGGGGTAGACTGAGGAAGACCTGGGATCGGACTATACGTGCCGACCTCAAATCCAAAAACTAAACAAGTGAAGCAGCCCTTAACAGGGTTGCCTGGAACGCCGCCATTAGGACAAGAGACTGAAACTGCACGTACTGTATGTGTGGAGCACTCGGTCTTAAAATTTTATGTATGTATGTATGTATAATGTAATCCTAAGGTTTGATTCCCGGCTAGGGAAAAAAACATTTACAGGGGGTTTCAAAAATGTTTTCATTAATTTCAGGATATAATCATCAGACAAAAATAAGATTATAGTACATGTTGACCTTTGTGGTGAGTAATTATAATTTCAGAGAGATTGCACATATGAAGTTATTATAGTACATGTTGACCTTTCTATCTATCTATCTATCTATTGCCTGACGCCGTGATCCCCGAAGGGGTGGCCACGAACGAACCGCCCCCATGCACCTCTGTCCCCAGTCAGTCGACGCCCCTCCCCCCAACCAGCACCACCTTCGTTCATGTACTTCCTCACTCCATCCTTCCACCTCATATTCGGTCTACCTCTCCCCCTCTGTCCCTCCACCTCGCTCTCATACACCCTCTTAGTCATTCTCTCGCTTTCCATACGTTCCATATGGCCGAACCATCTCAAGTTGTTCCTTTTCACACTTTCCAGCACATCTACCTCCACACCACACCTCCTTCTTACTTCCTCATTAGTCTGTCTATCCCTCCATGTAACTCCGCACGCACTCCTTAAGTAATTCATTTCCACCTTGACCTTTGTGGTGAGTAATTATAATTTCAGAGAGATTGCACATATGAAGTTATCGATAGATCATATAAAAACAGTCCAAATGTGAAAACAAAACTCATAAAGTCTACCATAGACTACAGTAGATCTGGACTGGACACCAAAATGGAACTTTGCAGTAAGGGACCCAAAATCGGAAAACGAACCCCCAAGTTCGAACCTCGAAACCGCGAAAATGTGATATTTTCGCGGTTTCGAGGTTCGAACTTGGGGGTTCGTTTTCCGATTTTGGGTCTCTTACTGCAAAGTTCCATTTTCGTGTCCAGTCCAGATCTACTGTAGTCTATGAGTCTACCTATGGACGTTATTTATGCACGTTACATGTCCTAGTCAAGATCATTACCTCCCTTTTTCTGCCGTGGTAATATTTGATTGATAATGTTGGCTATGGTAATTGTTATGCTTGATTGTTAGGACAATGACTTTAATGTGGCTGTTGCTTTGGAGAAAATAAATGTTGGATGTCTATCTATCTATCTATTGCCTGACGCCGTGATCCCCGAAGGGGTGGCCACGAACGAACCGCCCCCATGCACCTCTGTCCCCAGTCAGTCGACGCCCCTCCCCCCAACCAGCACCACCTTCGTTCATGTACTTCCTCACTCCATCCTTCCACCTCATATTCGGTCTACCTCTCCCCCTCTGTCCCTCCACCTCGCTCTCATACACCCTCTTAGTCATTCTCTCGCTTTCCATACGTTCCATATGGCCGAACCATCTCAAGTTGTTCCTTTTCACACTTTCCAGCACATCTACCTCCACACCACACCTCCTTCTTACTTCCTCATTAGTCTGTCTATCCCTCCATGTAACTCCGCACGCACTCCTTAAGTAATTCATTTCCACTGCTCTCACTCTTGGTCTGAGTCTCAACCAACGTCCATGCTTCGCTTCCGTAAGTCAGTGTCGGGATTACCACACTGTCATGCAAGGACTTCTTCACTTCCATACTGACCACCCTATTTTTGTTACTGCTTTTAGCGTTCCTACAACCCTCTTCCCCTGTTGTACCCTCTCCCGCACCTCTTCATCCATAGTCCCATCTTTACTCAACACACTGCCCAGATACTTAAAAGAGTTGACGATCTCCATAGCCTGACCGTTCAGCTTCACCTCA
Organism: Paralithodes platypus; assembly: GCA_032716605.1. Lineage (NCBI taxonomy): Eukaryota > Metazoa > Arthropoda > Malacostraca > Decapoda > Lithodidae > Paralithodes > Paralithodes platypus. The sequence goes on from CM064500.1 coordinate 1,684,444, forward strand.
CACTCTGTGACTTCACCCCTTTCGAAGACCATAACCTTGCTCTTCCCCGTATTTACCTTCAAATTCCGTTTTTCGCACACTGTTCCAAACTCATTTACCAGACCCTGCAACTCCCATTCATTATCACTCATCAGAACTGTATCATCCGCAAACAGCAGTATAGGTAGCTTCCACTCAATTCCCTCCCTTTTCAGCGATACACCAACATCCACTGCTCTTGATAGTATTTCTTTCATAACTCCATCCATATATACAGTAAACAACCACGGGGACATCACACACCCCTGTTTCAAACCAACATTCAGGTCAAAGAACTCGCTCTGCTCACTCTCCACACGTACTGCCGCCTTTGCACCCTCATACATGCTCTTCACTGCTTTCAGCAACTTGCCCTCTACTCCGTATATTCTAAGTACTTTCCACAAACCTTCTCTATCCACTCTGTCATAGGCCTTCTCCAAGTCCATAAAGGCAACATACACCTTTTGTTTCTTCTCCAGATACTTCTCCACAACACAATTCAGGGTAAAAATCTGATCTACACATCCTCTTCCCTTCCTAAAACCTCCCTGCTCGTCGCCTATCCATTTCTCCGTTCTCACTCTCACTCTCTCAATCACTACCCTACTGTATACCTTCCCTACTACGCTTAGAAGACATATTCCTCGGTGGTTACCACACACTCCTCTTTCCCCTTTGCCCTTATATAGGGGGACTATTATGCCAGTCTTCCAGTCATCGGGTGCACTCCCCTTCTCCCATGCTAGTTTGCACATTTTCCATACCCATTCTATCACTATCTCACCACCATACCTCAACATTTCCCCACACACTCCATCTGTTCCTGGTGCTTTCCCCAACTTCACTCTTTTCATGGCTTCCCACACTTCTGACCTCCTGATCCCCACCTCCTCCTCCACTACTTCTCTTCTTCTCCCTCCCATACCATATCCAGCTATGTTTGCTGGCTCTTCATTCCTTTCATTTAGCAACTCACTGAAGTACTCCCTCCATCTTTCGACTCTCTCTTGCTTCTCGGCTAGCATTCTCCCATTCTTATCTTTCACACCCTTACTGTTTCCTTTGCTACCTTCCCTAACTTTCTTGACTTCTTTCCAGAACAGTTTCTTACTCTCCCTCCATTTTACACTCAGATTCCTTCCAAATTCCTCATCTACTCTTCTCTTACTTTCCTTCACTACTCTCTTCACCACCCTCTTACTCTCCACGTACCTCGCTCGTTTCTGTCTCTCGGAATCTTCATTCCCTCTGCTACCCAACCACTCTCTATATGCTTTCTTCTTTTCTTCCACAGCTATTCGTACCTCTTCTGTCCACCATGCTGTACCTTTCACTCCCCTCCCTCTTCTCCTCACTCCACACACCTCCTCACATGCTGCACAGATCTCATCCTTAAACACCTTGCTCATCTCCTCCACTTCCTCCATAACTTCCAGGTCGAACCCACCTAGTCGTCTTTCCACTGCTCTCCTGTACTCCTCCCTGATTTCCTCCTCCTGCAACCTCTCCACCCTCCTCACCATTCCACCCTCCTCTCGCCTCCCTCCCGCTCTCCTCACCCACTTCTTTTGTATCCTAACCTTAGCTACCACTACATAATGATCAGACAGACCCCCTCCAATACCCCTATACACCCTAGCATCCATCACAGATTTCTTCATTCGTTCATCCACACATACATAATCAATCAATGACTTTCGTTCCACCACTGTCTTATCCTTCATCGTCATCATCCGTTTCCACGTGTACCTGTGGATCATTCTGTGTCGGAAGAAGGTGTTGGCTATCCACAGCCTCCTCCCCACACATACGTCCACAAGTGCACTACCATTCCCATTCACCTCTGATGGTACCCCCCACCCTCCCACCACTCCCTCAACTTTCCTATCACCCACCTTACCATTCATATCCCCAATCAGAAATATTCTTTCGTTCTTGTCAAACTTCTCCAGGCACGCCTCCACATTCATCCAGAACTCCTCTTTCTTTCTTTCAAGTATATCCTCTGTCGGGGCATACACACATACAATCACCCACGTTTGTATTCCTACTTTCATTCTCACCCACACAATCCTTGAATCCACAGACCCATACTCTCTTACACATTCCTTCCATTTGCTACTTACAAACAAACATGCACCTTCTCTCGCTGTTCCTTCACTCACTCCAGCACACACACCCATTCCACACTCCCACTCTCTCACATCTGAACCTTTCCATTTGGTCTCTGTCATTCCACATACATCCAGCCTGGCATTCACTAACACTTCCAGAACCTCTCTCTCTTTTGTGCCATCATTCATTTAACTAGGTGAAGCTTTATTCTGCACTGGGTACTGCCTCATGAAGCAATGGCGCTTGCAAAATCTTAATTTACAAAACTGAGTGCAATAAGTTGTAACCTTTTGAAATTCCAAATCTTAATGTATTACCTCTCAAAGTGTATTAATAATTTTAGTAAATATCGTTCGCTTCCATTGTGTATTCTGCCAAAGTATAACCCTAGATTATAGGTTTGACTCCTGTAAGGAGATAAAGAAAACCTAATATTTAGTAGTGGCCCCGTAATCATTGACGAACATGCCTATTACATAAGGCATCCTCTTCAAACACTAATCCGCCGTAGTTTGAATCTACCGCGCAGAGCATTTAAAAACAGAGGAGCCTTCATCATGAGCGCACGCGACCTCACTCATGGCTTCAGTCATTATGAATTGGGTTCTCACTATGAAAAAACTTCGTAAAAAATAAAAACAAAAAGAAAATAAGAATAACTATCCAATAAGCTTTCCATCATATCGTGGATGTACTTGTGTGGATTTCTGACCAGACGCTGAATCAGGCGTCATTCCTCCTTCACTGACATATCAAGTAAACCAAAATCCTTAATACATCAACGAATGGGAAGGGGACGGTCGGGAGGGCCCCAGTCGTCAATGATTACGGGGCCACTACTAAATATTAGGTTTTCTTTATCTCCTTACAGGAGTCAAACCTATAATTTATTAGTGGCCCCTCCATCATTGACGAACATGCCTGATATCTAAGACTGGAGGGGGACATTCGTAATCATATCATAACTCTAGAAAAGCAGATAATAAAAACAACCACATAGTATTCTTACTTTTTGAAAAATGTATTTAATACGGCGTAGGCCGGAAATATACAAGAAAAAAGGGGTTCAGGCAGGTGCGTGCTTCAAAGAAGCCTGCCCGACAAAAATAGGTAACCCTGAAGATTCTGAACACAGATCTGTAGTTACAAAAGGACAGCCACTCAACGAGTGGTGACAAAAATAATAAGTTATAAGTTTATATGTGCACATCATAAACCCCAAAATACATGTGGAGATCAATTGCTAATGAACTCCATTGAACTAATGTTACATTGCTTTCGCAGCTAAAACTACTATAACAACACCGTTGTTTTGTACTAAACTTTGTACTAGCACAAATTCTCGCAGAGAAATTTTCATATCACATTTTAACCTTAAATTGTATCACAGCTCTCATACTCCGGCGGGGTCTAGGGTGTCCTATGTCAACTGACTGCACCCCCCCTTCCTTGAAAATAAACATAAGTGACTGCAGGGCCACCTAGACCCTCTGCCTTAAAGCTATACATGGTAAGGAAGGTTTGTCTAGAGCAACTGACAAGTATCTAGAGAGAAACGTATGATTAGACGCCCACAACTGTGTGGACGCAATATCTTCAACTGAAAAGTTTTTCAGGAAACGTAAAGAGGCCGCCCACTTGCGTAAATCGTGGGCCCTACCCACAACGCCGGGATTACTCTCTTTAATGACTTCTACCAGAAGAGAGGCTAATCGCCGTTTAAGTAAGCGTTTACCCGTACTCGCTACCCATAAAGCACCTTGGGGGTTATGAGGAGCTATTCTCAAATATTTGGTTAGAGCTTGCACTGGACATAAATTATGATGCACCTTTCCCCTTTTTAACGCCGGCACCGTGAACTCAGAAAACACGTGTGCACTATGCTCATTCTTGGCTACAAACGCCGGGGAGGGTGCAATGGAAATTGAATCATTAAGTCTACCAAACCTAAGACAATTAGGTGTGTTGCTCATCGCCGCCAGCTCAGACACTCTGTTTCCGGTGGCCAAAGCCAAAAGGAAAACTGCCTTCTTTAAGATTAAAGCAAAGTCTGCAGTATTTTGATACAGACGAGAATGAAGTAAAGACAAAGCTTTGTCCAGAGACCAAGTAGGCATGAGCTGACGGGGAGGTGGGCGGAGTTTAAAACACGCTCTCATAAATCCTGTTTCCTCCGCCACCGGTATGGATAGACCTGTAAGGTCGAAAAAGGGCACTCTAATCGCAGTTAAGTGATTCTTCAAAGTAACCACAGATAAACGTTTCTGCTCAAACAGATAGTTCAAGTAATTAAAAACCAATGCCACTGAGGGTACAGTTTGTTCCGTTCTAACAATCCAAGAAGTAAAAGCTTTCCAATGAGATTGATATTGTCGCTTAGTAGACTGAGTATATTGATTGAGCAATTTATTGGTCACATCCCTACCGTATGGTGCTAGCCACTTGGCCTCCTGAATGTCCATAATGCAAAAGTCAGCGAGGTCTCTAGGTTGCCAATCGTGTCTAAGTGGAAGTACTCGACCGGGAGCGATACCGGGTCCGGGCACCACATTATTAACTGCTGGTACCACACCTGCGCCGGCCACAGGGGCGCGATTAGCGAGACTAAGCCTCGATAAACTCGTAGTTTGTTCACTACGTGGCACATTAGTGACGCATCTGGCGGCGGAAACAGATAGATGGAGCTCCATCTGTTCCAGTCTGGCCCCCCTGCCGGCGTTATCGCCCGGCGGGTGAGGTATAGAGGGAGCTTGTGAGTCTCCTCGGACGCAAAAAGATCCACTTGTGGATGGGAGAGCTCCGCAATCATTAGGTCGAAAATGGGTTGCTTGAGCTCCCATTCTACTGTCGTGCTCTGTCTCCGGGACAGAGCGTCTGCCCAGACGTTCGCTACGCCTGGGAGATAAGATGCGTGAAGATAAATATCTAGACTGGTGGCTAGAACAAAAATCTCTTCCGACACGAGTAGCAACTTCCTTGACCTCGTTGACCCTTGTTTCTGAATACAGTGAACTGCATTCAGATTGTCCATTCTGAAGGCCACTGACTTGCCCCGTAACGCCGGGCCGTGAGCCTGAAGGAAATACAAGGGGACTAGTAACTCTTTGACATTTATGTGAGAGATTTCTAAGTGGGACCAAAGTCCCTGACCCTGGTGCCCCTGATTTGACTGAAATCCCCACCCTATGGTGCCTGACGCATCCGTGTCTACCCATACCGTTGGAGGAGGAGAGGTCCATGACATGATTGAGTGCAATGTTTCCCTCTTCGCCCAGACCGCTAGTAAGGTGTGGATTAATTTTGGTATGGGCCATAATTTTCCCGCCGGTAAGAGTGGGAAATATTTGTTGCCTTCCAATATTAATCGTTTTACTTTCAACCGGCCCAACTTGACAGTTAGCTGAATCCAGTTGAGAGAGCCGACCAGAGACTCCCAGACTCTTCGTGTCGTAGTCAGACTGTGAAGAAACCTGAACAGTTTCCTGCGAAACCTGTTGCGATTGTCCACACTCTGACTCAGAGTGAGAGCGGCGGTGTCCCAGACCAGCCCTATCCACTGAATTACTCTTGAGGGAACAAGGTTTGACTTTACCAGATTTACCTTGAAGCCTAGAGTTTTGACATGATTTAAAATGATATTGACATGTTTTATGCATAATTGTTGTGTCTCTGCCACCACCAGCCAGTCGTCTAGATACCACAACACTCTGATTCCCTGTTTTAACAACGGCATCAGGGCTTGCCGGACTAGTTTCGTGAATAATCGAGGTGCTAGGTTCAAACCGAACGGCATCCTCTGAAAAACAAAATTTTGGTGCCTGATCCTCAAGGCCAGAAACCTTTGAAATCTTTTGTTGACCGACACGTGCCAATAGGCGTCTGTCAGGTCTAGGGAACACATCCAGCCTCCCGGCGGAAGTGTTAGCCTGATTTGATGAACTGTTAACATTCTGAAAGACTCGTTGTAAATGTGAAGATTCAGATAAGACAGGTCTACGACCGGCCTCATCTGAACACTGTCCCGTTTGGGAACCAAAAACAGTTTTGACGTGAATACAGGGTAATCTGGAGGGACCGGGATGATGACATTCTTGGCAATCATCTCCTGGACCAGCAACTCCACCTCTAATGAAACACAATTTGCCGTTGTCGGCTGACGTAAGCGAGATCGCCGGAGCCACTGCCAAGTGATGCCTTTGCGTGCCACCATCCGTGCCCAGGTTTTTAACGGCCATGCTTGGTGACACGTTCGGAACGACCCAGTTAGCAGACAAGGGTTCGCCGGCTGTACTTCCCTCGGTTCCTCCGGCTCTAAGATAGGCACTGGGAGTGAGAAAGACTTTAGTTTTTTGATGGTGGGTTTGGTGGTGTTGGACGCTTCGCCGGCTGGCTGGTGTGGGCCGAAGACTGGCCCTGCCCCGGCTTATACTGGCCGCGTCCCCTCTGTCCTGAAAACCCTCTCTGTCTATGCCTGAACTGACCCAGGGGGGATTGGGAGGACTTAGGCGGAAGAAACGGCTTAGAACCCCCTGGCTGAGCTTTAGTAGGAGGCTTAGGTTTGGGGAAGTTAAATGCGGGTTTCTTAGCCTGTGCGGGACTGTGCTTCACGGCCTGTGCCATGTTAAACACTGTTCGCCATACATCAGGGGACATTAAAGAAGGTGTAAGTACTGGGGACATTACCACCTGGTTAGCAATGCGATCAGGCAGCTTGCGAACTAATGACATCCTAAGATCCTGTCGTGCTCGCACCGCCTCAAGTAAGGCTGTGCGTATGTCACCTAAGGATTGAATCGACGACTGAAGAATCAGACGCCGGGATAACTCAACTGATCTTCGAGCATCCGCGTCTGCGATTGCCTGAGTAGACCTGAGTAAAGACTTAGCCACCTGTTGAGAAACTATGTACTGTGAAAACAGGCGGAAAGCTTTTCCCCTTAGCCTAAATTCTCTGTCTAGGTGAGAAGGGGTAGGGGTAGTGAATGGTCCTTTAGTTCACAAAGATTAATCTTAGGGGCAGCTAAAAAAAATAAAGCTGACGGAACTCCGCCGGCAGAACCTACCGGCATTGAGAACCATGAATGTGTATCCTGAGGGATCTGGTGGGAAGATTTAGAAGTGAAAGTGGTTGCAAAGTTTTGAGCCTCTACCTCCCAATCCACCCAAGGTCCTGGTCCCAACTGTCCCACCTTCAACACTGGATTAGCTGTCTCGTCTGTGACGGTCTGTAAATCTAGTTCAGGAGTAAGAGCCGACAGAGCCTTAATATCATTAAACCCATCCAGCTTAGACCAGTCTGAAAAAAGTTTTGAAGCTGAGGCAGGGGGTAAAGCAGGCTTAGATGCATAAACAAAATAATCCTGATGATAATAACTAGGTATAGCCTTGATATTTACGTCCAAAACATTACCCAAGGCATCCAATGCCCTTAATTTCTTAGACTTATTTCCCTGGATAAACCACTCACGTGGTACCGGGAGTTCCCCTGACAAGGTAGGCTGGGCAAGCTCTGGCTTAGAGGGGTTCAAAGGGACCCATGACTCGTCTGGCCCATAAAGCAGGGGCATAGCTACCTTTCTAAGAGGCGCTTTGTCTAGAGGGGGTGGATTAACATCCGTAATGACCCTGACATTTGACGTAGTGAATGCCGCCGTAGCTGGCTTAGAGCTCCCTGCCGGTGACAGAGTAGGAGTGTTAGGAATCTTAGATAAATCGATTGACGTTATCAGAGGCCGTACCGCAGAACTTGTCAAGGGAGCCCCCAAGTCCATTGTGGGGTTTTCTCGTTGTTGATTAAAGAATTTTGATAGAGCATGAGTAAGTAACCCATCAATTTCTTGTGCTGTAACAAACTGGTTAGATGCAGAACTTTCAGGTGAATCAGTATTATCATGGGCGGCGTCCAGGCCTGAGCCTGACCCTTGTCCCTCCCTATCTGAAATTAATGACACTTCATCTTGTTCCTCCCGATCCTCCTGAGAAGACCCCGCCGAGGCAGGGGCACCTTGTTTCCAAGATAAATCAGGGATAGAGGATGGGGTCGCCGCGTCCCTATGGACATCGGCTACTGTGTGACTCGTATGAGTCGGACGTGGATGGTCAGACCCTGGCTGAGCAAACCGCCAAACACCGAGGCTCTGGCCTACGCTCTCTTGAGAGTCTGAAACATTCTCAATTATTGAATTTCCTGAACTTTCCGTTTCTAGGGTTAAAATATCAATAGGTAAATCTTGTTTAGGGACAGGCGCTTCACTATACTCTGAGGCTGTAACAGAAACATTTTCAGGTGTAGAGGTACGATGAGATGCACTAGACTTAGTAGAATGTCGAGAGGACTTCTTATGGGAATCCTTTTTGGAGGATTTGTGGCTACGGTGTGACCGCGAACTAGACCTAGGTTTGGAAGAATCACCACCATGGCCACTGGGGGAAGCTTCAGTCTTACACTTCTTACTAGCCGGGGAAGAGGCCCGACTTGAAGACCGCTGTCTGAGGGGTGACCTTGACCTCGATCTCGCCTGCGACGAGGAGGTGGCTGCCGGGGGAGTAGGCTCTCTCGGGCGTTTAAACGTATCCACAGACGATACAGAACCCTGGCTAGTCTCTGTCGGCTTAAAACCCGTTACTCTAGAGGTACGTTTAGGGGGAGGGTGCTCTGACAGCAACTTATCCCAAAGTGGGACGTTGTCACATTGAAGTGACTTATGTGCGACAATGGTAGTATAGGCCGACATTTGTTGTCTGACCTCTCTCAACGCTACCGCCGCGGTCTTGTCATTGTCACACAGGACTTTATTGGCTAATTGGGAGCAAAATGAACAATTAAGTGTAACCCAGAGACCCCTTGAACGGTCTAGACATCTAACACACCTTATGCAAAGGGTATGCGCAAAAATTGGGATACCCGCGCAAGTAGGGGTAATGCACAGGGCAAAAACTGGGGCCACATTAGCCATGACAGAGACTGGTGTGAGGAAACTACCGCCGGGTCTGTATTGGTCCGCCGGAGCTCAGCTCTGGAAAAATAAAGAAAAATTTCCAGGAATTAATGCTCATAAGGTTAACCCACGTGTTCGCATACAAGTGTTAATAACCCGCCGGGTAACGGGATGCAAAGACACAGCTAACACATCTCGCTACGCGGCTGGGTGTAAAGAGGCTAAACAAATCTTCTTAGCTAAAGAACATGAAGAATACCCTCTGATATAATGGTCCAGTATGGCACTTATAGTCTGTAGGAGGTGGTGACTGTCTCAAGATTCAATTTTGTAACAAAGCCCCCCTCATAAAGACGCCGGCCCTTGAAATATTTTAGTAGAATAGCCCAGGGCAGGAATATACGAGATCTGATTTTTTAACGAATTGTCCCAAACGATCGTCGTAAAAATAGAAGGCGGCGATACTGAAAGTATCACCCAATTAAGGTTAATCGAAATTGAATTTGTTTATAAATTCCTTAGTTCCTCCACTTAGGGGCACCCGCCGGGTGTGGAATCGATTTGGTTAAACCTCACTGATCCTTCAATTGCCGTAAGAGTAAAGGCAGCGATACACAGAGTATCACTCAAATGGATTGGTTAACTATATGAGACCTAAGTCGTTTTATCCCACCCTGCTCAGGTGCACCCGCCGGGTGAGAAGTCTAAAAGTTAACCCCACAAGTTCCTGACCCCACTTCTTTGTAAAAGATCGCCGGGGAGGAACGCCTAAACAACAGCTAGGTTTTCCATGTGGTTGTCGTAAACCAGGTAGAAAAACCTATAAAAAACGAGTGTTCTCAAGAACGTCGTTTCTTTATATATATCTAAATATATATGTAAGGATGGGTACAGCCATCCCGCCGGGAATTTAAAGGAGGCCTGAAACCAGGCACCCACAGAGACGCAGTCCTGGAGAGCCACAGACACCTCCCACGCCGGGGAACCAGCCAGAGTTAAAAAACCACGTGTGGCCCAACACTGCTCATCGGTCAGGATTTTTCATGGTGAAACCGAGAAAAAACCCGCCGGAAGGCAAACCCCACCCTGAACAGACACCATCTGAACAATACGACACGAGGAGAGACACGCACGACTAACCAAGGTCACAACATAATCCGTGGAATTAGCCAATACACAACTAAACCAGGAAACAAATATAGTCCGAGGAATTAGCCAATACACAACTAAAACCCGGATACACATGACACAGTAGGGCATATTTATAAAATAAATAATAACACTAGACATGTGGCAAAGCTACGAGCGGCTGGCTAGGCCTAGGTAGACGGCATGAAAATAGTTGAAATATAAACACACAGTGGAATATCACAACAGGAACCACCGCCAACACACCACCGAAGCGATAACTTCCCACCCCGGGAAGCCTGACACGGACCCAGAAAAAACTTCACTAAGTGAAGAAAAATACGCTGGGAACGTCAGCAAACACACAGCTTACCTCATCAGAAGGATAAAAGGCAGCAATAATTAACGCGTAATGAAAGCCGCCTGCATCACCAACTAACACAACTGTGAAAAGTTCACGTGTCCACAACAGGACCACGAGGGTACATCCGAAATAGATGCCCCATACATACGACCCAAAATACACTGCACTGCGGGCAACCAGCCCAGGACACTCCTGCTACGCCTATCCTAACCTTACTCGATACATCCTAGAGTAAACAAATGAGAAAAAACTCACTAGGGACGCAACGAATGCGGAACCAGCGGAGCCTGAAAGGTACGTCCGGGCAGGCTGAGCGCAGAGCAAAGAAGGAGGAATGACGCCTGATTCAGCGTCTGGTCAGAAATCCACACAAGTACATCCACGATATGATGGAAAGCTTATTGGATAGTTATTCTTATTTTCTTTTTGTTTTTATTTTTTACGAAGTTTTTTCGTAGTGAGAACCCAATTCATAATGACTGAAGCCATGAGTGAGGTCGCGTGCGCTCATGATGAAGGCTCCTCAGTTTTTAAATGCTCTGCGCGGTAGATTCAAACTATGGCGGATTAGTGTTTGAAGAGGATGCCTTATGTAATAGGCATGTTCGTCAATGATGGAGGGGCCACTAATAAATACTAAATTATCATTATAGATCAGTCAGTCAGTAGCCAACCCTTACTCCCACAAGGGGTAGGGAGGATCAGCAAGTGACACGAGAAAGGAAAAAGAGGTGACAGGAGAAGAACACATATAACAGTTCGCCCACAAACCCACAAAAAGCAAGCACACAAGCATTCAGAAGCACCAATTTCTCATCAGCACCCTAAATCAATGGCTTCACCTCATTATCTACTCTCAGATCGCCAGTATGGCTTCCTTAGGGGTCGCACACTGGTGATCTTCTTTCATATCTTACTAACTCTTGGTCATCCTCCTTTCGGGAATTCAGTGAGACCTTTTCTATTGGGCTAGACATATCAAAGAGTCTGGCATAAATCTCAAATTCCTAAACTACCCTCTTTCGGTTTCTATTCCTTTATTATCTAATTTCCTTTCTGGCCGTTCCATAGCTGCAGTTGTGGACGGCCATTGTTCACTTCCTCAACATATTGTCAGCACCACACCACCACCATCTGGTCTTCTTCCTACTAGAGACATTCAACAATATCATACAGTACCAGCTTGATAGTTAGTACAATTATTTATTGTTTTTATGCTAAATTTCGCCCTATTATCCCCTGGGGGTTAGGGAATAGAATATGCCCCACGTGCGATCTGCGTGTCGTAAGAGGCGACTAAAGAGGTTGGGTCGGTGGGCTTGCGACCCCCACCCGGAAAAAATATCTAAGCAAAGAAAAACGAACGAACAGCCTCGGATGCGGACGGAACCAACGTTGACGAACCACGACCGACATGCCTTCGGACATTCTGAGAATGGCTACGTGGAATGTTAGTGGCATGAATGATGGCACAAAAGAGAGAGAGGTTCTGGAAGTGTTAGTGAATGCCAGGCTGGATGTATGTGGAATGACAGAGACCAAATGGAAAGGTTCAGATGTGAGAGAGTGGGAGTGTGGAATGGGTGTGTGTGCTGGAGTGAGTGAAGGAACAGCGAGAGAAGGTGCATGTTTGTTTGTAAGTAGCAAATGGAAGGAATGTGTAAGAGAGTATGGGTCTGTGGGTTCAAGGATTGTGTGGGTGAGAATGAAAGTAGGAATACAAACGTGGGTGATTGTATGCGTGTATGCCCCGACAGAGGATATACTTGAAAGAAAGAAAGAGGAGTTCTGGATGAATGTGGAGGCGTGCCTGGAGAAGTTTGACAAGAACGAAAGAATATTTCTGATTGGGGATATGAATGGTAAGGTGGGTGATAGGAAAGTTGAGGGAGTGGTGGGAGGGTGGGGGGTACCATCAGAGGTGAATGGGAATGGTAGTGCACTTGTGGACGTATGTGTGGGGAGGAGGCTGTGGATAGCCAACACCTTCTTCCGACACAGAATGATCCACAGGTGCACGTGGAAACGGATGTTGACGATGAAGGATAAGACAGTGGTGGAACGAAAGTCATTGATTGATTATGTATGTGTGGATGAACGAATGAAGAAATCTGTGATGGATGCTAGGGTGTATAGGGGTATTGGAGGGGGTCTGTCTGATCATTATGTAGTGGTAGCTAAGGTTAGGATACAAAAGAAGTGGATGAGGAGAGCTGGAGGGAGGCGAGAGGAGGGTGGAGAGGTTGCAGGAGGAGGAAGTCAGGGAGGAGTACAGGAGAGCAGTGGAAAGACGACTAGGTGGGTTCGACCTGGAAGTTATGGAGGAAGTGGAGGAGATGAGCAAGGTGTTTAAGGATGAGATCTGTGCAGCATGTGAGGAGGTGTGTGGAATGAGGAGAAGAGGGAGGGGAGTGAAAGGTACAGCATGGTGGAGAGAAGAGGTAAGAATAGCTGTGGAAGAAAAGAAGAAAGCATATAGAGAGTGGTTGGGTAGTAGAGGGAATGAAGATTCCGAGAGACAGAAACGAGCGAGGTACGTGGAGAGTAAGAGGGTGGTGAAGAGAGTAGTGAAGGAAAGTAAGAGAAGAGTAGAAGAGGAATTTGGAAGGAATCTGAGTGTAAAATGGAGGGAGAGTAAGAAACTGTTCTGGAAAGAAGTCAAGAAAGTTAGGGAAGGTAGCAAGGGAAACAGTAAGGGTGTGAAAGATAAGAATGGGAGAATGCTAGCCGAGAAGCAAGAGAGAGTTGAAAGATGGAGGGAGTACTTCAGTGAGTTGCTAAATGTAAGGAATGAAGAGCCAGCAAACATAGCTGGATATGGTATGGGAGGGAGAAGAAGAGAAGTAGTGGAGGAGGAGGTGGGGATCAGGAGGTCAGAAGTGTGGGAAGCCATGAAAAGAGTGAAGTTGGGGAAAGCACCAGGAACAGATGGAGTGTGTGGGGAAATGTTGAGGTATGGTGGTGAGATAGTGATAGAATGGGTATGGAAAATGTGCAAACTAGCATGGGAGAAGGGGAGTGCACCCGATGACTGGAAGACTGGCATAATAGTCCCCCTATATAAGGGCAAAGGGGAAAGAGGAGGGTGTGGTAACCACCGAGGAATATGTCTTCTAAGCGTAGTAGGGAAGGTATACAGTAGGGTAGTGATTGAGAGAGTGAGAGTGAGAACGGAGAAATGGATAGGTGACGAGCAGGGAGGTTTTAGGAAGGGAAGAGGATGTGTAGATCAGATTTTTACCCTGAATTGTGTTATGGAGAAGTATCTGGAGAAGAAATAAAAGGTGTATGTTGCCTTTATGGACTTGGAGAAGGCCTATGACAGAGTGGATAGAGAAGGTTTGTGGAAAGTACTTAGAATATACGGAGCAGAGGGAAAGTTGCTGAAAGCAGTGAAGTGCATGTATGAGGGTGCAAAGGCGGCAGTACGTGTGGAGAGTGAGCAGAGCGAGTTCTTTGACCTGAATGTTGGTTTGAAACAGGGGTGTGTGATGTCCCCGTGGTTGTTTACTGTATATATGGATGGAGTCATGAAAGAAATACTATCAAGAGCAGTGGATGTTGGTGTATCGCTGAAAAGGGAGGGAATTGAGTGGAAGCTACCTATACTGCTGTTTGTGGATGATACAGATCTGATGAGTGATAATGAATGGGAGTTGCAGGGTCTGGTAAATGAGTTTGGAACAGTGTGCGAAAAACGGAATTTGAAGGTAAATGCGGGGAAGAGCAAGGTTATGGTCTTCGAAAGGGGTGAAGTCACAGAGTGTGAGGTGAAGCTGAACGGTCAGGCTATGGAGATTGTCAACTCTTTTAAGTATCTGGGCAGTGTGTTGAGTAAAGATGGGACTATGGATGAAGAAGTGCGGGAGAGGGTACAACAGGGGAAGAGGGTTGTAGGAACGCTAAAAGCAGTAACAAGAAATAGGGTGGTCAGTATGGAAGTGAAGAAGTCCTTGCATGACAGTGTGGTAATCCCGACACTAACTTACGGAAGCGAAGCATGGACGTTGGTTGAGAGACTCAGACCAAGAGTGAGAGCAGTGGAAATGAATTACTTAAGGAGTGCGTGTGGAGTTACATGGAGGGATAGACAGACTAATGAGGAAGTAAGAAGGAGGTGTTGGAGGTAGATGTGCTGGAAAGTGTGAAAAGGAACAACTTGAGATGGTTCGGCCATATGGAACGTATGGAAAGCGAGAGAATGACTAAGAGGGTGTACGAGAGCGAGGTGGAGGGACAGAGAGGGAGAGGTAGACCGAATGAGAGGTGGAAGGATGGAGTGAGGAAGTACATGAACGAAGGCGGTGCTGGTTGGGGGGAGGGGCGTCGACTGACTGGGGACAGAGGTGCATGAGGGCGGTTCGTTCGTGGCCACCCCTTCGGGGATCACGGCGTCAGGCAATAGATAGATAGATAGACTAAATTTCGCTTCCTACCTGGGCAAGGTAGAAAAAATCATACATACATAAAATGTTAAGACTGAGTGCTCCACACATACGTGCAGTTTTAGTCTCTTGTCCTAATGGCGGCGTTCCAGGTAACCCTGTTAAGGACTGCTTCACTTGTCAAGTTTTGGAATTTGAGATCGGCACGTATAGTCCGATCCCAGGTCTTCCTCGGTCCTCCTCTTGGTGCAGCTCCCTCCACAATCACAGACCTGCATCTTTTCACCCAATTTTGTTCATCCATTCTGTCCAGATGCCCATACCATCTAAGTCTACTTGTACGCATCTCCTCGCTGCGGGTCCCCTTAAGTACATACACCTATGTACATTTGTAAGTTCGCCAATGTACATAATTACATTTATTACATGTTGCTGCTTGCGGGCAACACCTAATCCCGACTGACTGCCTCCCGCAGCCGCTCCGTCGACGCACCCTTCATGGTAAGGCAGTCTGCCAGTTGTCTTGATGTTGCCACCCATGTTACCTCCTTTAATTCCCCTTTTTCCAACATATCTCTAAGCACTGATATATCAATTCGCAGACGCTTGTCGTCCACCAATTTATAGGAGTATAGGGCTTCCACTAGGCTGCGGTTGTCCACAAAACACTTGATAGGGATACTCCCACCTCCGGAGATCTCCTGCAGAATACTCGCCACATACACAGCAGTACTAGCACCATCCAAAAGTGCCAGGGTCTCTGCAGCAAGAGTTGACTTTACCACCCGTCGAACCTTCCTTGATTGCCAGTAAACAGGGCCTCTCACATTATCAGTGTTGCACAGAAAGATGATAAAGCCTCCTTGAGACCCATGGTCCTGCAGGTTGGCGAACGATGCATCAGCATAGCACTCAATGTGGCACTCTTCTAAAGGTCCAATCTTCGGAATAAATAATCGTACATTATCCGATTTCACACGCCCAATCACCTTATTTAGTCTTAATATGTCAGACACCGTAGCCTTTGGAAGTGAAACACTCAGTTTGCACACATCGAACGCTATATCTGGGCGAGTGTGAGTAGCCATCCAATTCAGTTGCCCGATCAATGCACGACATTTCGTTCTCTCCTGGTCTGACAAATCACTAGTCTTCTCTAATGCTCGACGCTTGCTCAGCGTAACCGGAGTCAATGATGCTCCATACTGAAACTGGTCGATTGTGACACTGCCATCCTCTGTGGTAACTACATTGAGCCCCACATACTTAAAGCACTTGGAATCTGAAGTCCCGACCTGGAAGGTCCTGCGCAACTGGTTTATGACTTGCTGCTCAAAATTCACAGTACCAGCCCACAAGAAGTCATCCACATATATGCAGATGATACCTTCTGTTCCACCACTTCGACTCCACGAAAATAATGCAGGGTCCAGGGACGAGATTTTGGCACCTACTGTAGACATATCAGCTGGTCCTTCACCCTCATGTACCATTGCCTGGCTGCATCGCATAAACCATACACCGTCTTCCGCAGACGCCACAATAAACCATTGTCGAACTCGGGAGGAGGTCGCAGGTACACTTCACGCTCTATAGTGTTCCCTTGTAGGTACGCAGCTTGTATATCCATGGTGTGGCACAACCAACCATTAGCTGAGGCGAGGGATATCGCCAAACGGACAGCCTCCTTTGAGCAAGTGGGAGAATTCTTCTGCAGCTCTACAGTGTCCTCTTCAAAGCCCCTGGCCACCAAACGTGCCTTCACAATAGTCTTCCCATTCTTCAGCTTCTCTGTGACCACCCAACGTACAGATATGGCACGTTGACCCACATCATCCACCTCGTCATACACCTCATTGTTCCTCCAATTCTCAATTTCTCTTTCCTTAGCACACACCACTTCATCCGTATTAAAAAACACAAGCATTTCTGTCGCCTCGTCCACAGTTTCCCACGACGTAAGATCTTTGTCCAGATCCATCCAATTAATATTACCATCTTTGTCACTCTTAATGTTGTAGCAGTTGGGGTATTTACCAGTCATCTTCCCAGCACGACTAACAATTTTGCCTGATATCCACTCACCACTCGCTTTATCAATACCCTTGATCCTTTGACCCACTTTAACTTTCACTACATTACGTTCAGACACACCAGAGGCGATAGCACCGGCATCCGTCTGACGTATGTCACCGGGGGGGACCTCCACAGCAACCTGACCCCCACCACCCACAACATCAACAATGTTACCAGGATGTTCGTCATCATCCGAGTTTAGGTCTGAATCTACGAATCTAGGCACCACATTACCACGTACACTAGGTACGTCCAGAGAATGGGGAGAAGAATGGGGCACATCCTCATCATTTGACACGGCAGCAGTATCAACACTGGTAGGTACCATGGCAATTCGACATGTGTGTACCCTAATACACATTCCACCGTGCTAGGTCCCCGTCTTTGGATAATGCCAGAGCCACAGTGATACCAACTGCCCCATCTAGTCAAGCCGATAGCGGCAACAGATAGTGTTCTGATGATGAGGTTTTCAAATTTACGATTCATTTCTTTCCATTCACTTTGATCTGATTTGTTTCACAATTTATTACCATTTTGGCTCTTTTCATAGAAGCCCTACTCAGTAACAACGGTAAATTACATCTCACCACATCAGTAGTAATAGTGGCACGCATATCCCCTATACAACAGGGAAACGTAACTTTCTTGTAGGAAGTCACGGATGCCAATGCCAAAAGTGAAGCTGGAATTAGAGCATTCCTCCTTCACAAGCCTGCGCTCATGGTCAGTCAACCCCTGTATGTACTCGTCGAGCCAACGTGAACCACACTCAGTGTTTGTACAACCCGTATCTAGGACAGCACACCCTTGTGATTCACTCACTAGTTTCAGTAATTTGTCTTCGCTCTCATTATCATTCACATAGCCCACGAATAAGTTCACTGGTTCCTCATCGTACCCACCATGTCCCCCTCTGTTCTCGTAGGCATCAGGGCAACACGTGCCCAGTGATATATTGATTCACAAATAGCACACTTGGTTATTTTACCAAGTGCCCCCACTGGGTTTTTCTTCCTCCTGTCCTGTCGTTGACGTCCTCTAATGTGGTCTTATCTATTTCAGAAGAGGCAATTCTAGCCCTCCCGGAAAGTGACAGATGGATCGCCAATGCCCTCTTTTTCTTATCAATCGTTGTAAGTCGACACCAAACACCCACATCCTCATTCCACATTTCGTATTCTTCATCACGCTCTAATTTCGGAGGCCATTTCAGTGAGCACGCCATAATGCCCGAACTACGCTCTGCTACCAATGTTAATAGATATACGGAAGCAACCGCACTCACTGAAATCCTGGAGACAACTGCTGGTCGTTCGCATGGACCAGCCGACCATACTTCCATCCAGCCGATGACGTCATCAGCCAGCCTACGACTCAGCGGCCTGCCATTGGCTTGAGGCGGACGAGCTTAGTGCAGGTCGAGCCAGTCAACCTGCGCCACTTTGGCGTGACTGTGCTAATATATTAACACTCGTTATACCTAAACGTCTCCTCAGCTCATCATTTGTTATTCTATCCTGCAGCCTGGCCCCACACATCCATCTCACCATTCTCATCTCATTACGTTCCGTTCTGTTGACATCCTCTACTTTAACGGTCCATGTTTCTGAGGCATATGTCATTGCACTTCTAACACATGAGGCATACACCTTTCCCTTCAGGGGGAGAGGCATTCTTTTCATGGTCAGAACTGGCAGCAGTTCTCTGAACTTCCCCCAGTCACATCTAATTCTAGCGACAGTCACCGGCAGAGATGGTATCTCCTAGGTAACATAACTTGTCCACCAGCTCCAATGAATCATTTCCAAAATTCACAACGACAGGATCATCATTTAACATAAGCTGGCCTTTGCACACTACGCACTCAAATATCTTGATTTCTGACTTATCCTTCGGCAGGGGCCTTTTTATTCTAATACATGTACAGCGCTTACTCCCATGGTGCACCCAACATCGACAGATGGTACATCGAATCGAGTTAGCACCCACACCCTTTCCACACACTGCACATGGGTATGCACCGCTCTTTTCCACATTGCCTCGTCTCAATCTACAATGCATAACCTTGGTTTTGTTAATAGTGACTCTTAAACCCTTGCTCGCCGTGCCCTCTCTCCATCTTCTGAATTTGGCCTCAGCATCTTGGAATGTGAGAGGTGTGAATGATGACACAAAAGAGAGAGAGGTCCTGGATGTGTTAGTGAATGCCAGGCTGGATGTATGTGGAATGACTGAGAGTCTGAGACCAAATGGAGGGATACAGATGTGAGAGAGTGGGAGTGTGGAATGGGTGTGTGTGCTGGAGTGAGTGAGGGAACAGCGAGAGAAGGTGCGTGTTTGTTTGTAAGTAACAAATGGAAGGAGCGTGTAAGAGACTATAGGTCTGTGGGTTCAAGGATTGTGTGGGTGAGAATGAAAGTAGGAATACAAACGTGGGTGATTGTGTGTATCTATGCTCCGACAGAGGATAACCCTGTAAGAGAGAAAGAAGAGTTCTGGGTGAATGTGGAGCTGTGCCTGGATAAGTTTGGTAAGAACGAAAGAATATTTCTGATTGGGGATATGAATCGGAAGGTGGGTGATTAGAAAGTTGATGGAGTGGTGGGAGGGGGGGGGGGGGGTACCGTCAGAGGTGAATGGGAATGGTAGTGCACTTGTGGATGTATGTGTGGGGAGGAGGCTGTGGATAGCCAACACCTTCTTCCGACACAGAATGATACACAGGTACGTACACATGGAAAGTGGTGTGGAGGAAGAAGGATAAGGATAAGACTGTGGTGGAACGAAAGGCACTGATTGATTATATATATTGTGACGCACCCCAGTGCTGGGCAACGCAACCTGATTGTACTCCTTGGTACTCCACTGTACCGCCCGTGATCTGGCTACCGTCAGCCGCTATGTATATTGAGTGTGACAACTTATAACTATGTTCTTTGTATCTCTGCAAAGGTCTCGTCATGGGCTAACCAGTGGTGGGTTTTGTTTTAAGCCATGTCGAGACCTTCCATTTAATATGTAGTATCAATAGAGAAGTTGATAGATAGGATAATGGGAATTCAGAGAGAGAGAGTGAGTTGGGCTTCAGAGCAAGAGGGTAGCAACACGCCGCGCTGCCGGCCGGGTGGTTGCCAGACGTATGGACTGGTTGGCAGCCTTGCCCTTATAGCTAGGCGCGATAGGGTTGGTAGTCCATTGTTGCCTGCCTGGGCTGGGCCCATGTTGTCGTACAGCACACTGCCTGGAGGTTGGCTGTGTGTTCCTGGACTAGGTTGCCTAGAACCTTTGAGATTCTAACATCCCTTGCTCTCTCCCCACTTCTCACGGTTGCACTCTTTCTCTCTGACGACATTACTCTCATTTCATTCTTCTCTCTATTTAAATGCATAACCTTCCCTTGAGGTCCTAAAGGAGTTTCAGCACTCACCTCTCGTATTACTCTTAGGACAAGCATATATTTACATGTATTAGATTTAAGGGGTTAATGTGAACAGCGATCTTCTTGATGAGGATAGTTGGTGAACGTTCTACATGTTCACGAGTTATATGCCCTGCTCATCATCCCATTTGTGACTAGACTGGTGCCATGTGTAAGAGCCCGACCATGCCCAGGAGTTGTCTGTAGAGGGACGAGGACTTAGCCTTGATTTGCATACCGAGCCAGGAGCGAGTGTAGCACCCGAGACTACAGCTCGCTCGTAGTGCCGGTATAGTAGAGTAACGTAATTTATCTGTCCTTGTGTTCTCTACAGTCTTCTCCTGGGTTCTCGCTTTCGGTGCTGGGACTCGTTGTTCCTGTGACTTGGCCTGCTAGCTAGAACACATGGGGATGATGAGTGGGATATATCTTTATTTTACTATGCATTGCAGCTCTCTTTAAGTATATATCTATAACACTTTACAATACACATTACTCACACACAAGACAACACTATTAATACTTTCATGTATCAATTAACTGCACTGTCGTTTTGCTGCTGTGTCCGGAGTTCTGTTGCGTAGGGCGCATACGGACTCGGAGGGGAGACAGAGTGAGAGAAGCGAAGTAGCCTATGCGGTAGTAGGCTACCGGCGCAGTACTGTTGCCTGCAACCTTTTAGTTATTCCAAGTATAGATTCATTATTATAATAAGTGACTACTGTTTATGTTCCTCCCATGTGTATTATTAGGTATCTACTGGATCATGAACATCTTGTATGCTACATGCTAGTGCATGTTAGTAGGGGACAGTTAGTGTAGTGCACGCGCTTTCAAGTAGGCGTGTACATTTGTCATTTAGCATTTCACTGTCATACCTTTAGCCTGCTTCTATTCTACATTATTAGAGGCTTAATATTAACGTAGTTTCTTGAGTATTGCATTTCTTTAGTAATAACGTAACCTATAAATGTCTGAGGGAGTTTAGCCTCATAGCCTACCCCTGTTGTACACTTTCGCCGAGTTAAGGTACCTCGTTACCGTAGACGATAACTCTGTAGGGCGTTGGTGCTTTTGTTGTCTGGAGCATATAGTATTTGGGACTGGAATCGAGCGTGTCGTTGTCACTTAAGCCATTTCTGTCCTACGATCAAGAATCCCGAATATGTATTGCCGATCCAGCCGTAACAATATATGGATGAACGAATTAAGAAATCAGTGCTGGATGCGAGGGTGTATAGGGTGTATATTGAAGAGGGTCTGTCTGACCATTATGTAGTAGTAGCTAAAATTAGGATACAAAAGAAATGGGTGAGGAGAGCTGGAGGGAGGCGAGAGGAAGGTGCAATAGCAAGGAGGGTGGAGAGGCTACAGGAAGAGGAAATTAGGGAAGAGTACAGGAGAGCAGTAGAAAGACTACTAGGTAGGTTTGACCTGGAAGGTATGGAGGATATGAGCAAAGTGTTTAAGGAAGAGATCTGTGCAGCATGTGAGGAGGTATGTGGAGTAAGGAGAAGAGGGAGGGGAGTGAAGGGTACAGCATGGTGGACAGAAGAGGTAAAAATACCTGTGGAAGACAAGAAGAAAGCGTATAGAGAGTGGTTGGGTAGTAGAGAGAATGAAGATTTGGAGAGACAGAAACGAGCGAGGTACGTGGAGAAAAAGAGAGTGGTGAAGAGAGTAGTAAAGGAAAGTAAGAGAAGAGTAGATGAGGAATTTGGAAGGAATCTGAGTGTAAAATGGAGGGAGTGTAATAAACTTCTGGAAAGTAGTCAAGAAAGTAAGGGAAGGTAGCAAGGGAAACAGTAAGGGTGTGAAAGATAAGAATGGGAGAATGCTAGCCAAGAAGCAAGAGAGTCGAAAGATGGAGAGAATCTATCTATCTATCTATCTATCTATCTATCTATCTATCTATCTATCTATCTATCTATCTATCTATCTATCTATCTATCTATTGCCTGATGCCTCGATCCCTGAAGGGGTGGCCACGAACGAACCGCCCCCATGCACCTCTGTCCCCAGTCAATCGACACCCCTCCTCCCAACCAGCACCACCTTCATCCATATACTTCCTCACTCCATCCTTCCACCTCTCTTTTGGTTTACCTCTCCCTCTCTGTCTTTCCACCTCGCTCTCGTACACCCTCTTAGTCATTCTCTCGCTTTCCATACGTTCCATATGGTCGAACCATCTCAAGGTGTTCCTTTTCACACTTTCCAGCACATCTGCCTCCACACCACACCTCCTTGTTACTTCCTCATTCGTCTGTCTATCCCTCCATGTAATTCCACACGCACTTCTTAAGTAACTCATTTCCACCCCTCTCACTCTCTCAACCAACGTCCATGCTTCGCTTCCGTAAGTCAGTGTCGGGATAACCACACTGTCATGCAAGGACTTCTTAATTTCCATACTGACCACCCTATTTCTTGTTACTGCTTTCAGCGTTCCTACAACCCTCTTCCCCTGTTGCACCCTCTCCCGCACTTCTTCATCCATAGTCCCATCTTTACTCAACACACTGCCCAAATACTTAAATGAGCTGACAATCTCCATAGCCTGACTGTTCAACTTCACCTCACACTCTGTGGCTTCACCCCTTTCGAAGACCCTAACCTTGCTCTTCCCCGCATTTACCTTCAGATTCCGTTTTTCGCACACTGTTCCAAACATATTCACCAGACCCTGCAACTCCCATTCATTATCGCTCATCAGAACTGTATCATCATCTAACAGTAGTACAGGTAGCTTCCACTCATTTCCCTCCCTTATCAGCGATACACCAACATCCACTGCTCTTCCTTGTATTTCTTTCATGACTCCATCCATATATACAGTAAACAACCACAGGGACATCACACACCCCTATTTCAACCCAACATTCAAGTCAAAGAACTCGCTCTGCTCATTCTCCACATGTACTGCCGCCTTTACGCCCTCATACATGCTCTTCACTGCTTTCAGCAACTTGCCATCTACTCCGTATATTCTAAGTACTTTCCACATACCTTCTCTATCCACTCTGTCATAGGCATTCTCCAAGTCCATAAAGGCAACATACATCTTTTGTTGCTTCTCCAGATATTTCTCAACAACACAATTCAGGGTAAAAATCTGATCTACACATCCTCTTCCCTTCCTAAAACTGCCCTGCTCGTCACCTATCCATTTCTCCGTTCTCGCTCTCATTCTCTCAATCACTACCCTACTGTACACCTTCCCTACTACGCTTAGAAGTCATATTCCTCGGTGGTTACCACACCCTCCTCTTTCCCCTTTACCCTTCTATAGGGAAACTATTATGCCTGTCTTCTAGTCATCAGGTGCACTCCCCTTCTCCCTTGCTAGGGAGTACTTCAACGAATTGCTAAATGTAAGGAATGAAGTACCAGCAAACATAGTTGGATGGGGTATGGGAGGGAGAAGAAGAGAAGTAGTGAAGGAGGAGGTGGGGATCAGGAGGTCAGAAGTGTGTGAAGCCATGAAAAGAGTGAAGTTGGGGAAAGCACCAGGAATAGATGGAGTGTGTGGGGAAATGCTGATGTATGGTGGTGAGATAGTGATCGAATGGGTATGGAAAATGTGCAAACTAGCATGGGAGAAGGGGAGTGCACCTGATGACTGGAAGACAGGCATAATACTCCTCCTGTATGAGGGTAAAGGGGAAAGAGGAGTGTGTGGTAACCACCGAGGAATATGTCTTCTAAGCATAGTAGGGAAGGTGTACAGTAGGGTAGTGATTGAGAGAGTGAGAGCGAGAACGGAGAAATGGATAGGTGATGAGCAGGGCGGTTTTAGGAAGGGAAGAGGATGTGTAGACCAGATTATTGCCTTGAAATGTGTTGTGCAACAATATCTGGAGAAGCAACAAAAACTGTATGTTGCCTTTATAGACTTGGAGAAGGCCTATGACAGAGTGGATAGAGAAGGTCTGTGGAAAGTACTGAGAATATACGGAGTAGATGGCAAGTTGCTGAAAGCAGTGAAGAGCATGTATGAGGGTGCAAAGGCGGCAGTATGTGTGGGGATTGAACAAAGCAAGTTCTTTTTATCTGAATGTTGGGGTAAAGCAAGGGTGTGTGATGTCCCCATGGTTGTTCAATATATACAGTATATATGGATGGAGATATGAAAGAAATACAAGGAAGAGCAGTGGATGTTGGTGTACCGCTGATAAGGGAAGGAAATGAATGGAAGTTGCCTGTACTGCTGTTTGCTGACGATACAGTTCTGATGAGCAATAGTGAATGGAAGTTGCAGGGTTTGGTAAACATGTTTGGAACAGTGTGCGAAAATCCGAATCTGAAGGTAAATGAAGGTAAATAGGGTGCAGCCAAAGAGTGTGAGGTAAGGTTGAACGGGCAGGCTATTGAGAATGTCAGCTAATTTAAGTATTTTGGCAGTGTGTTGAGTAAAGATGGGAGTATGGATGAAGAAGTGCGGGAGAGGGCGCAACTGGGGAAGAGGGTTGTAGGAACGCTGAAAGCCGTAACAAGAAATAGGGTGGTCAGCATGGAAGTAAAGAAGTCCTTGCATGACAGTGTGGTAATCCCGACATTGACTTACGGGAGCGAGGCATGGACGTTGTTCGAAAGACACAAATCAAGAGTGAGAGGAGTGGAATTGAGTTACATGGAGGGATAGACAGACTAATGAGGAAGTAAGAGGGAGGTGTGGTGTGGAGGTAGATGTGCTGGAAAGTGTGAAAAGGAACACCTTGAGATGGTTCGGCCATGTGGCATGTATGGGAAGCGAGAGAATAACTAAGAGAGTGCACAAGAGTGAGGGAGAGGTAGCCCGAGATAAGAGGTGGAAGGATGGAGTTACGAAGTATATGCGTGAAAGCGGTGCTTGATGTGAGGAGGGGCGTCGACTGACTGGGGACGGAGGTGCATGGGGGCGTTTCGTTCATGGCCACCCCTTCGGGGATCACGGCGTTCAGTAATAGATCTACATGTATCTATCTATCTATCTATTGCCAGATGTCTTAGTCCCCTTTATGAGGGTTGTCATACACAAAATGCCTCCAAGCGGACCTATCCCCTGTAAGAGAGACAACCCGTGCCAGTTTACTGAAGGATTTACATGATTGACCACTCAATTTAGGATCCATCTGACTCTGATGCTTTCTATGTGTCTTATTAGCACTATTTTTCTACAATGGTGTGTGGCTAATCCATCCACTAACCTGCTTCACCCTTAGGTAAGCAGTACCGATTTGTATAAGGTTTACTCCCCTGGACAGGTTGCTGACCAAAGCTGACGAGTCCCATCCACCCAAATTTTTGTAAGGTTGTCTCCCCTACATGGGTTGCCGACCAAGGCTAACGAGTCCCATCCACCCGGTAATAGATAGATAGTAAAATTAAAAATAATGCTTGGCAGTTCTTAGTATACCGTATCCTTGGAATTGATAAAATGGCAAAAAACACTTAAATTTTGTGTGAATTATCCAGTATTCCTTCAGATATTTATTCCGATCTTAAAACCATTTTCTTCTGGTTTAATACCCTGCTGTTATACACCACTATTGTATATGACTGACCACTCTACCATCATAATAAGTTGCAAATCTTCTCCTACAGGCAACAGCAATCTGGTGTACACAATAATCTGCAAGTATCAGGCATTCCACGCCAGCCTTCCCACTTCACTATCATAATAACTTGTAAATCTTTTCTTACAGGCAACAGCAATCTGGTGTACACAATAATCTGCAAGTATCAGGCATTCCATGCCAGCCTTCCCACTTCACTATCATAATAACTTGTAAATCTTTTCTTACAGGCAACAGCAATCTGGTATACACAATAATCCGCAAGCGCCAGGTATTCCACGCTCTGGCCAACCTTCCCACCGACCACTCCACCATCAGTAAGAGTCTGGCTCGCCGGGGCAAGAGACTGATGCCGCCAGCCAGACTTAACTCCACCGAGTCCACCAGGTCCCTGCCTACCATGGAAGGAGCCCAGCCAGCCCAGCCTGCCCAGCCTGGCACACAGACAGCCACACTACCAGCTATGCCAGGTGTGTCAAATATAGTCCGTTTTAATTATGCTGGTAAGAAATTACTTGTTCCCACCTTAATTTCTTCGCTATTGCATTTTGTTATACCTAAATAAGTAAAACCTCGCCTATCCAAACTAATTGGGGGAGAACCCTGTCTGGATCTGCCAAAAAGTCCAAATCTGCCAAAAGTCCAGATATATATTCAGCCATCCAGAGAAATCTGGATAGTTGAAACATGAGTCTGGATATCTAACTTAAACAACCAGACATACCGGTAGGTTTCAGCCATCCAGACTAATACAGATGGCTGAGTGCTGACATACAAGTCTGGATATCAAACTCTGATGTACAGCCCCTTCTGAAACTGATTACAGTATTCCCCCAGTATACACTGACCCAAAGCATGTGATTTCTAATTATACTGAAGATATAAATGATACTCGATTGTACACAGTAGGCCTAGGCCTATGCTTTTTTTTTTTCAAAGTATGCGCACCAATGCACACCAGTATAAACAGTCCCTTTATTAAACAAAGACTCTTTCCAATACAGTTTATACCACCAACACCATCTACAAGCTATATTACCCCCAATGCAATTAAATTTAAGTTCACAACGTTATGAGATTAACCTCTAAGCTGCGCAGGTATGGTAGTTGAAAGTGCCCGCGGTGCGAAGGTATTCTGATTCATTCCTCACTAAAATTGTCAATTTACCATATATATAATTAATACTTATCCATATGCACCTATTTTACTTTTAATATGAACATATGAACATGGGAAAGCATTAAAACAAGTGGTAACAGCAATTGGCTGGTGAAAATTTTATATTTTAGCCCCGCGGTCGTAATCTGGGGGAAGTTCAGAGAACTGCTGCCAATCCTGACCATGAAAAGAATGCCTCTCTCCCTGAATGGAAAGGTGTATGCCTCATGTGTTAGAAGTACAATGACGTATGCCTCAGAAACATGGGCCGTTAAAGTAGAGGATGTCAACAGAATGGAACGTAATGAGATGAGAATGATGAGATGGATGTGTGGGGCCAGGCTGCAGGATAGAATAACAAATGATGAGCTGAGGAGACGTTTAGGTATAAAGAGTTAGCGAGGTGATGCGTACAAGTAGACTGGGATGGTATGGACATGTGGAGAGAATGGATGAACAAAATTGGGTGAAAAAATGCAGGTCTGTGATTGTGGAGGGAGCTGCAGGCCTTATCTCTAGGCTTTATTCAACATAGAATCCATATAATGGAGCAGATAACTGCAAATTTCAGGAGAATCGTTCAAATGGTGATGCAAGCATGAAATTTGGTACATGTACCCTTCAAGGTCCATTCTTCTCAGAAATACCGCTGGCCACGCGAAAATCCAATATGGCGGTCATTTTTCAAGATGGCTGCCGTGCCTGACCATATATTGCTTAATTTTTTTGTAATTATTACCTGGTGAACATTTTAAGAGAAAACTGTTTCTTGCTAACCAGATTAATGAGAAGCACTGTTTTAATCATTGTCATAGTCTATAATTGGAATTTTAGAATGACATCCAAGATGGCGTCCATTAATTTCATATGTTCATATCTAAGCAACTACTGAACATATATACATGATTTTTGGTGTGCACATACATTCTTTGGGTCAGATAATCCAATGGAGCCATTTTCACATTTGTTAGTAAGGACTGAGGCAGTGATGAGATCTTGCAAATATAATAGAGTGATGGTGCTGTCAATGGAGCTTGTCATCTTCTTGCTCATCAGGTCTTTCCGTGAAGCCAACTTTGCTCTCTATTGCCAGGCATTGAGTGAGTTAATCCCCTTCTTCTTTGCCAATAACAATACAAATTATGCCAGGTGGCTTCCAGTCCACCTGAGGGACATGCTCACTCTGGAGAGCACACACCCTTAGCTGTCTCAAGAATTCAAGAAGGGAAACTTTGTTGTCCACAAGACAAGTCGTGACTTCTCTGCAATGGCCCTTGACCAAGCCCATGAGCAGGCCAATGCCATCATCAAGGCTGATGGTGGAGCCATTGGGCTCACTGAAGACCCAGCAGCACTTAGGCGATGGATGGTTGCTGCTCCTGAGGTAAGCCGTTTGGTGTCCCTGTATGAACAAGAGGCTCAAGCTAAAGAGTCAAGTGAACACACAGCTCACCACGAGCAAACACCGCAGGCACAGCTGACTTTCCTGGAAAGAGTCAATAAGCTGTCTCTGACTTTGCAAGAGTTGGGCAGTCCTTTCCAGGATGACAGTCAAGAGCTGTATTCTATTGACAACAAAGACATAGCTCACCCCAGCTCAGTGGAACTTCTGCAGATTCACTTGGAGAGAGGCCAAACTAAATTCCAGGACTTTTCTGAAGCCTTAGCAAATAATCCAGTTTCCTTCTATGAGTCAATCAAGAGGAACAAAACTGACTTCTTCAGGCAAGAATCTGCTCCTATTAAGCACTCAAAGCAGAAGCTTCTGAAGGAGGACTACAAGCTCTTCTCAAAGCTGTTCATCTCCTGTCAGAGCAGACAGTGTGATCTGCAGGAGTTCTTCCAGCATGAGAATCAGGCATTCCCAGCTGCACTGAGTGAGGGTGGAAGGCTGTACACTTGCCAGAAGTCTCAACTGACCTCTATCTTGGAGACTCATGTTACATCAACAGACGAAAAACCAGAGACCGATGTCCTGATTGTAGATGGGTTTGCTTTGGTCCATGTCTTGCCACCAAAGAGAGGAAAGACCTATGAGGGCTATGCAACTCTGGACTTCCTGCCATTTATTCACAGCTATGCTACGAAGTACAAGACAACACATCTTGTCTTTGATGTGTACAACCCATCCAGCCTCAAAGCCGAGACCAGGTCTCAACGTGGCCAGGGAGGAAGACGCAAGGTGACAAACAAGAACAGCATTCCATCCAATTGGCGTAACTTCCTTAGGCATAATGACAACAAGACGGAGTTGTTCCAGTTCCTGGCAGACAGGGTTGCCCAAATGTCTGCACCAAACTTGGTAATTGTCACAAAGGGATCTGCAGTCCTCAGCACTCATGAAACTGGTGTTCAAGGACTAGACAAGTGCTCTCATGAGGAAGCTGACAGCCGCATCTTTGTGCATGCCAAATATGCTGCAGAACATGGGAGCAAAGCCATCATGGTCAAGGCAAATGATACAGATGTTGTGGTCATTGCAGTGAGTGCCTTTCCAGCCCTTCAGAGTTTGGGGCTAGAGCAGTTATGGGTGGCATTTGGTCACGGTCAAAGCCGGCGCTGGATCAGTGTGCATGGCCTGTATCGCTGTATGGGGCAGGAGAAGGCTAAAGGCATGTTATTCTTTCATGCCTTCACAGGGTGTGACACTGTTTCAGCCTTCCGTAACAAGGGAAAGAAAACTGCCTGGCAGACATGGGATGTTTGTCCAGAGGCCTCCCCTGTCTTCTCCAAGCTGAGCCAGTACCCTCTTACAGTGGAAGATAGTGACCTGGAGATACTGGAGAGGTTTGTCATACTGATGTATGACAGGTCCAGCACTGCTACCACTGTGGGTGAGGCCAGGCTTGACATGTTTGCCAGAAAACAGAGGCCTTATGAGGCCATTCCACCAACAAGAGCAGCTCTGCTTCAGCACACTAGACGAGCTGCCTTCCAGGCTGGTTGTGTTTGGGCCCAAGCAACCCAGTGTCAACCAGAAGCAGAGAGTCCTGCTGATTGGGGATGGCAGAAGGTTGGTGAAGAATGGCACGTCTTCTGGACAGCCCAAGAGTTGCGAACAGCTGACCAAATGTGGCTGTAAATCAGACTGTCGTGGCAGGTGCAAGTGCTACAGGCTGGGTCTCTCCTGTACAGCTCTGTGCACTTGCAAATGTGAGGTGTGAGTCTTTGATTCTATGGTATTTTTACTAATGTTATTTGTACTCAATGGATATGTATAAATGGTGTGAATTAGGCCGTTTCCTACGATATAATCTTCCTTCACTTTGTCTAGTTACTTATGACCCTGATGAGTTAATAATGTGACAAGTCTTTCTAATTCTCTGACCTCAAAAATGTAGGATTAGATGAAAAAATCATTTGTCTAGCTCTACTAATAGCCAAGATATCACAAAATTTGTCTTTTAACCCCAGAAGCCCGATACACTACTCAAATAGCACGGCTTTAAATAGCCTTTAAATAGCCTGCTGATGGCTGCTATTTACTTGTATGACGTCACGGTACTTTTGCGGTAATTTTCACCGAGTTCCAATATCACCGAAACTACCGTGATGTCAACACAATGGGTTTAAGGAAATTTCACTATGGCAAAGGTGCATAAACACGGAAAATCACGGAAAAGTTACCTCACGAAAACAAGCAATATCTCAGTAACTACTAGGCCTATGGAGCTGAATTTTTTTACGAGACAAAAGCTGAAAGTGACCTCTCTCACATGGTTTATGACTCATTTCTCTATCTTTATTCTTTGATTAGCTATTAAGCCATAAACACTACCGAAAATCGCCCAAAAATCCGGCCTCCTCGAGTTAATGGCGGCCATCTTGGACGCCATCTTAGTTAAAGTCTAATATGCAACTGCTTTGGACAAAATTACCTTCACTTACCACGTTAGAGCCAAAAAAAAAATGGATTGGACAGTATTCATGTCTTTTTTCTTTCAATTAACTGACCCATAACAGTAGGGCTCAGTCAGATGTGTCGGCCATCTTGAAAAATGGTCGCCATATTGTTTTTTTGCGTGGCCAGCGGTATGTGCTTTGAAAGTGAGCTTTGAAGAATACCTGTACCAAATTTCATGCTTGCATCACCATTTGAACAATTGTTTCACTTATCTGCTTCACTAATACCATAACTGCAACGACAGAAAGAAAATGTTGTAAGAATAGGCTAGCAGGTGCAAAAGTAATACTGTACAGTACAGTACTGTATAAACAAACTAAGGCAATAATCCTCACGTAATAATAACTACATAATACAATGTAATAGATCCTACAAACAAACTATGATATCCTTGTTGCTTAACCCTCTCACCACGGAAGACCTCTTGAACGCCCATAAAAAAGCATATAACAGGTACCCGGAAGGCCTCTTGAACGCCCAGTGGTTGAAAGCCTGTGAGCTTTGTGTGCGAGGCGTCGGTCCGACGCATGTAAACAACAGCCGGCTGGACCGACGCCCCGCATCTCCGGCCACAAGAAGGAGAGCGTCGCTTGTTCGTGTGTGCCTGTATGTTGTTGTTAAGTATCGAAAAGTGGTGTAAAGTGGCTGTTTTGGCCATAAAGTTATCTCCAATGAAATCATCATCACAGCTCAACCAGTTGACTTAGAGAGCTCTACTTAACGCCATTCTACAGGTAAATAACACAGCTACGCTTGGGGATGCGCGGGAATGCGGGAAGCAGTCTGATTAACGAATATACGGTAGCCTAGCCTAGACGTTTTTCGGCCAAAACACCCGGGTTTCGAGGAATATATATATAATACATAGCCGGGGCTGGAGGGTTAATAGTAATACAGGAAAGTTAATAATTAATGACACATACTTATAAGAGTTACATTAAGAGATCAGGCAGAGTACTGTACTGGCAACAGGACATCAAGTACGTCCGCCATCTTAAATCTTGCAGTGTTGCCATATCCGTAATTACAATGTTGCCAACTTCATCACACAACCCAATATCATCACATTCTCCCCTTTCTCTAAATATCTGATACATTCTTTACAAATCAAAACGGGTAGGTGGGTGACGTGTACGTCCAGATCTTCTTAGCACTGGAACCGTCTCACTAGGTTCAGGGTTTCCTGGAGGTGTTGGAATATCCTGTGGAGCAAGGTCATCTTCTTCAGTTGGGGTAGCATCAAGGGGCTTTCCTGGGGAAGTCAAAGGGTCCTCCGCAGCGTCCACAGGTGTATCTTGGGATTCCTTAATAACCCGGTGAGACCCAGCGTCGTACGTGTTGCGTCGGCAGTCTTTGATCACCAACTCCCAGCGACGCATCACGTGCGTCCGACATATAAAAAACACTTACGTGGCTCGTAAGGTAGGAAATGGCAGGAGAATAGGAGGGGGAGGTACCGTAGTGTGTGTGGGAGACGGGCCAGTAGGTGTGAGCGGGCCGAGACAGCCGCGCGGCTGGTGGTGGTGGGCTTAGTGGGGATAGTTTACACCCCTAGTTCACCGCCACTTTGAACCTTCATTACTCCGGTCGTATGGGAGCTAGAGGCTTGAGATTTATGTGAGATACTCCTTAGGATGTATGCCGTACAATGCCATACTCAGTTTTTACCCTAGTGCTCCCGGGCGGGTGGTCATGCGGGGGAGACGAACTATTGAACCCCCCGCCCCCCAAATGACCGAAATGAGTTTTTTTTTATTTTTGTCTTCATTTCTCACCATTCTCTTCCATTTTGGCTCAACACATTTTTTTGAGGCTCCCCCCCCCCCAACACCCCCCCCCCCCCCCCCCCCCCCCCCCAAAAAAAATGGCAGAGGTGATTTTTTTTTTTTTTTTTTTCATTTCTCATCCTTGTCTTCCATTTTAGCAAACAAAAAAAATAAGTGAAAATGGCTTGGGACTGGGGTGAACAAAATATTATAACTAGCCGGGTCTCAACTGGGGCTAAGTGTCGGGTGGATACCGTAGTCACTTCGCCTTTTTGGTTGCGAATGTGGGCGTAATGTGGATTTGCTTGAAGGAGCTCCACTTTTTCAACAAGTGGATCTGTCTCTCTCATCCGAACGTGACGCTTCAGGAGAACAGGTCCAGGATGACATAGCCAGGAGGGCACTGAAGCTCCAGTAGAGGAACGATGTGAGTAATTCAAGAGTCTCTCGTGTGGGGTAGCATTAGTAGTTGTGCACAATAATGAACGAATTGAGTGGAGAGCATCAGGTAGAACCGCCTGCCAGTTTTGAACGGGTAGACCACGCGATTTCAGAGCCATTGTAATTGCCTTCCATATTGTTGAGTTGAACCGCTCCACTTGACCATTGCCTTGGGGGTTGTAGCTTGTGGTTCTGCTGCAGGCAATTCCTTTACTTACCAAATATTCTTGCAGTTCTTTGCTCATGAATGATGCTCCCCTGTCTGAGTGGATATAGGCAGGCATACCAAAAATAGAGAACAACTGAGAGAGACAACTAATGATAGTCGAAGCAGTCATATTCGCACAAGGGAACACAAAAGAAAACCTGGAATACTCATCCACAATATTAAGGAAATATTGATTCCTATCTTTGTTGGGCAGGGGTCCTTTGAAATCCATATTAAGTCGCTTAAAAGGCTGTGTAGCTTTTATGAGATTAGTCTTTTCTGGCTGATGCAAGTTTGGCTTGCACTCTGCACATACCCTACATGATCTGATCACCTGTCGCACATCTTCCACTGAGTAGGGCATATTCTTAGATTTAACAAAATGGTACAAGTGAGTAACTCCTGGGTGACACAAAGCCTCGTGGAGAGCTGACAGTGATTGCTGGTCATGACTTGTTGCCCCACAGTGGGACCTAGAGAATGCATCAGGGGAAATGTTTTCTGGACCAGGTCGGTACATAATATCAAAGTCAAAACAGCATAGTTCCATCTTCCAGCGCAATATTTTGTCATTCTTCATCTTATTTTTATGCTGTTTGTCAAACATTACGGGTTTGACAACCCGAAGGGAAGGAAGGAAAACTAACTATTTAGTAATGGTTCCGTAGTCAATGACGTGAGAGCCTTATATATATAAGGGCTCCCCGGAGACCCCGTGAGGGTCCCGGAGAAAGCATAACGCGACCCAAATATATAAAAAATACATCCTAGGGTGAAACCCTTTACTTAGTTCCTAGGGAATGTCATTAAAAAAGGTAACCATTAGAAAAAGAAAGAAATTTTTTATGAGTAAAGATTAGAAACTATGAATGTTGTCTTACTAAGTCAACTAGTGCGCCGTTATACAGTCCTTCCCTTGCATGCGTCCCCCAGCTGGTCACGCTGGGTTTATACGTCCTTCATAGTACAAAGTTGCGCATGTGCATGGGAAGAGGGAGGAGGGAGGGCCGCTTTACGTCATTGACTACGGAACCATTACTAAATAGTTAGTTTTCCTTCCTTCCCTTCGGGTTGTCAAACCCGTAATTTAGTAATGGTTCTCTCCGTCAATGACGTGAGAGCCTAAGAATACCAAGATCGGTGGTTGGGACATCTCATGCTCAACGTCAAAGACTGAAGAGAACCAAAACTAACGGCTCGCGCTGTTGTAATTAAATAACTAGAATTAAGAAAAAGTGTAAAGTATAAAGGCAGTGTTTCTAAGTAAGCCTTAGGAAGCTATAGAAAGGTAGATAATGATAAGGATGCCGTAAAACTTAACAAAAGAGCCACTATATATTGTAACACATAAGAATTGTACATACTATAGTACTAGAATGATTTGTAAAAAGGAAAATCTATTCATACGTATTAAACTCACAAAAAAAAAAAAAAAAAAAAAATTGTGTATTTATTAATCTAATATCCTGTATTAGAAATTAACCCTTAGAGATTATCAATCTTACTAATATTAACATTGAACAACACTTGTGAGAGGTTCTCCAGTTCGGAACACACTCCCCCCTCCCCCCCCCCCCTCTGTTTTGTCCAAAACTCCTAAAAGTAAGTCAGTACTTGGTGAACCTCACCCGTACTTGTAACATAAAACATGTCATTATTGCAATAAACAGAGATCAGTTATGCTTATGCCTAAATCTCATGGCTATGCATGGCACAGTGGGTCTCTTCAAATGAACTGAAAGATATTTGGATAAAAATGTGTGGTGAGATGGCCAGACTCTTGTTTGCTTAATGTCTTGGATAGAGTAATTGTTAAGAAATCTGACTGTCGTGGCCCACTTTCTCACATCATGGGCCCTTGTTACTGTTGACGGTACGGCTGTTTAGATAACGTCCACTAGAATTGAAGCAAGCTGTCGTTTAGATAACCTTGATTTGCCATGTGAAGAGATCCATAAATGATAAGGGTGTAAGGGTGTAGTTGGTTGTACATACTTATACAAAGCCAACACTGGGCCTAGTGCCTGATGTTTATTCTTTTGTTTGAGGGCCATTATATCAAAAGGTGAGAATATATGATCTTCTCTTTCATTCTTGGCTATGAAATCAGGAGTTGGTGTGAGGGTAACAGCACTCAGATCTTTAAATTGTAAGCAGTTCGCAGCTCTAGCCATGGCCGCAAGTTCGGACACTCTATGTGTTGTTGCTAACGAAATTAAGAAAACACATTTAGATAATAACTTGTCATAAGAGGGGTTGACCGTGTATGGTTTAGTACTTAATAGATTTAACACTTTGCCCAGAAACCACTTGAGGTAGAATCTGTCTCGCTGGAGCTCGTAATTTAAAACAAGCCGTAATAAAAACCTCCTTCATACTTAGGTGGAAGTCTAAGGCCAGTAAGGTCATAGAATGGTTCTTTAATGGCTGAGAGGTGATTGAGAAGTGTGTTAACTGATAGGT
The DNA here is from genome assembly GCA_032716605.1 of Paralithodes platypus. Classification (NCBI taxonomy): domain Eukaryota; kingdom Metazoa; phylum Arthropoda; class Malacostraca; order Decapoda; family Lithodidae; genus Paralithodes; species Paralithodes platypus. Next base: position 1,720,391 of record CM064500.1, read on the forward strand.
GTTTGTCTTAGAAAAAGTAACTTAAGTACTTTAAAATTAAACTTACTGAGGCACTTTGTTGGTTGGATTCTACAATCCACGTTGTAAATTATTTCCAATGTGACTCATACTGTCTAATTGTGGAAGGTGTAAATTGTTTGGTTAATTTGTTGTGAACGGCTTGATCATAAGAATTTAGCCATTTGGTTTTGAAAATATTTCGTAACTAAAACCAAGTTGTAAGAAAAACTCCTTTGAACTTGTTGAGGGGTAAGTCGGAAGCCAGTGGAATCAAAGAACGATTCTTTAATGGCTGAGAATTGATTGTATAGTGTGTAAATTGACAGTTGTTTGTCTTCAAAAGAGTAATTGAAGTACTTTAAAAATAAACTGACTGAAGCCATGTGTTGGACAGACTCTACACTCTACGTGGTAAATTGTTTCCGATGTAATTCCTACTGTTTAATAGTGGAAGGCGTAAACTGTTTGGTTAATTTGTTGTGAACAGCTTAACCCTCCCGCCCCGGCTACGCATTACATAAATATTCCCCGAAATCCGGGTGTTTTGGCCGAAAAACGTCTAGGCTAGGCTACCGTATCATTGTTATGCTGACTGCTTCCCGCATTCCCGCGCATCCCCAAGCGTAGCTGTGTTATTTACCTGTAGAATGGCGTTAAGTAGAGCTCTCTAAGTCAAGTGCTTGATTTGTGATGATGATTTCATTGGAGATAACTTTATGGCCAAAACAGCCACTTTACACTACTTTTCGATACTTAACAACAACATACAGGCACACACGAACAAGCGACGCTCTCCTTCTTGTGGCCGGAGATGCGGGGCGTCGGTCCAGCCGGCTGTTGTTTACATGCGTCGGACCGACGCCTCGCACACGAAGCTCACAGGCTTTCAAGCAATGATACAATGTTGTACCACCCGGGTTCCTGGGGGCAAAACATAATGGTACACATGTGTACCATCCGAGTTTGAAGGGTTAATCATAAGAGCTCCGCTATTTGACTTTGAAAATATCCATAAAGCTAATGTAGACCAGTCTGTAGGTTGCTAATCTGCTCTAAGTGGAAACAAGACGTTGGAAATGGTATTGGAATGGGACATTCGAGAGACAGATGAATGAACTACACATGTGTTGACCAGACTGGCGTTATAAGGCACCCTTGACCCTGAATTAAGTGGATATGTTGCAAAACTTTGGATATTCGTGGGTGTCCGTGTGTGTCCGGAGGAGGAAAGAGGTATATCGATAACCACTTGTTCCAAATATCTGAGAATGCATCTGTTCCGCTCGCTTGGATCTCGTGCCAGAAGGTCAGAAGCCGGAGGAATTTTGTCGATTGGTGTGAATTAACGAGATTTACCTGTGGATGGAACGGCCTTATCAAGTTGTGGAATACCGTCTGAGTGATTGTCTATTCGACTAGGGTACCCTTCTCCCGAGATAAGGTGTCCGCCTACAGATTCGCCTTGCTTGGTAGGTAAACTGCTTGAATTGTGATATGGTAATGAAGAGTAAGGAAAAATATTAACTCCGACAATCTCAGGGGCGTGTGAGATTTCGTTGGGCCCTGCCTGTTGATACAGGACACGGCTGATGTGTTGTCCATGTGAAAGGCTATTATTGTACTCTGTGTTGGAGTGCAAGGGCATGATTTTCAGGAAAATCGAGGGACAACTAGTTCCTTTGTATTTAAGTGATAGAGATTGAGAGAGGTCTAGCGACTTTGTGTCTGGCGACCGTCTGACGATTGGTAACTCCAGCTCGGGGCTCCCGCTTTGTCCAAGACGACCCCCACTGATGGTGGCGGTTCTGACTAGAGGGCTGTCGGGGAAGGGGTCTCAGGTCTTATCCAGAAGCTTAGAAGTCTGATAAAATGCTGAGGGAATGTAATTAGGGTATGAGGTTGATTGACTCGGAAAAGCTCTGTTGTCTAGCCTGATGTAAGGATTCAGGCGAAGTTTGTCCAACGGAACAGGTAGCTGAACCCAATATTTTGACCCTATTAACCCTCTCACATCCTTAACACAATTTTGAGCCTATTGGGGATACTTTAAAGTCTTGTTACCATCAGGGGTATTTAGAAACCTTTAGTTTAGTTACTTTAACCTCTGCAGTTGTCTTTGAGTTAGCTGTGGGCAGAAAACTAATTTTGGAGAGGTAATTATAAGAGTGAGAGAACTCTATTTCTTATTGCTAATCTGGCAACCTCTGCATCATATGGTCGTGAGAGGGTTAACGACTCCCACAGCCGTTTGGAATTGTTTTTTGTATGTACTGTCTTGCATACTTGTAGTAGTCAAGTATTTGATGTTGTATGTTGTGTGATAGGGTTTCCCAACTGAGGTAAACCTAGGGTTCCCACTTTACTATTCAGACGTAGGGCTGTGATATTTGTTGTATTGTTATCATCACGAAAAAGTGGTTTACCATAAACTTGTTGAGGATTGATAATTCTATGACTGGTCTGAACTGTAGGCTATCTCGTTTTGGTACTAGAACTAAGTGAGACAGAAAACTTTTGATGTGGGAGGAATGTTCACTTGAATTCCTCACTGAAGCATCGCTTTTACGAGTGTTGGCACCTTTACTGGTATGAGACGTTGTATACGTACTTACGAAAGAACGGTCATCTCTCCCAGTCCCAAAACAGACTATGCTTTATTAAATGTCTGGACCAAGGTCCTTTCGGTCATGCTGTGTAACTGGCCTGGAAAGAATCGGTTGTGCCTTGCGATATAATGTGATGCAAGGCTAAGATGAACTAAGTTAGGTCCTTGAACCGGTATGTGCTCTTGAAAGGTCAGACTGTTGTTGTTGGTGTGTCTGAGTCTGTCTAATTTGTTGTCTGGGGATCAATTAACCAGTCTGTCCCGACTACTGTGGCCTGTTGAGTATCGTTGAGATCTGAATCTAATAAAGTTAACACGAGAGAACCTTAGAGACGGTTATAAAAAGTAGTGCTGATACTTCAGACCAAGTATTTGTGGTTGTTAATCTGTTAGAATAGATGGAGAGATCAAGATTCTAGTCTTGGGCAGAGTTTTTTAGATAGAAAGATACGGAGGTCTTGACGTGCTTTGGACGTCATGAAAAAGGCTGTTCTGACCTCTCCTACTCTCCGAAGGGTTTTGCAAAGATGACTTCTCTTATGTGTGATAATGTTGCCCTAGAGTATGTGTCATGAATAGGATCTGCTACTCCTCATTAGTGTGAGTGAGTTGTCTTGTAAAACTGTCTTTGTGGTGCAATGCATAAGTGTGGTGATTTTCAGTGTGAGCAGCCTAGGTTCGAATCCCCGGACTGCCACATATGTTTGGTTAATTTCATTAACCAAGTTTAGGAGTAAAGTATGTCGGTGGAGAGAACATAATAAAACCAAAAGGTTGGATAATCGCCTATGGGTCGTTTATCTGAGAGTATAAAGTCCTTCCCCAACCTTTTGTTCCTAAGAAATATCCTCGTCAATTATGGGGACACGGAGTCAAGGATCTGACTCAGCCAAATTGCCAGAATAACCCTGTGTGATTAAGAGGTGTATGGGGAAATGGTTGATTGAGCCCCGTGAAAGTTATTCTGTAATAAAGGATAGATAAAATTATCTACCTGGAGAATTCTGGTATGTGAATGTGGAACTCCGGCGAAGTAGGCAATGAATAGTTATCTAAGAGACTCCCTTCCTCTGCAACCCGGACTCATAGAGAATGCGGGGAACTCCTACTGACTGGAGGTGTCATTATTAGAGCTCCGGACTAAGTGTTAGCCGACCCAAAGTGGGACCGGAACAACTAGTTGTGTAAAGGTAAGATAGCAATTGACTGTATCGGTTCTGTCAGGTTTTTTAAAACTAGTCGAACAATTTATTAAAAGGAATGGTTGGTGCTAGGGATACCCAGAACTCTAGCATGTTGTGCTGAGGCGTAAGGAAAACAAGCTAATGAGTCATTACTATACTGGTTTAGTAGACCCTAAAGAAGTGACCTCTGTTATAGTGGGGACTTGGGGAAAATATTACTTGGGAATTGCTAGATGGAAAATTAATTCCCAGTGTTGTCCTTTGTAGTATGAGGACCCGGGGTAAAGAAATTACTCGGTAATGACTGACAGAATAACTCTGTGTTGTTTAATAGGTGCGGGGGTAAAATTTACTAAGTACCTAATAGTCTTCTCGGACTGGTATGGAGGACTCAAGATTCGGACGGAAATAGAGTGAACAAAACCTATTCCGTAATAAATGATAGAGAAAAATATCTAATTGGAGAACTCTAGTATGAGACTTGTGGAACTCCGGCAGAGAAGGCAATGTTATAAATATATAAGAGGGTCCCTCTCTCAGCCTACTCTGCTAAAACCCTGACTCAGAGAGAATGTGGTGGTCTTCTAGTGATCGAAGATATGTAAAAGAGCCCCAGACCCAGACACTCGCCGACCCAAAGTGGGACCGGAGGGAGGTTCAATGAATCATTAATAATAATAATAGTATTATTTATTCAGTTAGCAATTTACCGAGTTGGTACCACATAGTATGTTACAAATATGACATGTACCAGCTTTGCATAATTCCAACTAAGGATAGCCCAATAAGGCCGTTAGGCGTATTTCCATTGGGGTCCTTGACCAACTCGAGAGTTGGTCCGGAGCCTAAAATATGAAATGTTTATTGTCGAGTTGAGTAGTCAAGCGTTAGCCTTGAATGATACTGATTATACCATAGTATCCTTATTGGAGGAGTGGTAACCTGGGAATCTTTGTGAATCAAAATTATTGATTTACTACTAGTAATTATTTATTAGTGGCCCCTCCATCATTGACGATTATGCCTATTACATAAGGCTACCTCTTCAAACGCCCATAAGCGCAGTTTGAAACTACCGCCGCAGAGCTCAGAGGAACCTTCATCATAAGCACACGCAAAATCACTCATGGTTCGTCTTTATGATTGGGTTCTCACTACGAAAAAACTTCGTAACAAATATAAAATAAAAATAAAATAAGAATAACTATTCATAAGCTTTCCATATTCCGTGGATGTACTTTTGTGGATTCTTAGACCAGACGCTGGCTAGCGCATCCATCCACCTTCCTTGCTCTGCGTTCACCCCACCCGGACGTGTCCCCCACAGTGCTCCGCTTTGATTCCGCATTCTGGCGTCCCTAGTGAGTTTGTTCTCATTTGTTTACTCTGGGATGTCTTGAGTAAGGTTAGGATTAGCTTAGCAGGGGTGTCATGGGTGGTTTTCTCGCAGAACAAGTGTATTTTGGGTCGTTTTTGTTGGGGCGTCTATTTCGGACGGACCCTCGTGGCCGAGTTGAGGACGCTCTGAAACTGTTTTTCGTGTTTAGCCATCTTTAGTCCTAGCTTGTTAGGAGGCTTTAACTACGCGATGTCGGGCTTCTTGCTATCTTTATGATGGAGTAGCCTATGTTATTTGTACTGACGTTCCTGGTGTATTTTTCTTCACTTAGTGGAGTTCTTTCTGGGTCCCGAGTCAGTGTTACCCTTACCCGGGTGTTTTCTACGATTTTGATGTGGCGGCTGTTCCAGTTTTGGTGGGATGGAGTGCTTTTCGATGGTGTTTCGACGTCATTAAGTGTTTTTTCCGTTTTCACCAGGCCTAGCCAGCCACTCGTAGTTTTTTCACATATGCAAGTGTTTTCATTGTTTATTATAATAAAAATGTAGTCATGTGCCATGTGTGTCCTGGATTAGTTGTGATTGGCTGATCCAGGAGCTTCGGACTGTGGGTCTGATTATGTTTATCAGACTGCGTTCTGTTTGGTGTGGGTTGCCTTTCCGGCGGTTTTTCTCGATTGCTCCGAGAAAGCCGTTTTGTTTACCGAGTTTTAGTCAGGATGGCTAAAATACGTAAGTTACCCCGGCGAGTTTGGTAGCTTGAGGGCTCATCAGAAACTGCGTTTTCTGTGGTCGAGCCTGTGATCAGGCTTCCTGTATTATTCCCGGCGAGGTGGGCTCCACACATTTATCTAGGTGATCATGCTGACACCTGTTGGATTTGGTTTTCTCGGCTTTTCAAAGCCATTGAAACAATGCTTTTTGTTTGTTTGGTCTTTCCCTCCCGGCGACCTTTTTACAAAGAGGTCTGGGGCAGGTACAATTGGTTTGACAGTTCATATAAAACCCGGCGGTTGTACCTTCGGGTGGTTATATTAACGGATTTGCAATTCGCTATAATTTGCCAAACAATTGATTGATACAATAGGGTATCACGGCCTTCAAGACGGCGATCTATGAGGGCTTCTGGGAGAAGCCGGATTAGAGATTAAGATAGGCTTAGACTTTTTATGGGATAAAAAGATGCCTGAATCTTACTAGTGTTTCAAGTGTAAAGGGATACTTGAAAGACTTCATCTTTAATAAAGATATGCTTCATCTTTATGAGGATTCAGAAGATATGCTTAAATCTTTTGGACAGGTAAAGATATGCTGAAATTTTTAATATGAAACTAGTCGGATTAGAGATTTAGATAGGCTTAGACTTTTTATGGGATAAAAAGATGCCTGAATCTTACTAGTGTTTCAAGTGTAAAGAGATACTTGAAAGACTTCATCTTTTATAAAGATATGCTTCATCTTTCTGATGATTCAGAAGATATGTTTAAATCTTTTGGACAAGTAAAGATATGCTGAAATCTTTAATATGAAACTAAAGGAAAACGAAAAGTAGTGGCTGAGGGCTACGGTTCGTTGACCAGCGGTTTTGTGACACATGTTTGTGTACATTTTTAGGGTAACCTTACGAGCCTGTGAGCAGGCTTCCTGTGTTATTCCCGGCGAAGTGGGCTCCACACATTTATCCAGGGGATCATGCTGACACCTGTTGGATATGGTTTTCTCGGCTTTTCAACGCCATTGAAACAATGCGGTTTGTTTGTTTGGTCTTGCCCTCCCGGCGACCTTTTTACAAAGAGGTCTGGGGCAGGTACAATTGGTTTGACATTGAATATAAATCCCGGCGGTTGTACCTTCGGGTGGTTATATTAACGGATTTGCAATTCGCTATGGTTTGCCAAACGATTGATTGATACAATAGGGTATCACGGCCTTCAAGACGGCGATCTATGAGGGCTTCTGGGAGAAGTCGGATTAGAGATTAAGATAGGCTTAGACTTTTTATTGGATAAAAAGATGCCTGAATCTTACTAGTGTTTCAAGTGTAAAGGGATACTTGAAAGACTTCATCTTTAATAAAGATATGCTTCATCTTTATGAGGATTCAGAAGATATGCTTAAATCTTCTGGACAGGTAAAGATATGCTGAAATCTTTAAATTGAAACTAAAGGAAAACGAAAAGTAGTGGTTGAGGGCTACGGTTCGTTGACCAGCGGTTTTGTGACACATGTTTTTGTACCTTTTTGGGGTAACCTTATGAGCATTAATTCCTGGAAATTTTCTCTTTCCAGGGCGGAGTACCGGCGTTGCGCCAGGTGATCAGGTAGATCCCGGGGGTGGGGTAGATTTCCCCCAGTCTCTGTCATGTCGGCACTTGAACCTCTCATTGCTGTATGTTCAACGCCGTTATGCTCAGGTCTCCCTATTTTTGCTCACAAGCTTTGCATTAAATGTGTTAAATGCATAGATCGGTCACGGAGGATATGGATGACAAAGAATTGCACTATTTGTAACCTCTTAAGTGTTAAAGTTTTAATTCAAAAGGATAACACTGCGGCGGTGGCTTTGCAAGAAGTGAACCAACTTCTCGCTACTTATTCAACGAATGTAGCACATAAAGCATTGCAATGTGATAACCTTGAGCTATGGGAGCTTCTAATTATCAAACATGCCCCCCCCTCAGTGTAAGATACGTGCACGTAAGACATCAGAGTCTGGGCGGGGACAGGTTGCCACACCCTCCCCCGGCAAATCTAAGAGGCCTCGCTCACCGTCACCATCGGCAACGGCGACGAGGTCCACATCAAGATCACCCCTGAGGAAGCAGGTGACAGCTTCGGGCCACTCTGCTTCACCTTCAAAGAAGAAGAAAAGGAAAAGAGTGGGGGACCTAAAGACCTTACTAGTACTAAGCATAAGTCAAGTAGGAGTCATAAATCTTCCAAAAGGGATCCTTCGGTGCGAAAGGACTCACGGCTATCGCCGGAGCCTGGTACCCCGCTTTCTGCCCCTACCCCCACCAAGTCTAATGTCCAATCTGACAGGTCGGGGGTGGAGTCAGCGAATGTGGTGGAGGATGTCCCGGCGGACATTTCATCACCTGATATTCATGCTTTTCTACCAGGTCACGTGTGTCAGCCTCAGATTTAGTAGTATCTTACAGAAACTATAAACCTCTAGGGTGCTCGGGTGAGGGCTCCCAATTGGAGAGTATACCAAGCTCGCAAGTGACTGACAGCCACAGCCAAGGTGTATGGCGATACTCACAGTCCTGGCAGGACGGAGCACATCCTTTTGTGATTCAAGTAGTGGCTGACATCCACCGGGATGCCGATGTACCATCTTCTATCCCAGATTTAACATGGTGGCATGGGGAGGTCCCGGCTTCGGCGGGATCTTCCCATGATAGGCCAGACTTAAGGGATGAAGAACGGCGTTCTCTGGTCTCAGAGAGGGAAGTTGAAGAGTCGAGTCACCTTCTAGACGACTCTCAGGGCACTGTCGAATCTCCACGGAGTTCGTCATCTGCTAGGTATGTAACTACAGAAGAGATTGATGGATTACTATTAAATGCACTTAATAAGTTCTTTGGCCCTACGCCGGAAACTCCTACATTTAGTATGGGAGCTCCCGCGACGTCGACGAATGAGCGACCTCTGGCTACATCCATTGCTTTAGCTAATATACCTAACCCTCCTCTGGTGTCAGATCCAATTTCCAATGTGCGAGTCATCTCAGACATAACTCCCCCCCCCCATTTAGACAAGGCACCAGTCGAAAAAAGGAGCTATGCCCCTTTTATACGGGCCTGATGAGTCATGGGTAGCATTGTTCCCAACTAGGCCTGAGGCAGCATAAGCTACTAGGTCGGGGGAGCTCCCTGTACCACATGAGTGGGTAATCCAAGGCAATAGTCAATGATTACGGGGCCACTGCTAAATATTAGGTTTTCTTTATCTCCTTGCAGGAGTCAAACCGATAATGTCGGGGGAGCTCCCTGTACCACATGAGTGGGTAATCCAAGGCAATAAGTCTAGAAAACTCAGAGCTTTGGATAGTCAAGGAAAGGTTTTGGATGTTCCTATTAAGGCCATTCCAAGTTATTATAACCATGACTTTTTGGTGTATGCATCAACACCAGCCCTACCCCCTGCCTTAGCTTCAAAGCTATTTTCTGACTGGAATAAGAATGATGGCTTTAACGACATCAAGGCACTTTCTGCTTTGACGCCGGAGTTGGATATGTTTCCAATCACAGACTCAGCCTCTAATCCAGTCTTGCAGGTGGGGCAGTTGGGTACGGGACCTTGGGTGGAATGGGAAACAGAAGCTCAAAATTTTGCCAAAATCTTCTCACCAAATCCCTCAAGAAAACCATTCTTGGTTCTCTCTTCTGGTTTTTGGTGCTGGAGGAGTCCCCTCTGCTTTGTTTGATTTCTTGGCTGCCCCTAAAAAATCAATTTGTGCGAATTAAAAGATCCATTTAGCACGCCTTCCCCAGCTCACCTAGACCGCGAGTTTAGGTTAAGAGGAAAAGCGTTTAGACTGTTTTCGCTATATATTGTTACCCAGCAAGTAACAAAGTATATGGTACTCTCGTCTCAGGCGATCGAAGCTGCGGAAGTCAGGAAAGCCGTTGAACTTTCCCGGCGCTTGCTTCTCCAAACTTCCATTCAGTCTTTAGGAGATATTCGGACAGCCTTATTAGAGGCAGTTCGAGCAAGGCAGGATCTGAGGATGTTCTTTGTGAAGAAACTTCCTGACCGTATTGCAAGCCAAGTAGTTCTGTCTCCAGTTCTAACTCCTTCAAAAACAAAACATAAACTTTATTTGTATGTAACATGTGTGATGCACATAAATAAAAGGGGATGTGTCGGATGATTGAAAGCCACAGTTGCTCGCGCGTTTGGGGCTAGCAACACGTATTATGAAAAACATGTATCCTCCTTCATTCACTGTCCCCCCTTCACTCACTCAACCCACAATTCAGATAACAGGTTTTCCACAATACGTAGACGGAGGTCTTTTTTAAAAAAAAAAAAAAAATCCTTCTTTGATTTCACCAGCAGTTTGGAAGACTGTTTTCAATATGGCACAAGCATTCAAACAAAGTCCCGGCAAGCCCTGATGCCCATGTTAGAACAAGGGATCAGGATCTTGTGGTATCTGGACGACTGGCTAGGTGGTGGCAGAGACAGAAAAGTTATGCAACACTCATGTCAACATTACGTTAACCATGTCAAATCTCTAGGATTCAAGGTCAACTTAGTAAAGTCTAACCTTGTTCCCTCACGAGTATTTCAGTGGATATGGCTGGTCGGGGACACAGCATCTCTCACTCTGAGTCAGAGTGTGGACAATCAAAACAGATTTCACAAAAAAATGTTTATGTTTCTCCACAGTCTGACTACGACACAGAGACTTTGGGAATCTCTAGTCGGTTCTCTCCACTGGGTTCAACTAACTGTGAAGTTGGGCCGGTTGAAAGTCAAACGTTTTATCTTGGAGGGCAACATATATTTCCCACTCTTACCGGCGGGAACATTATGGCCTATCCCAACATTATGGCCTATCCCAACATTATGGCCTATCCCAACATTATGGCCTATCCCAACATTATGGCCTATCCCAACATTAATACACCGTTTACTAGCGGTCTGGGCGAAGAGGGAAGTGTTGCACTCAGTCATGTCATGGACCTCTCCTCCGCCGACGGTATGGGTGGACAGTGATGCGTCAGGGACGATACGTTGGGGCTTTCAGTCAAACCTCGGGCATCAGGGTCAAGGGCTTTGGTCCCATTCAGAAACCTCCCACATAAATGTAAAAGAGTTACTAGTCCCCTTGTATTTCCTTCAAGTTCACGGCTCTACTTTACGGGAAAAGTCGGTGGCCTTCAAGATGGAAAATCTCAATGCAGTTCACTGCATTCAGAAACAAGGGTCAACGAGGTCTCGGAAGTTGGTAGACGGGTCAGAAAAGATTTTTGTTCTCGCCGACAAGCTGAACATTCATCTTCATGCATCATATCTCCCAGGCGTAGCAAACGTCTGGGCAGACGCTCTGTCTCGAAGACAAGAGCACAACAGTAGAGTGGGCACTCAAGCAGAACATTTTCGATCAAATGATTGCAGAGCCTTACCGTCCACATGTGGATCTGTTTGCGTCAGAGGAGAATCACAAACTCCCTCGGTACCTCACACGCCGGACATTAACGCCGGCGGGGGGAGGCCTGATGCATCGGTGACGGATTGGAACATGTGGAGTTCCATTTATCTGTTTCCGCCACCAGACGCTTCTCTAATGTGCCACGTAGTCAACAAACTACAGGATTATCGAGGTGTAGTCTCGTTAATCCCGCCCCTGTGGCCGGCGCAGTTGTGGTACCAACAATTGATAACGTGGTGCCTGAACCCGGTGTCGCTCCCGGTCGGGTATTTCCACTTAGACACAATTGGCAACCTAAAGTCCTCGCTGACTTTTGCATTGTGGACATTCAGGAGGTCAAGTGGCGAATGCCGTATGGTAGAAACGTGACAGATAAATTTATGAATCAGTACACACAATCTACCAAGAGGCAATATCAATCTCATTGGCAGTCTTTTACTTATTGGATAGTTAGAACAGAACAGACAGTACCTTCGGTGGCATTAGTTTTTAATTCTTTAAACTATTTGTTTGAACAGCAACGTCTATCTGTAGTGACTCTAGATAATCACTTAACAGCTATCAGGGTGCCATTCTTTGACCTTACAGGTCTAACCATACCACAAGCGGAAGAAACAGGTTTCATGAGAGCATGCTTCAAACTCCGCCCACCTCCCCGTCAGCTCATGCCTACCTGGTCTCTTGACAAAGCGTTATCTTTGCTTCATTCCCGTCTGTATCAGAATACGGCGTATTTTGAATTTCTATTAAAAAGAGGCTGTGTTCCTTATGGCTTTGGCAACTGGTAACAGGGTGTCTGAGCTGGCGGCGATGAGCAACATCTCTACTTGCATAAGATGCGGTAGACTAAATGATTGCATTCATATTGCTCCTTCCCCAGGGTTCATCGCCAAGAATGAGCTCAGTGAACATGTTTTCTCAGAGTTCACGGTGCCGGCGTTGAAACGGGGTAAAGTGCACCATAATTTGTGTCCTGTACAAGCTTTAACCAAATATATGAGAGTGGCACCTCTTAACCAGCAAGGTGCTTTATGGGTATCGAGTACAGGTAAAAGATTAATGAAACGTAAAATGGCTTCTCTGCTAGTAGAAGTCATTAAAGAGAGTAATCCCGGCGTAATGCGTAGGGCCCATGATTTACGCAAATGGGCAGTATCTTTACGTTTTCTAAAGAATTTTTCTGTGAAGACATAGCTACTACTCAACTATGGGCTTCAAATCATACTTTTTTGACTCGATACCTGTCGGTAGCACTAGACAAACCATCAATGCCATGTATAGCGTTACGGCAAAGGGTCTAGATGGGTCTCTAAGTCACTAATTGTTTAGGTTAAGAAAGGAGGGGGGGGGGGGGTGCAGTCAGTGAAACATAAGACACCCTAGACCCCGCCGGAGGATATGTACAGAGTATACGAGCTGTGATACAATGTATAAGTGTGTGATTAAAATTTCTTTGTAGTAATGACTACGGGAAATGTTGTTGAGGTACAATGGATGTAGTACAACAATGGTTTCTTTAAGTGGGATACACTGTTGAAGCAATTTACTTTTAAGAGTTCTCGGTAGTTGCAACTACGAGTAGTATTTTCGTAAGTACATCTGCGATAGTACAAGAATTTATTCTATTTTTGTGTCTAATTTTAAGGAATATACACATTAGAATAATGGGGTTTATATGTGCACATGTAAACATAAAGTTTTATTTTTCACCACTTACTTTAGGTGGGGTGCCTTTAACTTTCAGATCTGTGAACAGATTCTCATAGTTACCTTTTTTCCTCAAGCAGGCTTCTTTAACCCCTTATTGGCGGCGCTCGACTTAAGTCGTGCACCAATTTGCAGCAAGTTAGGAGCATTATTAAGGCTTTTAAAGGGTTAAAATCGAGTGCAAATGGCCGGGAGCACAGCGGGCCAGACAGCCGTCTCCCAGGGCTTACCGCTGCCCATTAACTCATGTTCCCTGTGTTCTCGAGAGGCCGGCAGTGTAGCCAGTAGTGAGCATAGCTGGGAAAAATATACCGATATATGCTAAACTCCCATGTTCGTGGCATCACTGCAAGAGAACCACGAGTGCTACGTAGCTCGTTCTGGTCTCATTTTGCCTATTTTTTTGCTAAATAATGTTTTTTTCATGCAGATGCTTGATTTATCATGCAGGAGGGCCTGAATATGCCCAAATGAGCCCAAAACACCCCGCTAGACAAGGGTTAAGCTCGCCCCTGCTTGTACCCCTTTTTAGATGTTGTATAAAGTTTATACATAAATCTATAGTTTTTTCAAAGTAAGAATACTATGTGGTTGTTTGATTATCTGCCTATTCGCAATGGTTATGATATGATTACGAATGTCCCCCTCCAGTCTTAGATATCAGGCATAATCGTCAATGATGGAGGGGCCACTAATAAATTATAGGTTTGACTCCTGCAAGGAGATAAAGAAAACCTAATATTTAGTAGTGGCCCCGTAATCATTGACGACTGGGGCCCTCCCGACCATCCCCTTCCCATTCGTTGATGTATTAAGGATTTTGGTATACTTGATATGTCAGTGAAGGTGGATGGATGCGCTAGCCAGCGTCTGGTCCAAGAATCCACAGAAGTACATCCACGGAATATGGAAAGCTTATGAATAGTTATTCTTATTTTATTTTTATTTTTTAGTAGTGAGAACCCAATTATAAAGACGAACCATGAGTGATTTAGCGTGTGCTTATGATGAAGGTTCCTCTGAGCTCTGCGGCGGTAGTTTCAAACTGCGCTTATGGGCGTTTGAAGAGGTAGCCTTATGTAATAGGCATAATCGTCAATGATTACGGGGCCACTACTAAATATTAGGTTTTATTTATCTCCTTGCAGGAGTCAAACCTATTATACGTGAACAACAATATCATAGTATCCTTTATTGAAGGAGTGATAATGTGGGATTCTTTGTAAATAATTTTTTTTTTTCTACTAATAGTAGGTAAAACAGTAATATCTGTGTAAAACGAATGGATGAGAACCAACCGGTTAACCGTGTCCATGTATGTACTTGGCCTAAGGAAAGAGAGATAATATCTCTTAATTTTGTACCGCCTTTGTTTGGGAATATAAGTTAATAATAATAATAACAATAATAATCGTCAGGTTACTTATATAACGCCCGTTCTCCTCCTTCGAGGATTCACCAGCGCTTGGCTTTCTTTAGTCTACCATTGACTATTACCCATCCCCCTTGCTCGTGGGGAGATGGTAACCGACGGCTATATCCCTGAAAACTTTTCAATCTGAGAGGGGATTGAAACGCGAGACCTGCAAGATGGTTATCAGGCACACTATCAACTAAGCCAGCCGGACGGCTAAATTATTAATCCTCCTAACCTATATGGCTATGCATGAATGAACAGGGTAACTATGGTATTGAAATACTGTTCTTAATAAAGGGTAGGAATAATCAAAGGAGTACAAAGGAGTACAAAGGAAATCAAGCAACAACAGATCTAGTGACCCTTCTAGGTTGCTTGTCCTCCAAAACACTGAGGATCAAGTGTCCAAACAGTGGTTTAGAGTGGGTAAGGGAACATTGGAAAGGGAATTACTGCCCTGGAACTGATGTCCGTGGCAGGATTAGGAAGTTAGTAGGGGACAGATGGGTTAGTAACTGAGGGGGGGATAAAATAAAGTTATTAATTTACAAACGCAGTCAGTCGCGGGTTTGATGCGAGATATTTGTCTATGCAGAGTTTTAATGAATCAACGGTGATGCAGTCTATAACGTTTCGGGGAAGCCCATTCCACAAGTTGACAACTCGATTGAAGAAGAAATTCTTAGATTCGTGTGAGTTAAAAGATTTACCAATAATTTTGCAACCGTTTCCCCGCGTGTAATTAGATTGGTCGATAGTGAAGTACTTACTACAGTCCATATTGTCGATGCCTTTGATGATTTTGAACACTTGAATTAAGTCACCTCTTAATCTGCGCTGGGTTAAAGGAAATAGATTTAATTCTCTAAGACGCTCTTCGTATGGTTTGTTCTTTAGGCTAGGTATCATTTTGGTAACTCTACGTTGAACGCGTTCTAGCTTGTTTATATCTTTTTGGTAATAAGGGCACCAGGGTTGAACGCAGTATTCCAGAAGAGGGCGGACTAAGGAATTATAAAGGGTTAGGATAACTTCTTTGGATTTATGCTCAAATGACCTGCCTATAAAGCCAATTATTTTGTTTGCCTTCTTAACAACTTCTGAACATTGTTGACTCGGTTTTAGGTTACTCAATATTGTTACTCCCAGATCGGTTTCTCTGTTTACATTCTTAAGCTGAGTGCCATTCATCGAATAGTTTGCTTTCTCATTTAGGTATCCGATATGTAGTACAGTACTTTACATTTATCCGCATTGAAACTCATTTGCCAAATTTGGGCCCAACATGACAATTTATCTAGATTGTGTTGCATATCGTCAACTTGTTCTTTTGAGAGTACGCTATTTGCAATTTTTGTATCGTCAGCAAATTTTGAGATTGTACAGGTGAGACCCTCATCTATGTCGTTGATGTAAATTAGAAAGAGAATTGGACCTAGTACCGATCCCTGGGGTACCCCGCTACTTACATTGGTCCATTTAGATGCCTTACCGTTTATGACTACTCTTTGCTTTCTGTCGCTGAGCCAATTTTCTATCCATTTCAACACACCGTCTTGTATTCCATGCGCTTTTAGTTTTAGTAGTAAACGTTTGTGGGGAACTTTGTCAAAGGCCTTTTGAAAATCAAGGTATATAATATCTACAGCTTTACTCTCATCGTAGAGGTTGAGGATATCGTGGAAGAAGTCTAAGAGGTTTGTTAAACAGGAACGTTTTTTACGAAAGCTGTGTTGAGTATCTTTAATCCCTACAACACGGAAGGGCTCTTGAACGCCCATAAAAAAGCATAAAACAGGTACCCGGAAGGGCTCTTGAACACCCAGTGGTTGAAAGCCTGTGAGCTTTGTGTGCGAGGCGTCGGTCCGACGCATGTAAACAAGAGCCGGCTGGACCGACGCCCCGCATCTCCGGCCACAAGAAGGAGAGCGTCGCTTGTTCGTGTGTGCCTGTATGTTGTTGTTAAGTATCGAAAAGTAGTGTAAAGTGTCTGTTTTTGCCATAAAGTTATCTCCAATGAAATCATCATCACAAATCAACCACTTGACTTAGAGAGTTCTACTTAACGCCATTCTACAGGTAAATAACACAGCTACACTTGGGGATGCGCGGGAATGCGGGAAGCAGTCAGATTAACAAATATACGGTAGCCTAGCCTAGACGTTTTTCGGCCAAAACACCCGGGTTTCGGGGAATATATATATAATACATAGCCGGGGCTGGAGGGTTAAGTATGTTATTTTCCTCTAAGTGATTTACGAGTCTGTCTCGTATGACCGTTTCTAGCATTTTACATACAACTGAGGTTAAGCTAATTGGACGATAGCTACGGGGTAGGGATTTGCTTCCTTTTTTTAATATCGGTGTTACGTTGGCTAGCTTCCACTGATCAGGCATAGTTCCAGACTGCAAGGATTTATTGAATAGTAATGTCAGTGGTTTGGAGAGCTCATCCTTAGCTTCCTTTAGAACTCTAGGCGAGATTGTATCAAGTCCAGGCGTTTTATTTACCTTGAGTTTATCTAAACAATTCAATACTTCTTTCTCTGTAACGATGATATTGCTTAGAACATCTGAATTATCAATCTGAATCGGCGATGGTGTAGGGATATCACTGAGGTCTTCTGTTGTAAAAACTGATGCAAAGAAGGTATTGAGGGCATTACTCATTTGTACTTCGTCTTTGGTGTATTCTCCATTTTCATCGACTAACGGTCCAACAGTTGAAGTAACTACTTTTTTCTTTCTGATATAACTATAGAATTCTTTCGGGTTTGTTTTACTTTGATTCACAATATGTAACTCTAAGGTCTTTTTACTTTGCTTAATTAACTTTTTGGCTTTGCGTCGTAGCTCTACAAATTTCACCCGTTCTTCGTCATTTTGTGAGGATTTTAATCTATCATTAGCAAATTTTTTAGCAAGCAGGCAGTTTGAAATATCTTTATTCCACCATTTGGGCTTATTATTAAGGCCTGGACGCCGTATTTTCGATGGTATGCAGTCTTGCACTGCTTTTAGGTAAGTGGTTTCGAATAACTTCCAAGATGTATTTATGTCGTTATTGTTAATTAAAAAGCTCCAGTCAGTTTCTTTAAACATAGCTCTAAGTTTATGGAAGTTTGCTTTCTTGAAATTAGGGACTTTTTCGATGCTACTGTATTTGGTTCGTTACTAGTAAACTTTAAAGTGAAAGTTATCGTACGATGGTCGCTGTTACTGAATTCATCACCAACATTCAAATTCTCTATTAATTCTTCTTTTGTTGCAAGTACAATGTCGAAAACTTTATTACCACGGGTCGGCGTTCGAACAAATTGATAAAGCGAACTCTCTTGCAAGTTCGTATACAAGTCATGTCCGGAGTGTGAAGTAAGAGTATCGCCCCACTTGGTCACAGGTAAATTAAAGTCGCCAAAAATTACGGTATCTTGTGAGTTACTTACATCTGCAATTTGTTCGTAAATTTCTCGGTCAGTTTTCACTGATTGAGCTGGAGGTCTGTATATTAATGCAAGTATTATTTTTGTACCTTTATTATTCTTTATTAGCACAAAAGATGTGTCGACGTTCACAATTTGAGGTTTTGACAAGAGGGTAGGGTTAAGACTTTCTTTGATATAAAGTAAAACGCCACCTCCATTTCGATTTATTCGGCTTTTCTCAAACATTACATAACCGGGAAGTGAATACTCTGCTAAAAAGTCTCTATCTTCTGTATTGAGCCAAGATTCTGTTATGCCAATCACATCATAATTTTCTGTAAATACTAGGCTCTAAATCTGAAAATTTATTGCGTATGCTACGAGCGTTTGCATAGAAAACCTTTAAATTTTTTATTTTAGAACTCACGGAACGCTCTTTAATAATATTTTTGGTTCTTGTCGGATCTACATTTATGTTCATGGCTGTCCTCGGTCCTCGCTGTCTTTGGTCCTTATCGCTGGTGGTCCTCGGTTGCCTCTAATTTTTGCTTGGCGTTGGATGATTTATGCCACTGCTGCTTCT
Source organism: Paralithodes platypus (assembly GCA_032716605.1). Classification (NCBI taxonomy): domain Eukaryota; kingdom Metazoa; phylum Arthropoda; class Malacostraca; order Decapoda; family Lithodidae; genus Paralithodes; species Paralithodes platypus. Next base: position 1,738,816 of record CM064500.1, read on the forward strand.
TCTCAGATGGCGTGTTTTGATCCATGGCTGCGGACTGCTTCGTGTAGGAGACGACCCATGCGTGCTGAACCCACAGGGTTTAGATGAGTGCCATCCTTGCGGAACAGAGTAGGCTGGTTGTAGAAGTTGTCCCAGAGGTTGATGAATTCAACTTCTTCCCTCGGACACAAATATTTTAGTCGGCTATTTGTGCTGAAGGCCTTGTCGTAGAATTTGTCAGGTGCGTCGATCTTGGGGAGAATGCCTGAGATGATGATATTCCTTGACTTGTTTTTGTAGTGCTGGATCATCTTGCGATATTTCTCCATCAACTCTTCGGATCTGGTGCGCATGACGTCATTTGAACCAGCATGGATGACAAAAAGGGTATTTTCATTTGCATCTTTTGTGGTATCTTCGAAGGCTTCCACAATGTCGTCCAGTCCAGCTTCTGGGATGCAAAATCTTTTTCGTTGATTTGGGACTCTGTCGCAGAACTCTTCGACCTACAACCTTGTACCATAATTTAGGATTGGAAAGTGTAGTGCACCTTTTGTCCCACTCTGAATGAATATAAACATTATCAGTAATACTGAGTGAATGAAGTTTTACTCGGGACTTGGTTAAAATTGAGTTATCTCTAGTACTATACTAAGCATATACAAGTATTGTAAAAAGTTCTTAAAGGTGATTCTATTAATTACCAATTTGAACTTCGTCATCTAGGACTGCCAACTTGAATAATAATTGAATAGGCCTACCTGGAGTGTGCTAGTAGGACTCGGTAGGCCTATTGGTATAATTCGGTGTCTGGAACCGGAAATAAGTTAATATCGTTTGAATACCCGGAGTTGGTTGACAGAACTCGGTGTCTGGGAACCGGAGTTAATTGACAATATTAGACTACTCAGAGTTTTCTGGGACTCGGAGTGAAGTCACTATTGTTGTATACCCGGAGTTAGAAGTTATATAGGAACCGGAGATATGTTCTCGCTAAGGGATACTCGGAGTTATGTTGGTAGAACTCGGTGTTTGAGAACCGGAGTTAAGACTCTTTTGTTGAATACCCGGAGTTAGAGTGGTATACAACTCGGTATATGGAAACCGGAGTATGTATTCTCTTTAAGGGTTAGAGTACTCGGAGATACTGTCTGTAGTGAACCGGAGTAAAATATGAATTTTGACATAAATGCACTCGGAGCTATAGTAGCACTCGGTGTTTGTGAACCGGAGTTAATAAAAACTGGTGAGGGAACAGGTTCTTAACTCTGGAGCCCCAGAGATAAGGCTATGACAGTGTACCACCGGAAAAAACTCTGAGTGGAAGAAAGGGGTGAGGTGTATGACAAACGCACCTTGTAGTAAAAGCAAAATGGTAGGTAAAATTACCCGGAGCCTCGTAGATATAAACTAGAGAACTCCGGCAGAGTAGGCACAAATAAAAGATATACAAATGAGGCCTCCAACCTCCGCCTATACTCTGCTACCCCCCGGACTTCAAATAGTACACAGGGATCTCCTAGTGACCGGAGATATAAGTAAGCCCAGTCTAACACTAACCGACTTAAAAAGGACCAGAGTGAGACTCTAAAAAGGGGCCCAACTGAAGGTTGGTTCGTAGCTTAAAATCATATTTTTTTGAAAAGGGAGGCTACGGTGGCAAGTATCAAAAATAATCACAGGCAAAAGTATCATAAAAGAATAACATTTATCCGCTCTGCAACAAGACAGAAAACCTGGAAGGTACATAGACTATGAAGACGTATGACATAAAAGTCTAATAAATTGTTTATATACAGTGCAAAAGGAAAATATTTCATAAAAACCTCATTAAACTGTAAAGAGAAACGCTCAATGTCACGAAAACATCAAAAGGATGAAATTCGAAGCATCTGGAATTTTCGATAAGAAATAAAAGAAAATGTGATAGCCGCTAGATCGCCATTAAACAATTTTATCGAAGCGCGACGTGAACGTTCAGAGAAAAAGTTAGGCTATCAGCAAGAAAAGTTGAAATTAATAGCATCAATGACTAATTGAAAAAAATTATAAGAATGGATAGGCTAGTTAGAATTATGAAAATTGAATTTCGGAGCTTATAAAAGCATTGATGGAAAAAAGGCAAAGGCCTAGCCTATCCCTAAAACTGGCGTCCGCTAGCTAAACTAACGAAGCCTAAAAACTGAAATAGAGGCATTCTAACTAACCTGACTTACATAACATAATGTAATAATATAAAGAGGAAAAAGATAGAAATACTGTACAGAAAATAAAAATAATATTCATATAATAATAATGGTCGTAGCATGTGGCGCGTCCCGTGGAAGTCGTCAGCTCTCTGGAAATGTTCAATATACTGTACATACATATCTATGACACCTCCTTACTATTATAGTAACATATACTTCCCAGAAGAGGCAGCAGGAAACGTCTAAAGATGAAAAGTAGCACATCCTGAGAGCACAAATTTAGTCCAACCTGTCGCACGGGACGCGACCACAAGAAGGACGTATAAACCCAGCGTGACCAGCTGGGGGACGCGTGCAAGGGAAGGACTGTATAACGGCGCACTAGTTGATTTAGTAAGACAACATTCATAGTTTCTAATCTTTACTCATAAAAAATTTATTTCTTTTTCTAATGGTTACCTTTTTTAATGACGTTCCCTAGGAACTAAGTAAAGGGTTTCACCCTAGGATGTACTTTTTATATATTTGGGTCGCGTTATGCTTTCTCCGGGACCCTCACGGGGGTCTCCGGGGAGCCCTTATATATATAAGGCTCTCACGTCATTGACGGAGAGAACCATTACTAAATATACCTTACAGACCGCTGGTCAGTCCTCACAGTGAAATGTCGGCCTGTCAAATAATGCCGCCAATGGCGAACTGCTTCAATAATGGCTTGGGCTTCCTTTTCTATAGAAGCATAGCACTTCTCAGGTCCTTGAAATGTTCTTGAAAAGAAGGCTACTGGATGTCCTGCTTGAGAGAGAACTGCTGCAATGGCAACTTCAGATGCATCCGTTTCCACTTCAAAAGGCAGGGACTCATCGATTGCCTTTACTCCTTTTTTCTTAAATTTATCTAAATGTTATCTATATCTAATGCGCGAGCCGTTAGTTTTGGTTTTCTCCACGTCTTTGACGTTGAGCATGAGATGTCCCAACCACCGATCTTGGTATTCTTAGGCTCTCACGTCATTGACGGAGAGAACCATTACTAAATTACGTGTTTGACAACACGAAGGGAGAGAGGGAAAACTAACTATTTAGTAATGGTTCCGTAGTCAATGACGTAAAGCGGCCCTCCCTCCTCCCTCTTCCCATGCACATGCGCATGCGCAACTTAGTACTATGAAGGACAAATGAACCCAGTGTGGCCAGCTGGAGGACGCGTGCAAGGGAAGAACTGTATAACGGCGCACTAGTTAATTTAGTAACGCAACATTCGCAGTTTCTAATCTTTTACTCAAAAATTTCCTTTCTTATTCTAATGGTTACCTTTTTTAATGACGTTCCCTAGGAACTAAGTAAAGGGTTTCACCCTAGGATGTACTTCTTATATATTTGGGTCGCGTTAATGCTTTCTCTGGGACTCTCACGGGGGTCTCCTGGGAGCCCTTATATATATAAGGCTCTCACGTCATTGACTACAGAACCATTACTAAATAGTTAGTTTTCCCTCTCTCCCTTCGGGTTGTCAAACCCGTAATTATTTGCTGGCGTATTCTCGTCATTGCCGGGCACCTGGTTATTTCCTACCCAGGCAACATGCCCTGGACACTGGGGAGCTTCAGGCAAACCCTTCTTTATATGTGCTGTCTTATTGTCGAGCACCTGTTTATTTCTCTGCTAGGCCCCAGGCTCCGAAACGCCAGGGCGCTACAAGTAACCCCTGTAACCCCTGCTCTATATGTGCTGGCTTATTCCTGTCATTGCCGAGCACCTGTTTATTTCTCAGTCAGGCCACAGGCCCCGAGACGCTGGGAAGCTACAGGCCAACCCTGCTTTTATATTTATATACATGGGGAGCCACAGGCAGCCTCTGCTTTATATTTACAGATATATTTATATATATGGGGAGCCACAGGCAGCCTCTGCTTTATATTTACAGATATATTTATATATATGGGGAGCCACAGGCAATCCCTGCTTCATATTTATTGATATACAGTATTTATATAAATGGGGAGCCACAGGCAATCCTTGCTTTATATTTATATATACGGGAAGCCACAGGTAATCCTTCCTTTATATTTATAGATATATTATTATATATGGGGAGCCACAGGCAATCCCTGCTTTGTTTATATATATAGGGAGCAACAATCCCTTCTTTATATTTATATACAGTACATTATATGCAGAGCAACAATCCCTGCTTTATGTTTATATATATAGGGAGCAACAATCCCTGCTTTATGTTTATATATATAGGGAGCAACAATCCCTGCTTTATGTTTATATATATAGGGAGCACCAATCCCTGCTTTATGTTTATATATATAGGGAGCAACAATCCCTGCTTTATGTTTATATATATAGGGAGCAACAATCCCTGCTTTATGTTTATATATATAGGGAGCAACAATCCCTGCTTTATGTTTATATATATAGGGAGCAACAATCCCTGCTTTATGTTTATATATATAGGGAGCAACAATCCCTGCTTTATATTTATATATATAGGGAGCAACAATCCCTGCTTTATATTTATATACAGTACATTATATGCAGAGCAACAATCCCTGCTTTATGTTTATATATTTATATATACATATGTATAAATGGCTACATGGAATGTTAGTGGCATGAATGATGGCACAAAAGAGAGAGAGAGGTTCTGGAAGTGCTAGTGAATGCCAGGCTGGATGTATGTGGAATGACAGAGACCAAATGGAAAGGTTCAGATGTGAGAGAGTGGGAGTGTGGAATGGGTGTGTGTGCTGGAGTGAGTGAAGGAACAGCGAGAGAAGGTGCGTGTTTGTTTGTATGTAGCAAATGGAAAGAATGTGTAAGAGAGTATGGGTCTGTGGGTTCAAGGATTGTGTGGGTGAGAATGAAAGTAGGAATACAAACGTGGGTGATTGTGTGTGTGTATGCCCCAACAGAGGATAAACTTGAAAGAAAGAAAGAGAAGTTCTGGATGAATGTGGAGGCGTGCCTGGAGAAGTTTGACAAGAACGAAAGAATATTTCTGATTGGGGATATGAATGGTAAGGTGGGTGATAGGAAAGTTGAGGGAGTGGTGGGAGGGTGGGGGGTACCATCAGAGGTGAATGGGAATGGTAGTGCACTTGTGGACGTGTGTGTGGCGAGGAGGCTGTGGATAGCCAACACCTTCTTCCGACACAGAATGATCCACAGGTACACGTGGAAACGGATGTTGACGATGAAGGATAAGACAGTGGTGGAACGAAAGTCATTGATTGATTATGTATGTGTGGATGAACGAATGAAGAAATCTGTGATGGATGCTAGGGTGTATAGGGGTATTGGAGGGGGTCTGTCTGATCATTATGTAGTAGTAGCTAAGGTTAGGATACAAAAGAAGTGGGTGAGGAGAGCTGGAAGGAGGCGAGACGAAGGTGGAATGGTGAGGAGGGTGGAGAGGTTACAGGAGGAGGAAATCAGGGAAGAGTACAGGAGAGCAGTAGAAAGACGACTAGGTGGGTTCGACCTGGAAGTTATGGAGGAAGTGGAGGAGATGAGCAAGGTGTTTAAGGAAGAGATCTGTGCAGCATGTGAGGAGGTGTGTGGAGTGAGGAGAAGAGGGAGGGGAGTGAAAGGTACAGCATGGTGGACAGAAGAGGTAAAAATAGCTGTGGAAGAAAAGAAGAAAGCATATAGAGAGTGGTTGGGTAGTAGAGGGAATGAAGATTCCGAGAGACAGAAACGAGCGAGGTACGTGGAGAGAAAGAGGGTGGTGAAGAGAGTAGTGAAGGAAAGTAAGAGAAGAGTAGATGAGGAATTTGGAAGGAATCTGAGTGTAAAATGGAGGGAGAGTAAGAATATAGGTTTGACTCCTGTAAGGAGATAAAGAAAACCTAATATTTAGTAGTGGCCCTGTAATAATTGACGAACATGCCTATTACATAAGGCATCCTCTTCAAACACTAATCCGCCGTAGTTTGAATCTACCGCGCAGAGCATTTAAAAACTGAGGAGCCTTCATCATGAGCGCACGCGACCTCACTCATGGCTTCAGTCATTATGAATTGGGTTCTCACTACGAAAAAACTTCGTAAAAGAAAACAAAAAGAAAATAAGAATAACTATCCAATAAGCTTTCCATCATATCGTGGATGTACTTGTGTGGATCTTTGACCAGACGCTGATTCAGGCGTCATTCTTCCTTCACTGACATATCAAGTAAACCAAAATCCTTAATACATCAACGAATGGGAAGGGGATGGTCGGGAGGGCCCCAGTCGTCAATGATTACGGGGCCACTACTAAATATTAGGTTTTCTTTATCTCCTTACAGGAGTCAAACCTATAATTTATTAGTGGCCCCTCCATCATTGACGAACATGCCTGATTTCTAAGACTGGAGGGGGACATTCGTAATCATATCATAACTCTAGAAAAGCAGATAATCAAACAACCACATAGTATTCTTACTTTGAAAATATATTTAAACATGGCGCAGCCCATATATATACAAAAAAGGGGTTCAAGCAGGTGCGTGCTTCAAAGAAGCCTGCTTGACAAAAAAGGGTAACTCTGGAGATTCTGTGAACAGATCTGTAGTTACAAAGGCACCCCACTCAACGAGTGGTGACAAAAATAACAAGTTACAAGTTTACATGTGCACATAATAAACCCCATAATATTCGTGGAAATGTTTTACAAACGATCTCCACTGTTTAAACTAAATTGCTTTCACAGCTAAAACTACTATAACAACACTGTTGTTTGTACTAACATTGTACTAGCACAATTTCTCGCCCTGAATAGAACAGAGAAATTTTCATATCACATTATCCATAATTTGTATCACAGCTCTTACATTCCGGCGGGGTCTAGGGTGTCCTATGTTACACTGACTGCACCCCCCCCCCCCCCCCCTCCCCTCCTTTTCCCCTTGAAAGTAAACAAAAGTGACTGAAGGGCCACCTAGACCCTCTGCCTTAAAGCTATACATGGTAAGGAAGGTTTGTCTAGAGCAACTGACAAGTATCTAGTCAAAAACGTATGATTAGACGCCCACAACTGTGTGGACGAAATAACTTCAACTGAAAAGTTCTTCAAGAAACGTAAAGAGGCTGCCCATTTGCGTAAATCGTGGGCCCTACCCACAACGCCGGGATTACTCTCTTTAATGACTTCGACCAGAAGAGAAGCTAACCTCCGTTTCAGTAAGCGTTTGCCCGAACTCGCTACCCATAAAGCACCTTGGGGGTTTAGAGGAGCTACTCTCAAATATTTGGTTAGAGCTTGCACTGGACATAGATTATGGTGCACCTTTCCCCTTTTTAATGCCGGCACAGTGAACTCAGAAAACACGTGTGCACTGTGCTCATTCTTGGCTACAAATCCTGGGGAAGGTGCAATGTGAATACATTCATTAAGTCTACCAAACCTAAGGCAATTAGGTGTGTTGCTCATCGCCGCCAGCTCAGACACTCTGTTCCCGGTGGCCAAAGCCAAAAGGAATACAGCCTTTTTTAAGAGTAATGCAAAATCTGCAGTATTTTGGTACAGCCGAGAGTGAAGTAAAGACAATGCCTTGTCCAGAGACCAAGTAGGCATGAGCTGACGGGGAGGTGGGCGGAGTTTAAAACATGCTCTCATAAAACCTGTTTCCTCCGCCACCGGTATGGAGAGACCTGTAAGGTCTAAAAAGGGCACTCTAATCGCAGTTAAGTGATTTTTTAACGTTACCATAGATAAACGGTTCTGCTCAAACAGATAATTCAAATAATTAAAAACTAACGCCACTGAGGGCACAGTCTGTTCTGTTCTAATGATCCAAGAAGTAAAGGCTTGCCAATGTGATTGATACTGTCGTTTTGTAGACTGAGTATATTGATTGATTAATTTATTGGTCACATCTCTACCATATGGTGCTAGCCACTTGGCCTCCTGAATGTCCATAATGCAAAAGTCAGCGAGGTCACTAGGTTGCCAATCGTGTCTAAGTGGAAATACTCGACCGGGAGTGACACCGGGTGCGAGCACCACGTCTTCAATTGCTGGTACCATAACTGCGCCGGCCACAGGGGCGCGATTAGCGAGACTAAGCCTCGATAATCTCGTAGTTTGTTCACTACGTGGCACATTAGTGACGCGTCTGGCGGCGGAAACAGATAGATGGAGCTCCATCTGTTCCAGTCTGTCACTAGGGCGTCTGGCCCCCCTGCCGGCGTTTCCGTCCGGCGGGTGAGGTATAGAGGGAGTTTGTGAGTCCCCTCGGACGCAAACAGATCCACTTGTGGATGGTAGAGCTCTGCAATCATTAGGTCGAAAATGGGTTGCTTGAGCTCCCATTCTACTGTCGTGCTCTGTCTCCGGGACAGAGCGTCTGCCCAGATGTTTGCTACGCCTGGGAGATAAGATGCGTGAAAATAAATGTCTAGCCTGTTGGCTAGAATAAAAATCTCTTCCGACACGTTTAGCAACTTCCTTGATCTCGTTGACCCCTGTTTCTGAATACAGTGAACTGCATTCAGATTGTCCATTCTGAAGGCCACCGACTTGCCCCGTAAAGTAGAGCCGTGAGCCTGAAGGAAATACAAGGGGACTAGTAATTCTTTGACATTGATGTGGGAGATTTCTAAGTGGGACCAAAGCCCCTGACCCTGGTGCCCCTGATTTGACTGAAATCCCCAACCTATCGTGCCTGACGCATCCGTGTCTATCCATACCGTTGGCGGAGGAGAGGTCCATGACATTACTGAGTGCAGCGTATCCCTCTTCGCCCAGACCGCTAGTAAGGTGTGGATTAATTTTGGGATGGGCCATAATTTTCCCGCCGGTAAGAGTGGGAAATATTTGTTGCCTTCCAATATTAACCGTTTTACTTTCAACCGGCCCAACATTACAGTTAGTTGAATCCAGTTGAGAGAGCCGACCAGAGATTCCCAGACCCTCCGTGTCGTAGTCAGACTGTGAAGAAACATGAACAGTTTCCTGCGAAATCTGTTGCGATTGTCCACACTCTGACTCAGAGTGAGAGCAGCCGTGTCCCAAACCAGCCCTATCCACTGAATTACTCGTGAGGGGACAAGGTTTGACTTTACCAGATTTACCTTGAACCCTAGAGCTTTGACATGAGTTAAAAGTATGTTGACATGTTTGATGCATAATTGCTCTGACTCTGCCACCACCAGCCAGTCGTCTAGGTACCACAGAACTCTGATTCCTTGCTTTAACAACGGCATCAGGGCTTGCCGGACTAATTTCGTGAATAGTCGAGGTGCCAGGTTCAAACCGAATGGCATCCTCTGAAAAAAAAAATTTTGGTGCCTGATCCGTAAGGCCAGAAACCTTTGAAATCTTTTGTTGACCGATACATGCCAATAAGCGTCTGTCAGGTCTAGGGAACACATCCAACCTCCCGGCGGAAGTGTTAGCCTGATTTGGTGTACTGTTAACATTCGGAATGACTCGTTGTGAATGTGAAGGTTCAGATAAGACAGGTCGACGACTGGTCTCATCTGAACACTGTCCCTTTTGGGAACCAAAAATAGTTTGGACGTGAATACAGGGTAATTTGGGGGGACCGGGATGATGACATTCTTGGCAATCATTTCCTGGACCAGCGACTCCACCTCTAAAGAAACAAAATTCGCCGTTGTCGGCTGACGTAAGCGAGGTCGCCGGAGCCACTGCCAAGTGATGCCCTTGCGTGCCACCATCCGTGCCCAAGTGTTTACCGGCCATGCTTTGTGACACGTTCGGAACGACCCAGTTAGCAGACAAGAGTTCGACGGCTGTACTACCCTCGGATCCGCCGGCCTTACGATTGGCACCGGGAGTGAGAGAGACCTTAGTTTTTTATGGTGGTGGAGTTGGCGGTGGAGGGCGCTTCGCCGGCTGGCTGGCATTGGCAGAAGACGGGCCCTGACCTGGCTTATTATAGCCGCGTCCTTTCTGACCTGAAAACCTACCCTGTCTATGCCTGAACTGACCTTGAGTGGAGGAGGACTTAGGTGGAAGAAAGGGCTTAGATCCCCCGGCTGAGCTTTAGCGACTGGCCTGGGTTTGGGGAAGTTAAAGGCAGGTTTCTTAGAAGGGGTGGGACTGTGTTTAACGGCCTGAGCCATATTAAAAACCGTTCGCCACACTTCAGGGGACATTAAAGAGGGAGTGAGCACTGGTGACATGACCACCTGATTCGCAATGCGATCAGGCAGTTTTCGGACTAAGGATATTCTGAGATCTTGTCTCGCTCGTACCGCCTCAAGCAAGGCAGTGCGTACGTCACCTAATGATTGGATTGACGACTGAAGAAGCAGTCGCAGGGACAATTCAACCGAACGTCTGGCATCCGCGTCTGCGATTGCCTGAGTGGACCGGAGCAAAGACTTAGAAACCTGTTGAGACACTATGTATTGAGAGAACAGGCGAAAAGCTTTCCCCCGTAGCCTAAATTCACGGTCTAGGTGAGTTGGGGTAGGGGTAGTGAAAGGGTCTTTTAGCTCACAAAGATTAATTTTAGGGGCAGCTAAGAAAGCAAACAAAGCTGAAGGGACTCCGCCAGCAGAACACACTGGCATGGAGAACCAAGAATGAGTATCTTGAGGGATCTGGTGGGAAGTTTTGGAAGTAAATGTGGTCGCAAAGTTTTGAGCCTCTGTCTCCCATTCCAACCAAGGTCCTGGACCCAACTGCCCCACCTTCAAGACTGGATTAGCTGCCGCGTCTGTGACGGTTTGCAAATCGAGTTCTGGAGTGAGAGACGACAGTGTCTTAATGTCATTAAACCCATCATGCTTAGACCAGTCAGAAAACAATCTTGAAGCTGAGGCAGGGGGTAAAGCAGGCTTAGCAGTATAAACAAAATAGTCCTGGTGATAATAACTAGGTATAGCCTTGATGTTGACATCTAGCACATTCCCCAAAGTATCCAAGGCCCTTAATTTCTTAGATTTATTGCCCTGGATAACCCACTCACGCGGCACTGGAAGCTCCCCTGACAAGGTAGGTTGGGCTAGCTCTGGTTTAGTGGGGGTCAAAAGGACCCATGACTCGTCTGGTCCGTAAAGCAAGGGCATAGCTACCTTTTTGAGAGGCACTCTGTCTAGAGGGGGCGGATTGACATCCGTTATAACCCTTACATTCGAAGTGGTCAATGCCGCCGTAGCAGGCCTCTAGTAACCACCGATGGTGACATAGAGGGGGGGTGAGGGATCTGAGTCAAAGCAATAGAAGTCATCAGAGGCCGTACCGTAGAGCTTGTCGTGGTAGCTCCCAAGTCCACTGTGGGAGTTTCCTGCTGTTGGCCAAAAAATCTAGATAAAGCATTAACAAGTAGCCCATCAATTTCCTGTGCAGTGACAAATTGATTTGATGATGTACTCACTGGTGAATCATTAAGATCTTGTGAGGCATTGAAGCCTGAACCTGACTCTTGCCCTTCCATATCCGATATCATCGAAACCTCGTCTTTGTCATCCTGTTCCTCCTGAGAAGATCCCGCCGAAGCTGGGGTACCATCTTGTTGCCAAGATAAGTTAGGAATAGAGGAAGGGATCGCCGCGTCCCGGTGGACGTCAGCCACTATGTGACTAGTTTGAGCCGGAAGTGGGTGGTCAGGCCCCGGACGAGAATATCGCCAAACACCTAGGCCTTGGCCTATACTCCCGTGGGAGTCTGAAACACTCTCAACCACTGAGCCCTCTGAACCCTCCAACTCCAGGGTTAAAATGTTAATGGGTAAATCATCTTTAGGTACAGGTACTACACTGGACCCTTGAGACCGAACACAAACTCTGTCTGGGGTAGAGGTATGACGAGAAGCACTAGAAACTGGTGAGTGTCGGTAGGCCTTTCTATCATGGGAATCCTTTTTTGAAGATTTATGGCTGCGGTGTGACCGTGAACTACTCTTTGATTTGGAGGATTTATCGCCGTGACCACTGGTGGAACTTTCTGTCTTACTCCTCTTACTCGATGGTGAAGAGGCAAGACTGGGTGGCTGGTGTCTAAGGGGTGACCTAGACCTAGATCTCGTCCGAGACGAGGAGACTGCCGCCGGGGGTGTAGGCTCACGGTGACGTTTCGAAGTAGCAGGGGCAGGAGATGACACAGAACCCTGTCCAGTCTCCGCCGGCTTATGACTAGTTACTCGAGAGGAACGTTTATTAGGGGGAGGGTGCTCAAGAAGAAGCCTATCCCAAAGAGGGACGTTGTCACATTGAAGTGACTTATGAGCCACAATCGTAGTATACGCTGACATTTGTTGCCGAACTTCTCGTAAGGCGACCGCTGCGGTCTTATCATTATCTTGGAGGACTTTGACACTTAGTTGGGAGCAAAAGGAACAGTTGCGCATCACCCACAGACCTCTTGAACGGTCTAGACATTTAACACACCTGATACAAAGAGTGTGCACAAAAAGAGGGACACCGGCACAGGTTGGATTAATGCATAAAGCAAAAACTGGGGCAAAGGTAGCCATGACAGAGACTGGTGGGAACTTACTGCAGGGTCTGCATTGGTCCGCCGGGGCCCAGCCCTGGAAAAAAGGAAAATTTCCAGGAATTAATGCTCATAAGGTTAACCCAAAATGATCGCATACAAGTGTTCATAACCCGCCGGATAACGAGACGTAATCTCACAATGATTACAGCTCGTTACGCGGCGGGGTTCTATAAAGATATCCGAATATCTAGACATGTCTTTAAGAAAGTTTTAAGAATACCCTCTGACATAATATAAAAGACCAGTATGGCGTTTATAAAGTCTTTTTGGTGGTGACTGTTACAAGATTCAATTTTGAAAACAACCCCCCACAAAGACGCCGGCCCCAGAATTATCTAGCAGATTAACACAGGGCAGGCTGATACGAGACCTGACTTCTAATGAATTGTCACATAGATCGCCGTATGGTGAAGGCGGCGATACATAGCCGTATCTCTCAATTAATTGGGTAACTAGCTTGAATTGTAAATTCCGTATTTCCCCCTCCCAGGAGCACCCGCCGGGTGTGGCCAACTTATGAAAAAATACGTTAACCCTAATTGAGCCTTCGATCGCCGTAAGAGTGAGGGCGGCGATACATATAGTATCACTAAAATGGACCGGTTAACTAAACTGAATTACCAATTCGTTCATCCCACCTTAACAAGGTACACCCGCCGGGTGAGATCTGATGTCTTAAACGTTAACCCCATAAGTTCCTATCCCCACTTCTTTGTAAAAGATCGCCGGGGAGGAAAGCCCACAACAACAGCTAGGGTTTTTCCTTTGGTTTGTAAAACCGGGTAGAAAAACTACATAACATATGTCCGCATGAACAATGTTAGATGGGTACCACCAATCCGCCGGGAATCATAGGGAGCCTGAAACAGGCACCAACATAGAGATGCAGTCTTGGAGAGCCACAGACCCCAACTCGCCGGGGACACCAGCCTGTTTTGAAACCACACGTGGCCAAACACGGCTCACGGCCGGAGTTTTCATGGTGAAACTGAGAAAACCCCGCCGGAAAGTAACCCACCCCGAACAGACACCATCTGAACGCACATAGGACCCGAGAGATAGCCAAAGCACGACTAACCTAGGGACCACAAATATAATCCGTGGAATTAGCCAATACACAACTAAACCAGGAAACAAACATAGTCCGTGGAATTAGCCAATACACAACTAAACCCGGATACACATTACACAGTAGGACATATTTATAAAATAAATCAATAACACTTGTACATGTGGTAAAGCTACGAGCGGCTGGCTAGGCCTAAGCAGACGGCACAAGAAATGTTGAGATATAAACAAAAAACACTGGAAATATAACAACAGGAACCACCGCCAACACACCACCGTAGCAAATACTTCCGACCAAGGGAAGACCGACTCGGGACCCAGAAAAAACTTCACTAAGTGAAGAAAAATACGCTGGGAACGTCAGCAAAGCAACGCTACCTCATCAGAAAGATAAAAGGCAGCAGAAATAATCGCGTAATGAAAGCCGCCTGCATCACAAGCTAACTCAACTGTGAAAAAAATTCACCTGTCCACAACAGGACCACGAGGGTACATCCGAAATAGATGCCCCAAAAACACGACCCAAAATACACTGCACTGCGGGCAACCAGCCCAGGACACTCCTGCTACGCATATCCTAACCTTACTCGATACATCCCGGAGTAAACAAATGAGAAAAAACTCACTAGGGACGCAGCAAATGCGGAACCAGCGGAGCGTGGGGAGACACGTCCGGGCCGGCTGATCGCAGAGCAGAGAAGGAAGAATGACGCCTGAATCAGCGTCTGGTCAAAGATCCACACAAGTACATCCATGATATGATGGAAAGCTTATTGGATAGTTATTCTTATTTTATTTTTTTTTATTTTTTTTACGAAGTTTTTTCGTAGTGAGAACCCAATTCATAATGACTGAAGCCATGAGTGAGGTCGCGTGCGCTCATGATGAAGGCTCCTCAGATTTGAAATGCTCTGCGTGGTAGATTCAAACTACGGCGGATTAGTGTTTGAAGAGGATGCCTTATGTAATAGGCATGTTCGTCAATGATGGAGGGGCCACTAATAAATACTGTTCTGGAAAGAAGTCAAGAAAGTTAGGGAAGGTAGCAAGGGAGACAGTAAGGGTGTGAAAGATAAGAATGGGAGAATGCTAGCCGAGAAGCAAGAGAGAGTCGAAAGATGGAGGGAGTACTTCAATGAGTTGCTAAATGTAAGGAATGAAGAGCCAGCAAACATAGTTGGATATGGTATGGGAGGGAGAAGAAGAGAAGTAGTGGAGGAGGAGGTGAGGATCAGGAGGTCAGAAGTGTGGGAAGCCATGAAAAGAGTGAAGTTGGGGAAAGCACCAGGAACAGATGGAGTGTGTGGGGAAATGTTGAGGTATGGTGGTGAGATAGTGATCGAATGGGTATGGAAAATGTGCAAACTAGCATGGGAGAAGGGGAGTGCACTCGATGACTGGAAGACTGGCATAATAGTCCCCCTATATAAGGGCAAAGGGGAAAGAGGAGTGTGTGGTAACCACCGAGGAATATGTCTTCTAAGCGTAGTAGGGAAGGTATACAGTAGGGTAGTGATTGAGAGAGTGAGAGTGAGAACAGAGAAATGGATAGGCGACGAGCAGGGAGGTTTTAGGAAGGGAAGAGGATGTGTAGATCAGATTTTTACCCTGAATTGTGTTGTGGAGAAATATCTGGAGAAGAAACAAAAGGTGTATGTTGCCTTTATGGACTTGGAGAAGGCCTATGACAGAGTGGATAGAGAAGGTTTGTGGAAAGTACTTAGAATATACAGAGTAGATGGCAAGTTGCTGAAAGCAGTGAAGAGTATGTATGAGGGTGCAAAGGTGGCAGTACGTGTGGAGAGTGAGCAGAGCGAGTTCTTTGACCTGAAGGTTGGTTTGAAACAGGGGTGTATTTATTAGTGGCCCCTCCATCATTGACGATTATTATGCCTATTACATAAGGCTACCTCTTCAAACGCTCATACGCGTAGTTTGAATCTACCGCCGCAGAGCTCAGAGGAACCTTCATCATAATTCACTCATGGTTCGTCTTTATGATTGGGTTCTCACTACGAAAAAACTTTGTAACAAATAAAAAATAAAAATAAAATAAGAATAACTATTCATAAGCTTTCCATATTCCGTGGATGTACTTTTGTGGATTCTTGGACCAGACACTGACTAGCGCATCTATCCGCCTTCCTTGCTCCGCGTTCACCCCACCTGGACGTGTCCCCCACAGTGCTCCGCTTTGTTCCGCATTCTTGCGTCCCTAGTGAGTTTTTTCTCATTTGTTTACTCTGGGATGTCTTGAGTAAGGTTAGGATTAGCTTAGCAGGGGTGTCATGGGTGGTTTTCTCGCAGAACAAGTGTATTTTGGGTCGTTTTGTTGGGGCGTCTATTTCGGACGGACCCTCGTGGTCGAGTTGAGGACGCCCTCAAACTATTTTTCGTGTTTAGCCATCTTTAGTCCTAGCTGGTTAGGAGGCTTTAACTACGCGATGTCGGGCTTCTAGCTATCTTTCAGATGGAGTAGCCTATGTTGTTTTACTGACGTTCCTGGTGTTTTTTCTTCACGTAGTGGAGTTCTTTCTGGGTCCCGAGTCAGTGTTACCCATACCCGGGTTTTTTCTACGATGTTGATGTGGCAGCTGTTCCAGTTTTGGTGGGATGGAGTGCTTTTCGATTGTGTTTCGACGTCATTAAGTGTTTTTTCCATTTTCACCAGGCCTAGCCAGCCACTCGTAGTTTTTCACATATGCAAGTGTTTTCATTGTTTATTATTATAAAAATGTATTCATGTGTCATGTGTGTCCTGGATTAGTTGTGATTGGCTGATCCAGGAGCTTCGGACTGCGTCTGATTAGGTTTATCAGATTGCGTTCTGATTGGTGTGGGTTGCCTTTCCGGCGGTTTTTCTCGATTGCTCCAAGAAAGCCGTCTTGTTTACCGGGTTTTAGTCAAGTTGGTTAAAATCGGTTGTTACCCCGGTGAGTTGGGTAGCTTGAGGGCTCATCAGAAACTGCGTTTTCTGTGGTCGAGCCTGTGATCAGGCTTCCTGTGTTTTTCCCGGCGAGGTGGGCCCCACACATTTATCTAAGGTGGTCATGCTGACACCTGTTGGTTATGGTTTTCTCGGCTTTTCAAAGCCATTGAAACAATGCTGTTTGTTTGATTGGTCTTTCCCTCCCGGCGACCTTTTTACAAAGAGGTCTGGGGTAGGTACAATTGGTTTGACATTTTATATGAAACCCGGCGGTTGTACCTTAGGGTGGTTATATTAACGGATTTGCAATTCGCTATGGTTTGCCAGACAATTGATTGATACAATAGGGTACCACGGCCTTCAAGACGGCGATCTATGAGGGCTTCTGGGAGAAGTCGGATTAGAGACTAAGATAGGCTTAGACTTTTTATGGGATAAAAAGATGCCTGAATCTTACTAGTGTTTCAAGTGTAAAAGGATACTTGAAAGACTTTATCTTTAATAAAGGTATGCTCATCTTTATGAAGACTCAGAAGATATGCTGAAATCTTTAATATGAAACTAAAAGGTCAACGAAAAGTAGTGGTTGAGGGCTACGATTCGTTGACCGGCGGTTTTATGACACATGTTTTTGTAACATTTTGGGGTAACCTTATGAGCATTAATTCCTGGAAATTTTCTCTTTCCAGGGCGGAGTACCGGCGTGACGCCGGATGACCAGGTAGATCCCGGGGGTGGGTAGAGTTCCGCCAGTCTCTATCATGTCGGCACTAGAACCTCTCATTGCTTTATGTTCAACGCCGTTATGCTCCGGTATCCCTATCTTTGTACACAAGCTGTGCATCAAATGTGTTAAATGCCTCGATAGGTCACGGGGGATATGGGTGACAAAAAATTGCACTATTTGCAACCTCTTAAGTGTTAACATTTTAGTTCACAAAGATAATACTGCGGCGGTGGCTTTGCAAGAGGTAAAACAACTTCTTGCTACCTATTCAACAAATGTAGCACTATAGGTTTGACTCCTGTAAGGAGATAAAGAAAACCTAATATTTAGTAGTGGCCCCTCCATCATTGACGAACATGCCATTACATAAGGCATCCTCTTCAAACACTAATCCGCCGTAGTTTTGAATCTACCGCGCAGAGCATTTAAAATCTGAGGAGCCTTCATCATGAGCGCACGCGACCTCACTCATGGCTTCAGTCATTATGAATTGGGTTCTCACTACGAAAAAACTTCGTAAAAAATAAAAACAAAAAGAAAATAAGAATAATTATCCAATAAGCTTTCCATCATATCGTGGATGTACTTGTGTGGATCTTTGACCAGACGCTGATTCAGGCGTCATTCTTCCTTCACTGACATATCAAGTAAACCAAAATCCTTAATACAGTACATCAACGAAAGGGAAGGGGATGGTCGGGAGGGCCCCAGTCGTCAATGATTACGGGGCCACTACTAAATATTAGGTTTTCTTTATCTCCTTACAGGAGTCAAACCTATAATTTATTAGTGGCCCCTCCATCATTGACGAACATGCCTGATTTCTAAGACTGGAGGGGGACGTTCGTAATCATATCATAACTCTAGAAAAGCAGATAATCAAACAACCACATAGTATTCTTACTTTGAAAATATATTTAAACATGGCGCAGCCCATATATATACAAAAAAGGGGTTCAAGCAGGTGCGTGCTTCAAAGAAGCCTGCTTGACAAAAAAGGGTAACTCTGGAGATTCTGTGAACAGATCTGTAGTTACAAAGGCACCCCACTCAACGAGTGGTGACAAAAATAACAAGTTATAAGTTTACATGTGCACATAATAAACCCCATAATATTCGTGGAAATATCTTGCAAAATATCTCCACTGTTTAATACTAAATTGCTTTCACAGCTAAAACTACTATAACAACCCTGTTGTTTGTACTAACATTGTACTAGCACAATTTCTCGCCCTGAATAGAACAGAGAAATTTTCATATCACATTATCCATAATTTGTATCACAGCTCTTACACTCCGGCGGGGTCTAGGGTGTCCTATGTTACACTGACTGCACCCCCCCCCCCCCCTTTTCCTTGAAAGTAAACAAAAGTGACAGTAGGGCCACCTAGACCCTCTGCCTTAAAGCTATACATGGTAAGGAAGGTTTGTCTAGAGCAACTGACAAGTATCTAGTCAAAAACGTATGATTAGAAGCCCACAAATGTGTGGACGTAATATCTTCTACTGAAAAGTTCTTCAGGAAACGTAAAGAGGCTGCCCATTTGCGTAAATCGTGGGCCCTACCCACAACGCCGGGATTACTCTCTTTAATGACTTCGACCAAAAGAGAAGCCAATCTCCGTTTCAGTAAGCGTTTACCCGTACTTGCTACCCACAAAGCACCTTGGGGGTTTAGAGGAGCTACTCTCAAATATTTGGTTAGAGCTTGCACTGGACATAGATTATGGTGCACCTTTCTCCTTTTTAACGCCGGCACAGTGAACTCCGAAAACACGTGTGCACTGTGCTCATTCTTGGCTACAAATCCTGGGGAAGGTGCAATGTGAATACATTCATTAAGTCTACCAAACCTAAGGCAATTAGGTGTGTTGCTCATCGCCGCCAGCTCAGACACTCTGTTCCCGGTGGCCAAAGCCAAAAGGAATACAGCCTTTTTTAAGAGTAATGCAAAATCTGCAGTATTTTGGTACAGACGAGAGTGAAGTAAAGACAATGCTTTGTCCAGAGACCAAGTAGGCATGAGCTGACGGGGAGGTGGGCGGAGCTTAAAACATGCTCTCATAAAACCTGTTTCCTCCGCCACCGGTATAGAGATACCTGTATGGTCGAAAAAGGGCACTCTAATCGCAGTTAAGTGATTTTTTAACGTTACCACAGATAAACGTTCTGCTCAAACAGATAATTCAAATAATTAAAAACTAACGCCACTGAGGGCACAGTCTGTTCTGTTCTAATGATCCAAGAAGTAAAGGCTTGCCAATGTGATTGATACAGTCGTTTCGTAGACTGAGTATATTGATTTATTAATTTATTGGCCACATCTCTACCATATGGTGCTAGCCACTTGGCCTCTTGAATGTCCATAATGCAAAAGTCAGCGAGGTCGCTAGGTTGCCAATCGTGTCTAAGTGGAAATACTCGACCGGGAGCGACACCGGGTGCGGGCACCACGTCTTTAATTGCTGGTACCATAACTGCGCCGGCCACAGGGGCGCGATTAGCGAGACTAAGCCTCGATAATCTCGTAGTTTGTTCACTACGTGGCACATTAGTGACGCGTCTGGCGGCGGAAACAGATAGATGGAGCTCCATCTGTTCCAGTCTGTCACTAGGGCGTCTGGCCCCCCTGCCGGCGTTCTCGTCCGGCGGGTGAGGTATAGAGGGAGTTTGTGAGTCTCTTCGGACGCAAACAGATCCACTTGTGGATGGTAGAGCTCTGCAATCATTAGGTTGAAAATGGGGTGCTTGAGCTCCCATTCTACTGTCGTGCTCTGTCTCCGGGACAGAGCGTCTGCCCAGACGTTTGCTACGCCCGGGAGATAAGATGCGTGAAGATAAATGTCTAGCCTGTTGGCTAGAGTAAAAATCTCTTCCGACACGTTTAGCAACTTCCGTGATCTCGTTGACCCCTGTTTCTGAATACAGTAAACTGCATTCAGATTGTCCATTCTGAAGGCCACCGACTTGCCCCGTAAAGTAGAGCCGTGAGCCTGAAGGAAATACAAGGGGACTAGTAATTCTTTGACATTGATGTGGGAGATTTCTAGGTGGGACCAAAGCCTCTGACCCTGGTGCCCCTGGTTTGCCTGAAAACCCCAACCTATTGTGCCTGACGCATCCGTGTCTACCCATACCGTTGGCGGAGGAGAGGTCCATGACATTACTGAGTGCAACATTTCCCTCTTCGCCCAGACCGCTAGTAAGGTGTGGATTAATTTTGGTATGGGCCATAATTTTCCCGCCGGTAAGAGTGGGAAATATTTGTTGCCCTCCAATATTAAACGTTTTACTTTCAACCGGCCCAACATTACAGTTACTTGAACCCAGTTGAGAGAGCCGACCAGAGACTCCCAGATCCTCCGTGTCGTAGTCAGACTGTGAAGAAACATGAACAGTTTCCTGCGAAACCTGTTTCGATTGTCCACACTCTGACTCAGAGTGAGAGCAGCTGTGTCCCAAACCAGCCCTATCCACTGAACTACTCGTGAGGGAACAAGGTTTGACTTTACCAGATTTACCTTGAACCCTAGAGTTTTGACATGATTTAAAGTTATGTTTACATGTTTGATGCATAATTGCTCTCTCTCTGCCACCACCAGCCAGTCGTCTAGGTACCACAAAATTCTGATTCCTTGCTTTAACAATGGCATCAGGGCTTGCCGGACTAATTTCGTGAATAATCAAGGTGCCAGGTTCAAACCGGATGGGCATCCTCTGAAATCAAAATTTTGATGCCTGATCCGTAAGGCCAGAAACCTTTGAAATCTTTTGTTTACCGATACGTGCCAATAAGCGTCTGTGAGGTCTAGGGAACACATCCAACCTCCCGGTGGAAGTGTTAGCCTGATTTGGTGTACTGTTAACATTCGGAATGACTCGTTGTGAATGTAAAGGTTCAGATACGACAGGTCTACGACCGGTCTCATCTGAACACTGTCCCTTTTGGGAACCAAAAATAGCTTGGACGTGAATACTGGGTAATTTGGAGGGACCGGGATGATGACATTCTTGGCAATCATTTCCTGGACCAGTGACTCCACCTCTAAAGAAACAAAATTCGCCGTTGTCGGCTGACGTAAGCGAGGTCGCCGGAGCCACTGCCAAGTGATGCCTTTGCGTGCCACCATCCGTGCCCAAGTGTTTAACGGCCATGCTTGGTGACACGTTCGGAACGACCCAGCTAGCAGACAAGGGTTCGCCGGCTGTACTACCCTTGGATCCACCGGCCTTGAGACTGGCACCGGGAGAGAGACTTTAGTTTTTTTATGGTGGTGGAGTTGGTGGTGGTGGATGCTTCGCCGGCTGGCTGGCGTTGGCAGAAGACGGGCCCTGACCTGGCTTATTATAGCCGCGTCCTCTCTGACCTGAAAACCTACCCTGTCTATGCCTGTACTGACCTTGAGGGGAGGAGGACTTAGGTGGATGAAAGGGCTTAGATCTCCCCGGCTGAGCCTTAGCGACTGGCTTGGGTTTGGGGAAGTTAAAGGCAGGTTTCTTAGAAGGGGTGGGACTATGTTTAAAGGCCTGAGCCATATTAAAAACTGTTTGCCACACTTCAGGGGACATTAAAGAGGGAGTGAGCACTGGTGACATGACCACCTGATTCGCAATGCGATCAGGAAGCTTCCGTACCAAGGACATTCTGAGATCTTGTCTAGCTCGTACCGCCTCAAGCAAGGCTGTGCGTATGTCACCCAATGATTGGATTGACGACTGAAGAAGCAGTCGCTGGGACAGTTCAACCGATCTTCTGGCATCCGCGTCTGCGATTGCCTGAGTGGACCGGAGCAATGACTTTGCTACCTGTTGAGACACTATGTATTGAGAGAACAGGCGAAAAGCTTTCCCCCGTAGCCTAAATTCTCGGTCTAGGTGAGTTGGGGTAGGGGTAGTGAAAGGGTCTTTTAGTTCACAAAGATTAATTTTAGGGGCAGCTAAGAAAGCAAACAAAGCTGAAGGGACTCCGCCGGCAGAACACACTGGCATGGAGAACCAAGAATGAGTATCTTGAGGGATCTGGTGGGAAGTTTTGGAAGTAAATGTGGTCGCAAAGCTTTGAACCTCTGTCTCCCATTCCACCCAAGGTCCTGGACCCAACTGCCCCACCTTCAAGACTGGATTAGCGGCTGCGTCTGTGACGGTTTGCAAATCGAGTTCTGGAGTGAGAGCTGACAGTGTCTTAATGTCATTAAACCCATCATGCTTAGACCAGTCAGAAAACAATTTTGAAGCTGAGGCAGAGGGTAAAGCAGGCTTAGCAGTATAAACAAAATAGTCCTGGTGATAATAACTAGGTATAGCCTTGACATTGACATCTAGTACATTCCCCAAAGTATCCAAGGCCCTTAATTTCTTAGATTTATTGCCCTGGATGACCCATTCTTGCGGCACTGGGAGTTCCCCTGACAAGGTAGGTTGGGCGAGCTCTGGTTTAGTGGGGGTTGAAAGGACCCATGACTCATCTGGGCTGTAAAGCAAGGGCATAGCTACCTTTCTGAGAGGAGCTTTGTCTAACGGGGGCGGATTGACATCCGTTATAACCCTTACATTCGAAGTGGTCAATGCCGCCGTAGCAGGCCTAGTGACCACCGATGGTGACATAGAGGGAGGGTGGGGGATCTGAGTCAAAGCAATAGAAGTCATCAGAGGCCGTACCGTAGAGCTTGTCGTGGGAGCTCCCAGGTCCACTGTAGGAGTTTCCGGCTGTTGGCCAAAAAATTTAGATAATGCATTAACTAGTAGCCCATCAATTTCCTGTGCTGTGACAAATTTATCTGATGATGTACTCAATGGTGAATCAATAAGATCTTGTGCGGCGTCTAATCCTGAACCCGACTCTTGCACTTCCATATCCGATATAATTGAAACCTCGTCTTTATCATCCTGTTCCTCATGAGAGGATTCCGCCGAAGCTGGGGTACCATCTTGTTGCCAAGATAAGTCAGGAATAGAGGATGGGATCGCCGCGTCCCGGTGGACGTCAGCCACTGTGTGAATAGTTTGAGCCAGAAGTGGGTGGTCAGGCACTGGTCGAGAATATCGCCAAACACCTAGGCCTTGGCCTACACTCCCTTGGGAGTCCGAAACACTCTTAACCACTGAGCTCCCTGAACTCTCCAAATCCAGGGTTAAAATGCTAATAGGTAAATTATCTTTAGGTACAGGCACTACACTGGACCCCTGAGACCGAACACTAGCTCTGTCTGGGGTAGAGGTATGACGAGAAGTACTAGATTCCGGCGAATGTCGGGAGGCCTTTCTATCATGGGAATCCTTTCTCGAAGATTTATGGCTGCGGTGTGACCGTGAAGTACTCTTTGATTTGGAGGATTTATCGCCGTGACCACTGGTGGAACTTTCCGTCTTACTCTTCTTACTCGATGGTGAAGAGGCAAGACTGGGTGGCTGGTGTCTAAGTGGTGACCTAGACCTAGATCTCGCCCGAGACGAGGAGGCTGCCGCCGGGGGTGTAGGCTCACGTTGACGTTTCGAAGTAGCTGGGGCAGGAGATGACACAGGACCCTGTCCAGTCTCTGCCGGCTTACGGATAGTTACTCGAGAGGAACGTTTAGGGGGAGGGTGCTCAATTAGAAGCCTATCCCAAAGTGGGACGTTATCACATTGAAGCGACTTATGAGCCACAATAGTAGTATAAGCTGCCATTTGTTGCCTAACTTCTCGTAAGGCGACCGCTGCGGTCTTATCATTGTCTTTTAATACTTTTACACTGAGTTGGGAGCAAAAGGAACAGTTGCGCATCACCCACAGACCGCTTGAACGGTCTAGACATTTAACACACTTGATAGAAAGAGTGTGCGCAAAAAGAGGGATACCAGCACAGGTTGGAGTAATGCATAAAGCAAAAACTGGGGCAAAGGTAGCCATGACAGAGACTGGTGGGAAAACTACTGCAGGTTCTGTATTGGTCCGCCGGAGCCCAGCCCTGGAAAACAGAAAATTTCCAGGAATTAATGCTCATAAGGTTAACCCAACATGTACGCACACAAGTGTTAATAACCCGCCGGGTAACGAGACGTAATGTCACAACGATCACAGCTCGTTACGCGACGGGGTTCTATAAAGATTTCCGAATATCTAGACATGTCTTAACCCTCCAGCCCCGGCTATGTATTATATATATATTCCTCGAAAACCGGGTGTTTTGGCCGAAAAACGTCTAGGCTAGGCTACCGTATATTCGTTAATCAGACTGCTTCCCGCATTCCCGCGCATCCCCAAGCGTAGCTGTGTTATTTACCTGTAGAATGGCATTAAGTAGAGCTCTCTAAGTCAACTGGTTGAGCTGTGATGATGATTTCATTGGAGATAACTTTATGGCCAAAACAGCCACTTTACACCACTTTTCGATACTTAACAACATACAGGCACACACGAACAAGCGACGCTCTCCTTCTTGTGGCCGGAGATGCGGAGCGTCGGTCCACCGGCTGTTGTTTACATGCGTCGGACCGACGCCTCGCACACCAAGCTCACAGGCTTTGACGTCATGGGTGTTTAAGAGCCCTTCCGGGTAGCTCGTGTATGCTTTTTTATGGGCGTTCAAGAGCCCTTCCGGGAACAGAGGGTTAAGAAAGTTAAGAATACCCTCTGACATAATATAAAAGACCAGTATGGCGTTTATAAACATAGTCTTTCTGGTGGTGACTGTTTCAAGATTCAATTTTGGAAAACAACCCCCCACAAAGACGCCGGCCCCTGAATTATCTTGCAGATTAACACTGGGCAGGCTGATACGAGATCTGACTTCTAACGAATTGTCATATAGATCGCCGTATGTTGAAGGCGGCGATACACTACCGTATCTCTCAATTATTTGGTTAACTAAATTGAATTGTAAATTCCTTATTTCCTCCTCCCAGGAGCACCCGCCGGGTGTGAAAAACTTATGAAAAAGATGTTAACCCTAATTGAGCCTTCGATCGCCGTATGTGTGAAGGCGGCGATACATATAGTATCACTAAATGGACCGGTTAACTAAACTGAATTACCAATTCGTTCATCCCACCCTACCAAGGTGCACCCGCCGGGTGAGATCTGATGTTTAAACGTTAACCCCATAAGTTCCTATCCCCACTTCTTTGTAAAAGATCGCCAGGGAGGAAAGCCCACAACAACAGCTAGGTTTTTTCCTTTGGTTTGTAAAACCGGGTAGAAAAACTTCATAACATATGTCCGCATGAACAATGTTAGATGGGTACAGCCATTCCGCCGGGAATCATAGGGAGCCTGAAACAGGCACCACCACAGAGACGCAGTCCTGGAGAGCCACAGACACCAACTCGCCGGGGACACAAGCCTGTTTTTTAAACCACGCGTGGCCAAAACTTGGCTCTCGGCCGGGGTTTTCATGGTGTAACCGAGAAAAACCCGCCGGAAAGTAACCCACCCCGTCCAGAAACCATCTGAATGCACATAGGACCCGAGAGATAGCCAAAACACAACTAACCTAGGGCCCACAAACATAATCCGTGGAATTAGCCAATACACAACTAATCCAGGAAACATAAATAGTCCGTGGAATTAGCCAATACACAACTAAACCAGGATACACATGACACAGTAGGACATATTTATAAATAAATCAATAACACTTGTACATGTGGTAAAGCTACGAGCGGCTGGCTAGGCCTAGGCAGACGGCACAAAAACGTTGAAATATAAACAAAAGCACTGGAAATATCACAACAGGAAACACCGCCAACACAACACTGTAGCAATAACTTCCGGCAAAGGGAAGACTGACTCGGGACCCAGAAAAAACTTCACTAAGTGAAGAAAAATACGCTGGGAACGTCAGCAAAACAAACGCTACCTCATCAGAAAGATAGAAGGCAGCAAAAAGCGCGTAATGAAAGCCGCCTGCAACACAAGCTAACTAACTGTGAAAAAGTTCACACGTCCAAAACAGGACCACGAGGGTACATCCGAAATAGATGCCCCAAACACACGACCCAAAATACACTGCACTGCGGGCAACCAGCCCAGGACACTCCTGCTACGCATATCCTAACCTTACTCGATACATCCCGGAGTAAACAAATGAAAAAACTCACTAGGGACGCAGCAAATGCGGAACCAGCGGAGCGTGGGGAGACACGTCCGGGCGGGGTGAGCGCAGAGCAGAGAAGGAAGAATGACGCCTGAATCAGCGTCTGGTCAAAGATCCACACAAGTACATCCACCATATGATGGAAAGCTTATTGGATAGTTATTCTTATTTTCTTTTTATTTTTATTTTTTACGAAGTTTTTTCGTAGTGAGAACCCAATTCATAATGACTGAAGCCATGAGTGAGGTCGCGTGCGCTCATGATGAAGGCTCCTCAGATTTTAAATGCTCTGCGCGGTAGATTCAAACTACGGCGGATTAGTGTTTGAAGAGGATGCCTTATGTAATGGCATGTTCGTCAATGATGGAGGGGCCACTAATAAATAAAGTGTTTTTCGATTGAGCAAAATAAATAAAAGTACCGGTAGTTCACAAGGTAAAAGTTATTTTTGCCTCCTGATATATTATCTAAGCTAGGTTAGACCATTTCTTGGTCTGGCTAGCTAATAATAAAAGTAGTTTTGGACCCGTAGTCACTGTGTGTGTGTGTGTGTGTGTGTGTGTGGCGGATCGTTCGTCAGACCAGTAAAGTGTAAACAAAGCATTACACAAGAGATATGAATCGGTTTGGTCAAAATTACTTGGTTAATATACGTTTATTAAATATACCTGGGATATTCTCGTTATCCAAGCAGCTCAGTTGAGGTTTTGTGAGTATCTATAGCCTAGGCCTAGGCCTAAGAGTCACTGGCCCTGCCACTTAGTGGACAAATTATCCACCCCGGACATTTGGTCCGGTCCAGATGGATTGTCCGCCTACAGACTGAGTCCGTTAAATCCGAAATCCGTTGTATCGAGGTCCATTAAACCGAGGGTCGAGTGTACTCTTTCCCCTGCGGCGGGTGTTTGAAAGAGAGCTATTATTTAATAGGCATATCGTCAATGATGGAGGGGCCACTAATAAATAACCATTTATCACGCAACAATCAAAGCATTTGCTTTTGTAGTGATGTACTGGCAGCGTCACAAGTGAATGACATTTTTTGTTTTGGTATGCTCTATGGGCAAGCATGCAGCTTTGCGGGTGTGGTTGATAAATGAAAATGTGAAAACGAAGGGTTTCTTGTATTTTTCATATTTAGCCATAAGTCAAATGAATTTGCCAACAATTGTTGGACAAGTGAGCTCTGTGGGCATGTGCATGTTGGCAGTGGTTTAGTTGTCTGTGAACCCTGAAATATATCTCCATTATAGGCCTTGAGAAGATGACAGAGAAAGAGTCAGCCCATCCAACCACCCAGCAGTTAGACCAACTGACTCACTCAGACTCTGTGGAGGCCTCAGGAGGTTGTGGTGGTGATGGTGATGGTGAAGCTGACATGTCCTCTACCAACCTACCTCCACCACCTGGCACCACCGTACAACCTCCCTCCACCAACACCAACACCCTCCCCTCTTCACCTTCTCCACCACCACTACAGCATCTTCATTTGGCAGAAAAGGTGAGTATTTTTTTTCTGATTATTTAACTATCTCTGCTACATAAAAGTGGTGGGTCGGGACATGACACAAATTGTTCTCTTGGCCTAACATACAGTATAGGGCTATAGACAGTCTCAACCAGAGTAGATTATGCTGTTCATATCTGTGAATAATGATGAACTTACATATAAAGACATTTGTTTTACAATTCTTACTGTATGGCTGCGAGACATGGACACTTATATATGATTAGAAGCACTGTATCAACTCCTTCTGTACTACAATAAATGCTCACTCTTTCACACCTTGGGAGCTGGAAAGTGTGTCAATTTGTCAAAGTCAGTTCTAAAACCAAGTTCCTTTTTAGCAAATATTATTAACCTCTGAAGTGCGCATGGGGGTAATTGGAAACGTCCCCCTGTGCTGACGTATTTGAGGTGTTTCCGTCACTAAAATATTCATTGTGCCATTAATAGCATTAATATTTATCCATATGCGCCTATTATGGGTTGATTATAAAGGTATTAACCTGAAACAACAATAAAACGAGTGAAAACAGCGTTTGGATGGTCAAAATCGGAGATATAGCCCGCGAGTTGTATAATGTATGGGTGAGGCAATCTGCTTTCCCGCCAATTTCCCCCAAGGCCACTGAGACACAGTCGATCGATACTCTCTCTCTCTCTCTTGCACTCGCTTGCTATCAGTGATGACCACACCCTCCAATCGGATTTCTAATGTTAGCACGAAAATATACCTCAGAATAAGGGAATAACAGGGAAAATAGGTGATAACTGAAGGAGAGGAGGAAAGTGGGGAAGGAGGGGAGGTAGAGGACTGAGATTTTGCATGGCCCAGGGGCCAAAAAAAAAAAAAAAAATAAAAAAAAAAAAAATATAAATTTTTTTTTTTTTTCGATGTCAAAAGTTGATTTTTATTTTCTCTGACTCTTAAGAGTCTTCCCGCAGTGCGCCGGGGGAACTCTTAAGAGTCTCCCCGCAGCTCCCGGGTTAAGAACAAAGTTAAACGCCCTCAGGTCATATGCCCACACAAAATTTGGACACAACAAAGAAACCACCACCACAGTTTACAAACAATACATAAGATCAGCGATGGAATATGCAAGCCCTGCCTGGGCTTCTAACCTAGCTGAAACACATCACAAGACCTTGCAGACTATTCAAAATAATGCCCTAAAAATCATCACAGGCTGCACAGCTACTACACCTACAGATCACCTACATCAAGAAACCAAAGTTCTCAAAGTCAAAGATCATCTGGACATGAGAGGCACTCAATTCCTGGCAGCAGCCTCCACAAACCAACACCATCCCTTACACTACATGGCAGCACATCCACAGATACCAAGAAATATAAAAACAACACCCAAACACCCAGCACACAGTATCATAAACAAATAATGTCTTCTCTCCCTCCCTGCCCACCCCAAACCAGCTTCCAGAAGCACATCTATACTCATATCTCTCGCCGTTCCATCCAATCACTCATTATGGGTTTGGCAACCCGAAGGGAAGGAAGGAAAACCTTCTATTTAGTAGTGGTTCCGTAGTCAATGACGAAGACCCTATACCATATATAGGTTGAGATTCCGGGACCCGTTCGGGAATACCCAGAGTTCTTATCACAACCGTTGCGTATATAGCATAAAAACAATCCTTGGTTAATACCCATTAAATCTTACCAAGGGCTCATCATTGAAAAATGGATACCACTAGAAATAAAATTTAAAAGAAGAATCTATCATTTCAAATCTCCCGGTGCCTCAGCCCTCCAGCTGTGCTGTCGTTATGCTTCCCTTGCACGTGATGCCAGATTCTCTAGCGTGTTTATCTGCCTCAAATGTTATATCAAGTTGGGGTGCATGGGAAGGGGAAGGTGGGTGGGAACCTTGGAGTCAATGACTACGGAACCACTACTAAATAGAAGGTTTTCCTTCCTTCCCTTCGGGTTGTCAAACCCATAATTTAGTATTGGTTCTCTCCATCAATGACGAAGAGCCTAGAATATCACGACCGGAGGTGGGACATCAGATGCTCAACGTATACAACGAGAACCAATTAACAGATAGGCTGACACCAGGTCAAATTAAAATTATTAGGAAAAGAAGAGGTGGGTATATTGGGAAGCCTCATAAAGAAGGAAAGATGGAAGAATAGTCATAACTTAAAATGTGTTGAGGAGAACAAGATGTAAAAATGTGTATGAAAGGATGCTTTAATGTCCTAAAACATTTCCATACTATAATGCTCCTGGAGCTGTGCAATAATTAGCAAGAGCATTTTTTGCTTGCATTGGTATAAAAATGAACTATTTGTTCGTACTCATTCAGTACATACAACTCGTACTTATTCACTATAGAAGAAAACCCTTTGTCTTCGTATACTTAGTCATGTTTGACAAGTGTTGTGTGTAAACTAATGGAAACGGTAATTAGAGAAGGAATAATGGAGCATATGAAATCAAACCAACTTTTCAGTGGGAGACAGTTCGGATTCTTGCCGGGGAGGTCGACGGTACTACAGCTAATTAAGGTGGTAGATGATTGGATGAAAACTCTGGAGGAGGAGGATGTAATAGACGTGGTATATTGCGATTTTATGAAGGCCTTCGATAAGGTCCCACATAAAAGGTTAATAGAGAAAGTTAGAAGCTATAATATAGGGGAAAAATGTGTGAAATGGATAGAAGCCTTCCTGAAAGATCGGAGACAGAGGGTACTGGTGAATGGAGCTGATGCTGAGAGGATTGGGTTCTAGTCATGTGGTGATGGGCTGGTCTATCAGAGTGAGAACTGAGCGATCTCTGCCATACCCATAGCTTACTCTGACTGATCCTTTTACTTATATATTTTCTAGATCTCAAGTGACGGCGTCTCTTCCGTGGATTGACCTCCCAATCTATCAAGATTGGAAGCCAAAGCATCACATTTTTCCTTTGCCCCTCAACTTTCTCTTCATAATTGCTGAGGGGCACAGGGCCCTGGGTTGGTCTTTGGTTTCCCGGGCATTTCCGCACCCTCCTCAGCTCCCCGCCATGGAGTGGCTTCGGTCACCCAGGCTTTATTGTGGTCGGCAGGGAGGGTTCTGTTGGGGCGCTCGGTTATGGCCTTGGCCTTGCTCGGGGCCTTGGGGCTGTTCGGCCAGGCAGCTTGGGGAACAACAACAACAACAACAACTGGTGAATGGAATAGCCTCGGGGTGGAGGGAAATTAAAAGTGGGGTACCTCAGGGATCTGTGTTGGGACTACTACTGTTCGTTATATTTATCAACGACTTACCTGAAGTTATAACCAATGGAAGTGAGATATACCTGTATGCGGATGAAACTAAGCTGTATAGAAGAGTGAGGAGTAAGGAAGATGTGGGTTTGCTTCAAGGAGATGTGGAGGGCATGAAGGGATGGTCTGAACATTGGTTAATGCCTTTTCATCCAAAAAAATGCAAGTACATGCGGATTGGGACTAGCAAGATAGACAAGGTAGGATACAGCATGTATGAAGCGATGGAGGAAGTGAATGCAGAAAAGGATATAGGAGTAGTGATAGACAATAAGTTAAATTTCTCAGAACGTTTAGCGGAAAAGATAAACAAAGCCAATAAAATTGTAGGGCTGATAAGGAGGACATTTGTGTCACTTGACGAAGAAATATTCAGGAATCTCTATACAGCGCTGGTTAGGCCGCACCTGGAATATGCAAACCAGGTGTGGGCTCCATATATGGTAAAGGATATAGAAGCAGTGGAGAAAGTGCAGAGGAGAGCTAGCAAGCTAGTACCAACGTTGAAGAACGCGGGCTATGAGTAGAGGTTGAGGACACTGGGACTTCCGACACTGGCATATAGGAGAAAGAGAGGGGATATGATAGAGACTTTTAAGATAGTGTCAAGAAAGTATGATGAGGATGTGTGTGAAGGTATCTTCTTGATGCAGGAAGGAACAAGAACAAGAGGACACTCTAAGAAAATTTACAAAGAAAGAAATAGGCTTGAAAAGGCAAAGAACTCATATTGTGATAGAGTGGTAAATGAGTGGAACGCGCTGCCCCAGTATGTAGTCGATTCCGAATCAATAAGGAAGTTTGAAAGTAATCTTGATAAAGCATGGGGAAGACAATATTTGAAGTTTGATTATAAAGCAAAAATACAGAATAGTAAAAATGTTGCGTCTGCTGCCGCCGCAGCCAACACAGTGAACGACCGCAGCAGTGCAAGTACTGGCACTGAGCTGGATACACAGGCCTAGTTTGCCTTTTTCCAGAGGATCTACTGTAAGAAACTGTAAGAAAATGTTCTACATCCCCCCCCCGCCCCCCTTATGTTCTACATCCCCCCCCGCCCCCCTTATTCCTTTTGGGGATTTCGAAGGAGGAAAGCAGAACCAGACTCATTCAGTACATGCAACTCATACTTATCTACTATAGAAGAAAAACCCTTTGTCTTCTTACTTAGTCATGGTAGTAAAACTCTTCCAGTGTGACACATATTGCCTGATAGTGGTCACCGAATATTGGGCTTTTAATTTAGGGTGTAAGATAGGATCGTATTTTTTCTCTTAGCCATTTGGCCCGGGAAACGTCCATAATGCAAAAGTTAGACAAGTCTGAAGGCTTCCAATTTGGTCCAAGTGTAATTGAGAGATTGGAAATTCCTCTGGAGACGGGCACCATAGGCTCAGGCGGCTGTATCACGCTTGTGTGGACCAAACTGGTGCAAAGAGACACACTAGACCCTTGTATGACTTTGTACATGAGGGTCGTGTCTGGGGGAGGGAACAGGTAGATGGACGACCATGTGTTCCAATTGACCGAAAAAGCGGCCAGTCCACCCGCCGGGGTTACTGACCACCGGGTTATAGATTGAGGGGTCTTTGCTAACGTGTGGGATGCAAAAAGGTCTACTTGTGGATGGGAAGGAAGAATCGGCTTGTCGAAAGCTTCCTGTTTGAGTTGTTGTTGTTGAAGACGTGTTTAATTTAACCCATCAGACCCGGAAGGGCTCTGAGGCACCCATAAAAAACACACCCCGAGCTACCCGGAAGGGCTCTGAGGCACTCATGAGCTCAAAGCCTGTAAGCTTGGTGTGCGAGGCGTCCGTCCGACGCATGAAAACAACAGCCGGCTGGACCGACGCCGCGCATCTCCGACCACAAGAACGAGTGCGTCGCTTGTTCGTGTGTGCCTGTATGTTATTGTTAAGTATCGAAAAGTAGTGTAAAGTGGCTGTTTTTGCCATAAAGTTATCTCCAATGAAATCATCATCACAACTGAACCAGTTGACTTAGAGAGCTCTACTTAACGCCATTCTACAGGTACGAAACACATCTACGTTTGGGAATGTGCGGGAATGCAGAAGCAAGCAAAATAACAAAGATGCGGTAGCCTAGGCATAGACGTTTTTCGGCCAAAACCCCCGGGTTTCGGGGAATATATATGGAATACATAGCCGGGGCTGGAGGGTTAAACTAGCCCTCTGGGCCGAGGCCCTCATAAGGCTAGTGGTCGGCGGGGGGATAGTAAGTCAAGTCATATAGGTCACTGGTCAGATTTCATCGTAGAGATTAAGAGCTGCTAAGAAATGGCGGATGGCTATGAACGAGAATGAATCTGAGTCAGAAAGGATGTCTTTTAAAGAGGTGTGTCGCAAGAAGCGACGTCTTTCAGGGCCGTACATGGGACAAACGCATAAAATGTGAGAGATAGTAAGAACTGTGCGACAATGGTGACATTCTGGCAGAGGACTACGGGGAGTGGTCATTAGATATCCATGAGTGAGTCTCGTGTGTCCTATGCGTAATCGAGTTAAGAGGGTTTGGTCAGCGCGACAGGGGCTGAGTGAAGAGGGCCACATGTGAATGTCGTCTTTGATGGAACGAAGGTGACCTCCCAAAGGTTGATCCCTCCATTCTGAGCGCCACTTATCATGAATATGCCGTCGAACTACAGGAATTAGGTCATCCGATCTGAGGACAGTGGATGCCGGAGCACCTAGACAGGCCTGTTTAGCAAGGGCGTCAGCACGTTCGTTACCCGCAATGCCTACATGGGCGGGGATCCAACAGAGGGTGATGGATCGAGAGCTGCATTTTAATTCGTGGATTTTCAGGATAACATCGATGATCAATGGGTCACGTGGGGCGTACTCTCCCAATGCTTGCAACACACTTTTTGAGTCACTGCAGATAACTACGTGAGGAGGATTGTTTGGAAGTGCAGAGATGAGGGTCAGGGCACCATGAATAGCCCACAACTCTGCAGTGAAAACGGTGGAACAAGGATGTAGGGAGCTTTGATGGATACCATGGTCAGAAACCGCTGCACTATCTACGGCATCCGGAACCTTCGAACCATCAGTGTAGATGAAGGCAGCTGGAACATGACTATCAAGATGTTGTAATGCTAAGGTACGGCGTTGGACTGGAGTCACAGCCTCTACTTGGTCAGTCAAATGGAAACAAACTTCAGGGTGTTTAAGAATCCAGGGGGTAATTGAAATACAGGGGAGAGGTGAATGAGGTGTTGGAATATTGTAAGATGCGAGTAATTGGCAGGATAAGAGGGTAAAAGGCAAGGTAGTAGGAGTAACACAAAAATCTTGGGAACGGAAAAGGTCCTTCAATGTGGGATCCTGTTGGAGACGGATGGCAGTTCGCAGCTGAACCAGCTGACGATGATACGTTAATGGCAGGACCCCAGCCTCACTGAGCACACTGTACACACGAGAGGACCGGAAAGCTCCTGAGCTAATACGTATGCCAAGGTGATGAACGGAGTTAAGTGTCTGCAATGTGGATGCCGAGGCAGTGCCATATACCGGGCAACCATAATCCAGGGCAGATAGAATGGTGGATCGATAAAAGAGCAGTAACGTAGGTCGGTCAGCACCCCAATGAACACGTGCCACATGCTTGAGGACATTCATGCGCTGAAGGCACCGAGCCTTCAGAGTGGCAACATGGGATTTCCAATTTAGGTGGGTATCAAAGATAAGGCCAAGGAATTTAGTGGAGACAAGGAATTTAATCTTGGAAGAACCCATAGAGAGGGTGATGGACTGCTTAAGCAAGTGTCTAAGGTCGCGATAGAAAACGACAGCATTGTTTTTTTCAGTCGAGAAGCGGAAACCAGTTGAGGACGCCCAAGCTTGTATGGAATGAAGAGTAGTGTTTAGACGACGTTGAATGTGTGTTAAACTAGGAGACGTATAATAAATGGCCAAGTCATCCACATAGACACATATGAGAGATATCTGGAGGGAGGCATTTTGTAACACTATTTATTGCAATATCATAGAGTACACTACTTAGGGAACAGCCTTGGGGTTTTCCATTAGTTTGAGGTTTTATTGCAGATAATATACCGTTGTTTTTAACCTGAAATGTGCGGTTAGATAGAAAGTTCTGGAGGAATTGGGGAAGGGAGCCCCGCATACCAGAGCTATGGAGGATTTTTAGAATGCGATAACGCCAAGTGGTATCATAAGCCTTCGCAATGTCGAAGAAAACCGCCACTGTGGGTTGTTTCTTCGAAAATCCTTCACGTATTTGGTGCTCCAGGTGGATGAGAGAGTGTAATGTAGAGTGGCCGGGACGTGAACCATGTTGATACGGGGATAATAAGTCATGCATGCGCCTCTTCATAATGAAGAAGGCGTGGATTGATCATTTTTTCCATAAGTTTACATAAACATGAGGTGAGCACTATGGGCCTATAGTTTGTCGGAAAACTATGATCTTTGCCTGGTTTTGGGACGGGTATGGTATACGCATGTCGCCAATTTGGTGGGAAATAATGTCTATCCCATAATTGATTATAAAGTTGCAAAAGATAATTTAGTGCACGTGGATGAAGATGACGAATGAACGCATAGGGAATGGCCTCAGGACCCGGGGTGGAATCCGAGCAGTGGTCAATGGCATGTTGAAGTTCAGGTAATGAGAAAGGAGCGTTATAGTCATGAGTGCGACCTCCGGAAAACGTGATCGGGTGGGACTCCTTCTCTTGTTTCAAGCGGAGGAATTGTTGAGGTAAAGATAGGATAGAGCTAATTTCACTGAAATGGTTTGCACGCATAGCAGTGATGACGTGGGGATCATGGGTTAAAGAGTCCGAATCAGTGTCCCGTAATGGAGAGAGTTGGGGACGGACAGTTCGCCCGTCAACACTACAAAATT
The DNA here is from genome assembly GCA_032716605.1 of Paralithodes platypus. Taxonomy (NCBI): domain Eukaryota; kingdom Metazoa; phylum Arthropoda; class Malacostraca; order Decapoda; family Lithodidae; genus Paralithodes; species Paralithodes platypus. The sequence goes on from CM064500.1 coordinate 1,774,915, forward strand.
TTCTCCACAGAGTAGAGATAGGGGTGCGACTAGTGAAGGACGAGATGTATGAGCGCCACGAAAGCACTTTACTTCGGATGATATTGCGTTTGACAATAGCGCAGACTTTATTATAGAAAGTTTTGAGGGCAAGTTTTTCAATGGTGATGGTGATGAAACGGAAGCATTGAGGATGAGTAGCAAGATTGGAGAGGGAGGTTTTAATTCTCCGTTGCTTATCACCCACCCTGTTGAGAAGGCGCTCTACCCTGTGTTTGAATTTGATCATGCTAGCCAGTTTGGGTGACCACCAAGGGACTCGTCGAGGATATTGCAAGGAGGAGGTGAATGGTATGTGATGCTGTGCAGTAAAGGTTAAGAAAGACATGAAATATTCAAAGTTAACTTTGGGGGTGATCATATCCGAGAAATCTTCAATATCAGCTGTGGATTCCGTGTATGTCAGCCAATTAGCTTTGGAGAGATTATATTGAGGTAGTTGTGTAAAGGGTTCAGGGGATAAGTAGTTTAAAAGAATCGGGTAGTGGTCGCTGGAGAATCTTTCCTGCAGAACCGACCACTCAAATAAAGGGGCGGCGTCAGTCGAAGCAAGTGAAAGGTCTATCGCAGAGAACGAGTTATGTGCTGCAGACCAAAATGTAGGGGAATCTAAGTTCAAACAGCAGAGTTGTGAGTCAATCAGAAGGTTTTCGATATGTTTACCCGGGGTGTCTGTAAACGGGCTTCCCCATAGTGGGGAATGTGCATTGAAGTCACCAAGAAGGAGGTAAGGAGGAGTTAGTTGTTGTGTGATATGGAGAAGATCAGCTGTGTCATGTTTACAAGAGGGTTGATTGTAGGACGAACAAATAGTGAGGGATGGAAGCTGTGGGAGGGAGATGGTAACTGCAGAAGTTTGAAATGGATTGGGATTGAGGGTGACGGGAAGAAAAGGATATTGGTAATGAACAAGAATTGCTGTACGATAGTGTGTGGGGGTAATCGGAGAACTAACAGCGACAGCGTAATATTTATTAGTGGCCCCTCCATCATTGACGAACATGCCTATTACATAAGGCACCCTCTTCAAACACTCATCCGCCGTAGTTTTGAATCTACCGCGCAGAGCATCTAAAATATGAGGAGCCTTCATCATGAGAGCACGCGACCTCACTCATGGCTTCAGTCATAATGAATTGGGTTCTCACTACGAAAAAACTTCGTAAAAAATAAAAAGAAAAAGAAAATAAGAATAACTATTCAATAAGCTTTCCATAATATCGTGGATGTACTTGTGTGGATCTTTGACCAGACGCTGACTCAGGCGTCATTCTTCCTTCTCTGCTCTGCGCTCAGCCTGCCCGGACGTGTCTCCCCACGCTCCGCTGGTTCCGCATTTGTTGCGTCCCTAGTGAGTTTTTTCTCATTTGTTTACTCCGGGATGTATCGAGTAAGGTTAGGATATGCGTAGCAGGAGTGTCCTGGGGTGGTTGCCCGCAGTGCAGTGTATTTTGGGTCGTGTGTTTGGGGCATCTATTTCGGATGTACCCTCGTGGTCCTGTTGTGGACTTGTGAACTTTTTCACTGTTAGCTAGCTTTGTGATGCAGGCGGCTTTCATTACGCGTTATTATTGCTTCCTTTTATCTTTCTGATGAGGTAGCTTATTTTTACTGACGTTCCCAGCGTATTTTTCTTCACTTAGTGAAGTTTTTTCTGGGTCCCGAGTCAGTTCTTCCCTTTGCCGGAAGTGTTTGCTACAGTGGTGTGTTGACGGTGGTTCCTGTTGTGATATAATTCAGTGCTTTTTGTTTATATTACGACATGTTTACTTTTATGTCCGTCTGCCTAGGCCTAGCCAGCCTCTCGTAGCTTTGCCACATGTACAAGTGTCATTGATTTATGTTATAAATATGTACTACTGTGTCATGTGTGTCCTGGTTTAGTTGTGTATTGGCTAATTCCACGGACTATTTATGTGTCCTGGTTTAGTTGTGTATTGGCTAATTCCTCGGACTATGTTGGGCCCGGCGTAGTTGTGTTTTGGCTACGCCTCGGTCCTGTTTTGAGTTCAGATGGTATCTGGACGGGGTGGGTTATTTCCGGCGGGTTTTTCTCGGTTACACCATGAAAAACCCGGCTGGTTGCCGAGTTTTAGCCACGCGTGGTTTAAAAACAGGCTTGTTTCCCCGGCGAGTAGGTCTCTGTGGCTCCCCAGGACTGCGTCTCTGTGGCTCCCCAGGACTGCGTCTCTGTGGTGCCTGTTTCAGGCCCCTTATGAATCCCGGCGGGATGGCTGTACCCATCTAACAGTGTTCATGCGGACACGTGTTTGTAGTTTTTTTGGTTTTGCAAAGTCAATAAAAAACTAAGCTGTTGTTGTTTTTCCTCCCCGGCGATCTTTTACAAAGAAGTGGGGATAGGATTGGTTGGGGTTAACTTTAAATCACCCGGCGGGTGCAACCTGGAAGGGTGGGATGAACGAATTTACAAACGAAATTCAGTTTAGTTGATCTGACTTTTGAGGGATGCATTGTGTATCACTTTCAACATACGGCGAATTAAGGCACAATTGGGGTTAACGTTTTTAAACTATTATTCACACCCGGCGGGTGCTCCCTGGAAGGGTGGAATAACGAATTTTCAATTCAGTTAGTTAACCAGACAGTTGAGGGATACGTTTTGTATCGCCGCCTTCAGCTTAAGGCGTAATTGGGGTTAACAGTTTTTAAACTAATATTCACACCCGGCGGGTGCTCCCTGGAAGGGTGGGAATAACGAATTTACAATTCAGTTAGTTAACCAGACAATTGAGGGATACGTTTTGTATCGCCGCCTTCAGCATACGGCGATCTAAAAAGTTACTTCGGGAGAAGTTAGGTCTCGTATATGTGTCAGGCTTCCCAGTTTTTGATCCACGAGATAATTCGGGGGCCGGCGTCTTTTTTATTTTATTTTTTCCAAGATTGAATCCGGAAACAAACACCACCGGAAAGACTAAAATCAGTTATAAACGCCATGCGGGTCTTTATATTATGTCAGAGGGTATTCAGAAATCTTTTTGGACAAGTTAAGATAATTTGAAATCTTTTACTTAGGAACCCCACCGCGTAACGAGCCGTAGTCGTTGTGGATTGCGTCTCGTTACCCGGCGGGTTATGTAACACTTGTGTGCGGACATGTTGGATTAACCTTATGAGCATTAATTCCTGGAAATTTTCTTTTTTTCCAGAGCTGGGTCCCGGCGGGTCTACAGAACCTGGAGTAAGTTTCCCACCAGTCTCTGTCATGGTTTTTGCTTTATGCATTACGCCCTCCTGTTCAGGTATCCCTATTTTTGCGCACACCCTTTGTTCGACCGCTCAAGGGGTCTGTGGGTGATGCGAAACTGTACCTTTTGTTCCCAACTCAGTTTTAAAGTCTTACAAGACAATGACAAGACCGCAGCGGTCGCCTTACGGGAGGTCAGGCAGCAGATGACAGCTTATACTACTATTGTGGCTCATAAGTCACTTCAATGCGATAACGTCCAGTTATGGGATAAGTTACTAATTGAGCACCCTCCCCTTAAACGTCCCTCTAGAGTAACTGTTCGTAAACCAACAGAGACTGGACTGGGTTCTATACTTGCTCCAGCCCCAGGCACAGCTAAACGACAGTGAGAACCGACGCCCCCGGTGGCAGCCTCCTCGTCCCGGGCGAGATCTAAGTCCAGGTCCCCGCTTAGGCAGCAGCCGCCGAGTCTCTCTTCTTCACCAACGAGCAAGAAGAGTAAGACAGAGGGGTCAACAAGTGAATATAGCGAGAAATCCTCTAAACCCAAGAGCAGTTCGCGGTCGCACCGTAGCCACAAATCTTCCCGGAAGGACTCACATGATCGAAGGGCCTCCCGGCGTTCACCGGAGTCTAGTGCCTCTCATCATACCTCTACCCCCGACAGAGCTAGTGTGCAATCTCATAGGGAGAATTTAGTACCAGTACCAAAAGATAGTTTACCTCTTAGTATTTTAACTCTAGATTTGGAGAGTTCAGTGGACAGTGATCGTCCACTGGCAGAGTCAAGTGGGAACTCCATAATTGAGGGTATGTCAGACTCCCAAGGGAGTGCAGGCCAAGGCCTGGGTGTTTGGCGGTTTTCTCGTCCTATGGCTAGAACTACACAAACAGTGGCTGATGTCCACAGGGACGCGGCGATCCCATCATCTATTCCTGACTTGTCTTTACAACAAGATGAGACTCCGGCTTCGGCGGAATCCTCTCGTGGTGAGCCGGATGACAAAGACGATGTATCTATTATCTCATACATGGAAGTGCAGGAGTCAGGGTCAGTTTTAGACGCCGCACAGGATCGTAATGATTCACCTTTGAGTTCATCATCGAATAAGTTTGTCACAGCAGAGGAAATAGATGGGCTGCTAGTTAATGCTCTCACTAAATGTTTTGCCCAACAGCCGGTAACTCCTACAGTGGACCCGGGAGCTCCTATGACAGGTTCTAACGTCCGGCCTCTGATGACTTCTATTGCTTTGACTCAGATCCCTCACCCTCCCTCTATATCACCATCGGTGGTCACTAGGCCTGCTACGGCGGCACTGACTACGTCGAATGTAAGGGTTATAACGGATGTCAATCCACCCCCTTTAGATAAAGCACCTATGAGAAAGGTAGCTATGCCCTTACTGTACGGCCCAGATGAGTCATGGGTTCACTTGATCCCCGCTAATCCAGAGGTCGCTCAACCTACCTTGTCAGGGGAACTTTCGGTACCACGTGAGTGGGTAATACAAGGCAATAAATCTAAAAAATTAAGGGCCTTGGATACTTTGGGGAATGTACTAGATGTTAATGTTAAGGCCATTCCTAATTATTATCACCAGGACTATTTTGTTTATACTGCTAAGCCTGCCCTGCCCCCTGCCTCAGCTTCGAAACTGTTTTCTGACTGGTCCAAGCACGATGGTTTTAATGACATCAAAACACTATCAACCCTCACACCAGAACTTGATTTGCAAACTGTCACAGACTCAGCCGCTAATCCAGTGTTGAAGGTGGGGCAGTTGGGTCCGGGACCTTGGGTGGATTGGGAGACGGAGGCTCAGAACTTTGCGACCACCTTCACCTCAAAAACTTCCCACCAGATCTCTCAGGATAGTCATTCTTGGTTTTCAATGCCAGTGTGTTCTGCCGGCGGAGTCCCTTCGGCTTTGTTTGATTTCTTAGCTGCCCCCAAAATCAATTGATGTGAACTCAAGGATCCTTTCACTACCCCTACCCCTACTCACCTAGACCGAGAATTTAGGCTACGGGGGAAATCATATCGCCTGTTCTCACAGTACATTGTGACGCAACAGGTGGCTAAATCGATGCTCCGGTCCACTCAGGCAATCGCAGACGCGGATGCTAGAAGATCGGTTGAACTGTCTCGGCGACTGCTCCTTCAGTCGTCAATTCAGTCATTGGGTGACATACGCACAGCCTTGCTTGAGGCGGTGCGAGCACGACAAGATCTCAGGATGTCCTTAGTGCGGAGGCTTCCTGATCGTATTGCGAATCAGGTGGTCATGTCACCAGTGCTCACTCCCTCTTTAATGTCCCCTGAGGTGTGGAGAACCGGTTTTAATATGGCTCAGGCCTTTAAACATAGTCCCACCCCTTCTAAGAAACCTGCCTTTAACTTCCCCAAACCCAAGCCAGTCGCAAAAGCACAGCCGGGGGGATCTAAGCCCTTTCATCTACCTAAGTCCTCCTCCACTCAAGGTCAGTACAGGTACAAACAGGGTAAGTTTACAGGTCAGAAAGGAAGAGGCTATAATAAACCAGGTCAGGGCACGTCTTCTGCCAACGCCAGCCAGCCGGCGAAGCGTCCACCACCACCACCTCCACCACCATCAAAAAAATAATGTCTCTCTCATTCCCGGGGCCGGTCTTAAGGCGGGTGGATCCGAGGGTAGTACAGCCGGCGAACCCTTGTCTTCTAACTGGGTCGTTCCGAACGTGTCACCAAGCATGGCCGTTAAACACTTGGGCATGGATGGTGGCACGCAAAGGCATCACTTGGCAGTGGCTCCGGCGACCTCGTTTACGTCAGCCGACAACGGCGAATCTAGTTTCTTTAGAGGTGGAGTCACTGGTCACGGAAATGATGGCCAAGAATGTCATCATCCCGGTCCCTCAAAATTACCCAGTCTCCACATCCAAGCTATTTTTGGTTCCCAAAAGGGACAGTGTTCAGATGAGACCCGTCGTAGACCTGTCGTATCTGAACCTTCACATTCACAACGATTCATTCAGGATATTAACATTGCACCAAATCAGGCTGACACTTCCGCCGGGAGGTTGGATGTGTTCCTTAGACCTGACAGACGCTTATTGGCACGTCTCGGTAAACAAAAGATTTCAAAGATTTCTGGCCTTACGGATCAGGGATCAAACTTATGTTTTTCAGAGGATGCCATTCGGTTTGAACCTGGCACCTCGCTTATTCACGAAATTAGTCCGGCAAGCACTGATGCCATTGTTACAACAAGGGATCAGGATTTTATGGTACCTAGACGACTGGCTGGTGGTGGCAGAGACAGAGCAAGTATGCATAAATCATGTCAACATAACATTAAAACATGTCAAAACTCTAGGGTTCAAGGTAAATCTGGTAAAGTCAAACCTTGTTCCCTCACGAGTAGTTCAGTGGATAGGGCTGGTTTGGGACACAGCTGCTCTCACTCTGAGTCAGAGTGTGGACAATCGAAACAGATTTCGCAGGAAACTGTTCAGGTTCCTCCACAGTCTGACTACGACACGCAGAATCTGGGAGTCTCTGGTCGGCTCTCTCAACTGGATTCAACTAACTGTAATGTTGGGCCGGTTGAAAGTAAAGCGTTTAATATTGGAGGGCAACAGATATTTTCCGCTATTGCCGGCGAAAAAATTATGGCCCATACCAAAATTAATCCACAACTTACTAGCGGTCTGGGCGAAGAGGGAAATGTTGCACTCGGTAATGTCATGGACCTCTCCTCCGCCGACGGTATGGGTAGACACAGATGCGTCAGGAACGATAGGTTGGGGTTTTCAGTCAAACCAAGGGCACCAGGGCAAAGGGCTTTGGTCCCATTTAGAAATCTCCCACATCAATGTCAAGGAATGACTAGTCCCCTTATATTTCCTTCAGGCTCACGGCTCTACTTTACGGGGCAAGGCGGTGGCCTTCAGAATGGGCAATCTGAATGCGGTTCACTGTATTCAGAAACAGGGGTCAACGAGATCTCGAAAGTTGCTAAACGTGTCAGAAGAGATTTTTACTGTAGCCAACAGGCTGGACATTCATCTTCATGCATCTTATCTCCCAGGCGTAGCAAATGTCTGGGCAGACGCTCTTGTCTCGGAGACAGAGCACAACAGTAGAATGGGCGCTCAAGCAACCCATTTTCAACCAAATGATTGCAGAGCTTTACCATCCACAAGTGGATCTGTTCGCGTCCGAGGAGACTCACAAACTCCCACTATACCTCACCCGCCGGACAATAACGCCGGCAGGGGGGCCAGACGCACTGGTGACAGACTGGAACAGGTGGAGTTCCATCTATCTGTTTCCGCCGCCAGACGCGTCTCTAATGTGCCATGTAGTAAACAAACTACGGGATTATCGGGGCTTAGTCTCGATAATCGCGCCCCTGTGGCCGGCGCAGTTGTGGTACCAGCAATTGAAAACGTGGTGCCCGGACCCGGTGTCGCTCCCGGTCGGGTTTTTCCACTTAGACACGATTGGCAACCTAGCGACCTCGCTGACTTTTGCATTATGGACATTCAGGAGGCCAAGTGGCTAGCACCGTATGGTAGAGAGGTGACCAATAAATTATTGAATCAATATACTCAGTCTACAAAACGACAGTACCAATCGCATTGGCAAGCCTTTACTTCTTGGATCATTAGAACAGAACAAACGGTGCCCTCGGTGGCGTTAGTTTTTAATTATTTAAATTATCTGTTTGAGCAGAAACGTTTATCTGTGGTAACGTTAAAAAATCACTTAACAGCGATTAGGATACCATTTTGGGACCTTACCGGTCTCTCCATACCAGTTGCGGAGGAAACAGGTTTTATGAGGGCATGTTTTAAACTCCGTCCACCTCCCCGTCAGCTCATGCCTACTTGGTCTCTGGACAAAGCATTGTCATTACTTCACTCCCATCTGTACCAAAATACTGCAGATTTTACATTACTCTTAAAAAAGGCGGTATTCCTTTTGGCTTTGGCCACCGGGAACAGAGTGTCAGAGCTGGCGGCGATGAGCAACACACCTAATTGCCTCAGGTTTGGTAGGCTTAATGATTGTATTCACATTGCACCTTCCCCAGGGTTTGTAGCCAAGAATGAGCACAGTGCACACGTGTTTTCTGAGTTCACTGTGCTGGCGTTGAAAAGGGGAAAGGTGCACCATAATTTATGTCTAGTGCAAGCTCTAACCAAATATTTGAGGGTAGCTCCTCTAAACCCCCAGGGTGCTTTATGGGTGGCAAGTACGGGTAAGCGCTTACTGAAGCGTAGATTGGCTTCTCTTTTGGTCGAGGTCATTAAAGAGAGTAATCCCGGCGTTGTGGGTAGGGCCCACGATTTACGCAAATGGGCATCCTCTTTGCGTTTCCTTAAGAATTTTTCTGTGGAAGATATTACGTCCACGCATGGGCCTCTAATCATACGTTTTTGACTCGGTACCTGTCAGTAGCTCAAGACTAACCTTCCTTGCCATGTATAGCTTTAACCCTCCAGCCCCGGCTATGTATTATATATATATTCCTCGAAACCCGGGTGTTTTGGCCGAAAAACGTCTAGGCTAGGCTACCGTATATTCGTTAATCAGACTGCTTCCCACATTCCCGCGCATCCCCAAGCGTAGCTGTGTTATTTACCTGTAGAATGGCATTAAGTAGAGCTCTCTAAGTCAACTGGTTGAGCTGTGATGATGATTTCATTGGAGATAACTTTATGGCCAAAACAGCCACTTTACCCCACTTTTCGATACTTAACAACAACATACAGGCACACACGAACAAGCGACGCTCTCCTTCTTGTGGCCGGAGATGCGGGGCGACGGTCCAGCCGGCTGTTGTTTACATGCGTCGGACCGACGCCTCGCACACGAAGCTCACAGGCTTTCAACCACTGGGCGTTCAAGATACCATCTGGGTACCTGTTATATGCTTTTTTATGGGCGTTCAAGAGCCCTTCCGTGGTGAGAGGGTTAAGGCAGAGGGTCTAGGTGGCCCTTAAGTCACTTTTTGTTTTAATTTCAAGGAAGGGGGGGGGGGGGGGGTGCAGTCAGTGTAACATAGGACACCCTAGACCCCGCCGGAGTATAAAGAGCTGTGATACGAGTATGAGTAATGCGATATGAAAATTTCTCTGTCCTATTCAGGGCGGGAAATTGTGCTAGTACAATGTTGGTACAAACAACAGTGTTGTTATATTAGTTTTGGCTGTAAAAGCAATTTAGTTTTAAGCAGTGGATATATTTTTACAAAATATTTCCACGAGTATTATGGGGTTATATGTGCACATGTAAACTTATAAGTTTTTATTTTTCACCACTTATGTTGAGTGGGGTGCCTTTTTAACTTACAGATCTGTTCACAGAGTCTCAAGAGTTAACCTTTTGTATCAAGCAGGCTTCTTTGAAGCACGCCCCTGCTTGACCCCCTTTTTGTATATATGTGCTGCGCCATTAAATATATATTTTCAAAGTAAGAATACTATGTGGTTGTTTGATTATCTGCTTTTGCTAGAGTTATGATATGATTACGAATGTCCCCCTCCAGTCTTAGAAATCAGGCATGTTCGTCAATGATGGAGGGGCCACTAATAAATTATAGGTTTGACTCCTGTAAGGAGATAAAGAAACCCTAATATTTAGTAGTGGCCCCGTAATCATTGACGCCTGGGGCCCTCCCGACCATCCCCTTCCCATTCGTTGATGTATTAAGGATTTTGGTTACTTGATATGTCAGTGAAGGAAGAATGATGCCTGAGTCAGCGTCTGGTCAAAGATCCACACAAGTACATCCACGATATTATGGAAAGCTCATTGAATAGTTATTCTTATTTTGTTTTTGTTTTTATTTTTTACGAAGTTTTTTCGTAGTGAGAACCCAATTCATAATGACTGAAGCCATGAGTGAGGTCGCGTGCGCTCATGATGAAGGCTCCTCATATTTTAGATGCTCTGCGCGGTAGATTCAAAACTACGGCGGATGAGTGTTTGAAGAGGGTGCCTTATGTAATAGGCATGTTCGTCAATGATTACGGGGCCACTACTAAATATTAGGTTTTCTTTATCTCCTTACAGGAGTCAAACCTATAGTCTGGGGGGGATCACAATATTGCCTACATGCTGTAGGCATATGCAGATTGGAGAGTATAAGCGAATGTGTCTTTGTAATTCTCCCATATGAAGGCGAGCTTGGTATCCGTTAATGTTCCACTGGACAATATTATGAGGCATTGTGTACAGAGGGGGACACATCTGTATTGAGTGTGATGTCGTTTAAGGAGTCAGGCGAAGAACGGGGAGGGATAGTTGCTTGCGGGATTTGAGACGTAGGGGCAGATGAATTGGGTAATTCATCGTCATTTATTGCAGAGAATTGTTTTACGAGTTTGGGAACAAGTGTTGGAGAGTGAAGGAGCTTTAGCTGTAATGTATGTATAAAGTCCTGCGGCGAAGTAGTGGCAGTATCTGTGTTAGGGGGGAGAGTACGTGCAATGATGAAGGTGTTTGCTCGTGCAAGTATTTGAGAATCTGGCTCAGAGAGATGTTGGGTGATGTACTCCCGAAAACATCCAGAGCATCCGCAGGCACCAGGGGGAATACCCTTGCTGCAGATCAAATGGGGGTTATCAGAGGAGGGTGGCACAGGGGTATCCAGATGCATAAGTTCTTCAGTCGTGCTTTCCGAAAGAGTGGCAAGAGGAAGCGGAGTATTTGGAATTGGGGGGTGTTCATCAGGGTCTGAATCACAGGGAGCGTCCTTTGTGAGTAGACGTTTACGAGTACCACACTTTTCGTGAGGAGTTGGGGTAACGGGTGTCGTCGATTAATGGACATCAAATGCAGACCGTGAGAGTACCATTTCGGTCAGATCGGAGTCAATGAGATTATTGTCCTTCAGGAATTGCGTCATTACATCTGTGGGTGGAAGGTCAGGGTGTTGGATATGAGAGACACAATAGCAAGGGGGTTTGTGATGTTGCTTATTGTTTATTGGACTACGAGAGGATACAAAGTTCCTTAAATGTTCTTCGAAGGCTCTAGGATTGGAGGTTTTGTGCCGGAGGAGAAAGTATTTGCCGCAGTCCTGACATCCACAGTCTGGATCGTGATTAGGCATGGTCCACAGTTGGGTGGGTGAGTCGTTGTCCGAATCACGAGAAAGGGGCCTAACTGGTATGGCAATCCTGTGTTTTTTAGAAGCCTGTGTCCTTAGTAGTTGAGGTTGTGGCGAAGGAGCATTTACGTGGTCAGGGGTACGTCGCACAACCTCCTCCTCCGTAGGCATTGACCAAAATTCAATATCTTCCGAGATGCTGGTAAAGCCCTCGAATCTATTGGAAGTGGACAACCCAGGAGAAGAGAGATTAGCGAGGCGAAATGTTTCACTGGAGGGAGAACGTCGAGGACTGTTTTGTGATGTAGATGGTCCCTTCGGACGGAGAGTAGCAGCTGTTGCGGGAGGTCCATATCTCCGGTAGGGAGGAGCTTTGCCTTCGTCCCTGAGTTGCGTTTCGGCCGCCCTGAGTGGGAGACCCGACGAGGCCTGTAGGTGTAGTATCTCCCGTTGGAATTTGTAATGTGGGCAGTCCCTATTGTTAGCTTCATGGCATCCGTCACAATTTGCTCATCTGGCCTCCTTTGACTGGCAGTGTTCCAGATCATGGAGCTCAGAGCCGCAATATTGGCAACGAGGACAGCGTGCTCTGCACCGTGCAGTAGTGTGACCAAAACGCCAGCATTCTGTACATTGTCTAGGTCTATAAACGTAGCGACGTACTGGCAGTTGTCGTCCAGCTAGTTTGACATGCATGGGGAGGACGTGCCTCTTAAAGAATACCTTGACAATACGCAAACTGGGTCGATTATAGCGTTGGGGCACAACATAAGTGTCTACTTTGACGATGGAGGGGTCTGTATTTTTCAATAATTTCAAGATGCGTGGGGCCGAGTCTTGAAAGCCTTGATCAGCAATTTCGAAGTCCGAGGGGAGGGCCACTGTACCTATGCGCTGATTAAGGTATTCGTCTTCCTTACCTGTATACCTGCCAACGTGGGTGAGAAAATGGTCTTGTAAGGCTTCTAATTGTTCTTGTGTGGCAGCCTCAATCATGCGTTTTCCTTTCCCGACAGTGTGTACGGTGAAGTCACCGAAGGTCAAAGCAAGAGAATCATAAAGATCAAGATCGTCCATGGGGTCACCAGTGACCTCGAAGAATCGAGGCCAATCAGGGGGACGAAACATGGCGTCTAGGGTCGGTTTTGGGACTGGGGTATATGTGGTACGATGACCTTTGTTCCGTGTGCGCTGAGGAACATGCAGCTTGAGGGTTTGCACAGTAGATGTAGATCCTTTATGAGAGGAATGAGGAGTGGATGTGTCAGTAGCTTGTGAGGTCAGAGTTGAATCAGTGGTCGTTGGGGCAGGATGCACAGTATGGGCAGTTGAATTCCCTTCAGTACCGGTACTCAAGGTATGCAACGGCCGAGGGTTAGTTGATGTGACAGTAGGCCTTTGAGATCTTGGAGGTACATAAGCAGGTTTGTTGGAGGTAGCAGATCCAGCATCCTGAGGTAAGATGGTAACAGATGTAGTCGCAGACTGGTCAGGGATACACGAAGTATCCGTAAGGGTGTCAGCTGAGGGCATCCTAGCTTCATCATTAACCCTTCTTTAGCGGCCTATGCGGTTTATTTATATGTACCGCCCAGCGGGGTGTTTTTAGCCAAAATAGGGCTGTTTACGTGATCATTTTCATGCCTAAATAAGACCCAGAACGTAAAACAAGTATCTATCCCTGAAAGGGCATAAACAGAGCTTTCGAATGACACCATAACGATCCTTGTATGATGGATAGTTTTCTTGCAATAACCGTGCAACGCGAGTGCAAAAAGCAGGTAATTAGCCACTTTCCCCATATAATTCGGTATGTAGCGAGTGAGAGAGGGAGGAGGGAGCTGAGATTCGTGTCAGTAGGTTCGCCGCGGTGGTCTGGAGCAGTCATACGCTCGCTAGTCTCCTGCCACCACTTGTCTCTCTCTCTCAGCAACATTACGTGCTGAAATTGCCACTCGACCTATGTCGAGCGCCGCCACATAGTCCAGCTTTATTAAATACGACTTATGTGGTGAGCCGCTTTTTAAGGGTTAAGGTCCTCGACTGAATGAATAGGTAGTCTAAGTCTAGGATCATGATCTGGTAATTTAGAAGTTAAGGTTGAGACCGTGGGGTTGTCATCGCTAATCTTGGTCACAGCGGCAGTACTTTGCATTGGAATTGATGCCGGGGAGACCAACTGATCGATCTCTCTATCCGACGATGGAGAATTCATCACATTATCCGTAGAAGGCTTGCCAAGGTCAGGGATATAGGGGGGGTCCATAGAGAGGGGTGAGTCCAAGGACGGTGCAGGGGCCGGTAAAGAATCCGGCATAGTGCCACCACCATCCGAGGATGACGGTCAAGGAAGGTGAATCAGTCTCAATATCCATATCCATGCCAGTGCCGGTGATCAAGGGTTCAGAGGAAGTCTCCATATGACGAAGGTATTATGATTCGTCCGGGATAAGCTCCATACCCACCACGGAGCCTATAATTAGAGGACTTGGTATTTGCCCTAGGAGTCAAACCCTGATATACATCCCTACCCCCTGTGCTTATAGACGGTCAACTCGTCAGCTTCGGGTCCAGCACTGAGAGCGAGATTTGACGATAAAAGGTTCCCCTCGTGCGTGCACGTCAGGTACTCCAGTTCTACGGGTGGAAGGGAACACCGTCCACATCCACCCTCCATCAATTATATAGAGTAGTCCAGTCGTCAACGATAGAAGAAGGGGAAGCAAAGAAAAGGACAAAGTTAGAGAGGGAAAAAGACAGAAAAGTGGTACCTTGCAGGCCTCTGGAAACCTACGAGGAGGGAGGTCTTGGTCCACTAGGGCGGCGGAGCCTCGAACATAAGAAAGTCTGTCCCCTCTATGAACAGAGTCCACCGGCCAAGCTTCAAGCCCCGCCACCGCGACACGGTGACTCCCTATCGGCGGGGTTCCTGTTTGAGTGTCCACACCACTGACGTACTCTTGCCCCGGGATAAGGCGTCCGCCCAAAGGTTGGCCCTTCCCAGGAGGTACTAGGCTTAAATGTAAGGAAGAATCCGCTTGCTGAAAGCTTCTTGTTTGAGTGCACATTTCACTGACGTGCACTTGCACCGGTATAAGGTGTCCGCCCAAAGGTTGGAAATACATTTTAACCCGAATGGAACGCGGGTAAACGTTACTGCTGAATTTTGGCAGGGAAGGGCAACAAATCTTTGATTTCTTTCGAAGATCGGAATGTGCCAAAAGGCATCTTTGAGGTCCAACGTTATCAGTCACACGTCCTGATGAAGGATTAGCCGTATCCGAGACACTGTGAGCATGCGAAATCTGTAATTTTGAGTGAGGTGAGGTCTTTGACTGGTCTCATCTTTGAGCTGTCCCGTTTGGGAACAAGAAACATGCGGGATAGGAAAACTTTGGTGCCTTTTAGAACTGGCACTAATACCATCGGCTTTAACAATTCTTTGATTACTTCTATGACGTTTGGTGAAAGTATAATTGTATTGTTCCTCAGATCGTATATGACAAGAAGCAAACTTATGGTCCTAATTTGGAACCTTATTGGGGGCAATTACAGTGATGGATAGAGCAAATTTTGCCGCCTCTGCTGCCCATTCCACCCACGGACCTTGTCCCACTCCTTCTAAGGTAAACATGCGAGACGGAGGGTCTGTGGCAACAGTTTCTATTTTTGTAGAACACACTGAGGAGAGGGACTTTATAGCATTATGAGCAGCAAGCTTAGAGAAATCTGACCAAGGCTTCAAGGATTTTGTGGCAGAAAATACTGGAGCAGGTTTGTCCACAAAACTGAATATCAGACATGGAAGGGAAAGGAGACACGACTACATCCATTCCCCGCCTTTCAGTATCTTTTGCCCGCAGATGTTTAACTCATTTACCTCGAGGACTCAGGATTGAGGGATCGGGTAAAGTTCAGGGATATCTGTCGCGGAGACAGGTCTTCCGGAATAGGAGGACCAATTATTGGTTGCCAAACTCTGGCAGGATCATAACGCAAAGGCATTGGCTTTTTGGGCAACCCCGGGTCCGCCTCAAGGGCAACCGGAGTGAACGGGGTTAGGAATAGCCCAGACCTGTCAAGGGTGGGAATCGTTGCCGATTCACTGGCTAGGGAACACTAGGACCAATTGACCCTGAGGGACAAGGCGGTGTGGTGGTCTTTATTTGTACAGGGACAGGTTGTAAAGGAACGGTAGGTAGCGTAGAGGGCATTAGCTCAGATGACAGCTTAACCTGGGGAGTCAGAGACTCTTGGCTCTGCCTAACTTGGACTTAATTGCATCTAGAACTTTTGTTTGGAACAAGGTCCCCTGCCCCCCCCCTGGGGGCACGGGTCCTTGGAGTGGCTTCGGTCGCGCCGGGAATTTCCACACCTCTCACACCACACACACACATCACACAGTTTTTCCTACACCGAGAAATGACTCTCCGGCTGTCATTTCTCGAAGACTTCTTCTAGCCGGAGACATTGAGAGCAACCCAGGACCCACGTACACATACATATGTCCAACTTGCTCAAAACCCATCACTTCGAGTCGCCACACTAAGGGTTCAGTTCTCTGCAATTCATGCAGGAACTGGACCCACTTCACCTGTACAACACTTGCCTCCAAGAAACACTACACGAACACCTGGACCTGTTCCTCATGCCCCTCCCTCTCCCAGTCAAATCCCTCGCCTAAAACCCGTCCACCTCTCCTCCCCAACCCACCTAGCCTTCCCATATCATCCACTCCCCCCCCCTAAAACCCGTCCACCTCTCCTCCCTAACCCACCTAACTTTCCCATACCATCCACATCCTCAACTCAACACACCACACCCCATCCTAATCCATTCCAACCCCCATCTCCTGCTCCCCAATCCCCACCCCCACCTCACCCATCCCAACCTCCAGCCCCTCCCTCACCCCCACCCTCACCCCCACCCCATCCTCGTGCAGCAGCACCCAACATACATCGTGCACATAACATTAACATTCTCCAATTGAACATAGATGGCATTAACACAAAGAAACACGAACTCTCACACTTCATCAAACAACACAACATACACATTGCCATCTTACAAGAAACAAAACTCCGTACATCACAAAAAACACCCACATTTCATAATTTCACCACCATCAGACAAGACCGGGCTGTCGGCGGGGGCGGTGGACTCATCACCCTGGTACACAAAGAAATATCATACATAGTAACCAGTGTACAAACCAAATCCCTCCTCCCCCCAAATGATAACACAACAGAAATACAATCAATTAAAATACGCACTGGCAACAAATCCAACATAACCATCATAAACACATACATCCCTCCCCAAACATCCCCTACAGTACCAAATGAATACAGACCACACTTACAACACATCACAAACACCCCACACATCATCCTGGGTGGTGACTTCAACGCCAAGACGTCGGCCTGGTTTGTCGACAACCCCGACACAGACAGAGGGCTGGTACTACAAAACCAAACAGATAACCTCATCATCCTTAACGACATCCATCAACATACCCATATTCTTCACCAAGACCTCTATAACCCATCATCTCCAGACATCACCTTTTGCTCCCCAGAACTCGCCCCCACAACATCCTGGAGGGTGGTCAGAACCTTAGGCTCTGACCACCTCCCGATCATTATCACCACCAAAACCAGACTCACCCCAGCTAGCCACAAACACACATACACCAATTATAAAAGAGCTAACTGGGAAGCATTTACAAATGAGACAGAACAACACTTCACAACTCTAAACAGTACACCCATCACTAACATCAACAATGCTGTACACATACTCAATAAAACTATCCAAAATGCTGACAAGAAACACATTCCAAGAGGTAACAGAAAAAGACACAACCCCAACTTCACACCAGAAATTCAAAACCTCATCAGACAACGCGACACACTGAAAACACTCCCCAGCACCCCACACACAAGACATCACACAACAAATTCAAGCACTCAACACCCAAACTAACAACAAAATACAAGAACAACAAAAACTAAATTGGAATAACTTCCTACAAACACTTGATCACAAAACAAACCCCAAAAAACTCTACAAAACACTAAACAGCATCACACTTTCCAACAGCAACACAACACAATCACATGCTGCAATCACAACAACAGACTCTACTCCTTCATGTAAACAACAAGCAAACACTCTCATCAATCACTTCTCACATGTCAGCCACCTAAAACCTCACAAAGACGACCGACGTGTCATCCGACGTAAGAGACAATTCCCCACAGACCCTGACTATACACCCTTCACCAATCACCAGACAAAGCATATCATCAACAATCTCAAGCACTCACCCGCTGTGGCCTAGACAACATAAGCAACATACACCTCAGACACCTGGGACCACAAGGCATACAAACACTCACTAACATATCAAACTACAGCTATTCACACAACACAATACCAGACATTTGGAAGCATGGTATCATCATCACATTCCCCAAACCCAACAAAGACCCCACGCTACCCTCCTCGCACCGCCCCATCACACTCCTTTGCTCCCCCTCCAAAGTCATGGAACGCCTAGTATTACAACTAATTACACCCGACCTACCCCTAGCTCCAACACAACATGGCTTTAGGCCACTGCACTCCACAAACACTCTTCTCACAGACCTTACACAAAGAGCTTTTGACGGCATCAACTCAGCTAGACCACCACACAGATCACTATTAGCCACACTCGACATTAGTAAAGCCTTCGATGCCATCCCCCGCCACAACCTAACAAACAAAATCTACAACACAAACATGCACAACAACACAAAAAGGTGGCTGGCCAACTTCCTAGCAGGCAGATGTGCACACGTATCTTTTGCCGGTCAGTCATCTAAAATCAGAAACTTTCCAAACGGAGTCCCACAGGGATCCGTCCTATCGCCCGCACTCTTCAATCTGTACATGCACGATATAACTACACCCAATACTCCCAAATAAACTTAGCCTCCTATGAAGATGACATAACACTCACATGCACACACCATGACCCAAGAAGAGCAACAGATCTCCTTCAACCCTATCTCAACACACTACATGGCTGGTGCACTACAAACAGACTGAATCTAGCCCCAGCCAAATCCACCGCAACCCTGCTCACAAGCTGGACAGGTGAACACGAATACATCCCTCAACTCACCATAAACAACACACCCCTAACACATACACACACACCCAAAATCCTAGGAGTAACATATGATACTCATATGACATTCAAACAGCACACCACAAACATTAAAAAGAAACTGACACCCAGACTTAACGCCCTCAGGTCACTTGCTCACACAAAATTTGGACACAACAAAGAAACTACCACCACAGTATATAAACAATACATAAGATCAGTAAAGGAATACGCAAGCCCAGCCTGGGCTTCTAACCTAGCTGAAACACATCATAAGACCTTACAGACTATCCAAAACAAAGCCCTGAAGATCATTACAGGCTGCACAGCTACTGCACCCACAGATCATCTACATCAAGAAACCAAAATCCTCAAAGTCAAAGACCATCTGGACATGAGAGGCACTCAATTCCTGGCAGCAGCCTCCACGAACCAAGACCACCCACTAAACTACATGGCAACACACCCACAGACACCAAGAAATATCAAAACAACACCCAGCACACGGTATCACACACAGTTATTGTCCTCTCTCCCTCCCTGCCCACCCCGAACCAACTTCCAGAAGCACATCCATATTCATATCTCTCGCCAATCCATCCACTCACTCACAAACAACACGCAGCTGCATGCACGACCTCCCGAAATCCATCCTTCCGAATCCTCCCTCCCTCGCGAGGACAGAGTCCACCTGGCCAGGCTGAGATGCGGACACCATCCAGCTCTCCTGAGCTATCAGAAGAGACTGGATGACTCCGTTGTCGACGCCTGCCCGGGATGTAACACAGCACCCCATACCATTAAACACATCATAGAAGACTGCATTTCACACAACCACTTACGCCAACAACACAACCTACACTCAATGAGAGCTCTGTGGGAAAGCCCGATCGTGGCTATGGCCTTCCTCAGGGACTCGGGGTCTGTTCGGCCAGGCAGCTTAGGGAACAACAACAACAACAACAACAACAAGGTCTCCAACTTCGTTGGGACGTGGGCAAAAGAATGTTTAGGAAACTCACGTAGTCATTACAGATAATGTCTGGGACTTAGGATATGTAAACTTTTACATCACTCCAAATATTTAGCAAAACCTGAGGTGCCCCAGCCTCAGTTATGTGGCCACTCAGATTGTGGTGGCATTTCACGAAGAGTACACAGTTTGTACACTTCTTAGTAGCCCACTTAGCTAACGTACAATCAACACAAGACAGATGGCGTACGTACTTCGTACGTCCAAGAAGGGGGAATTTGTTGCATCTTATGACCCTGCACCACTGCACAATGGTCGAGGCTGAAGCGGACGATGGGGAACATATTCTCCGGTGTAGAAAAAACCCGAGAAGCCGCTCTCCGAGCACGCCGGAGAGGGCTACACACCCGGATGGCGAGCCAAAACGCGGGTGACTCCCGGAGCTGATCACAGTTGTGACTCAGGCGAGGGGATGGAGATTACAAGGGAGACCTGTCGCTCACCACGCCAAGAATCATTGTTACATACTACCAGAGCAAAGAACAAAAATACAAAATCATGTACCAGCGAAGAAGGTGTTGGCTATCCACAGCCTCCTCCCCACACATACGTCCACAAGTGCAGTACCATTCCCATTCACCTCTGATGGTACCCCCCACCCTCCCACCACTCCCTCAACTTTCCTATCACCCACCTTACCATTCATATCCCCAATCAGAAATATTCTTTTGTTCTTGTCAAACTTCTCCAGGCACGCCTCCACATTCATCCAGAACTCTTCCTTCTTTCTTTCAAGTTTATCCTCTGTCGGGGCATACACGCATACAATCACCCATGTTTGTATTCCTACTTTCATTCTCACCCACACAATCCTTGAACCCACAGACCCATACTCTCTTACACATTTCTTCCATTTGCTACTTACAAACAAACACGCACCTTCTCTCGCTGTTCCTTCACTCACTCCAGTACACACACCCATTCCACACTCCCACTCTCTCGCATCTGAACCTTTCCATTTGGTCTCTGTCATTCCACATACATCCAGCCTGGCATTCACTAGCACTTCCAGAACCCCTCTCTCTTTTGTGCCATCAGTCATGCCACTAACATTTCATGTAGCCATTCTCAGAATGTCCGAAGGAATGTCCTTAGTCGGTCGTGGTTCGTCAACATAGGTTCCGTCCGCATCCGAGGCTGTTCGTTCGTTTTTCTTTGCTTAGGTATTTTTTCAGGGTGGGGGTCGCAAGCCCACCGACCCAACCTCTTTAGTCGCTGTGTATGTTGGGTCTGGCTGCTTCCAGACGATCCCCAGGTACTTATCAAAGAGGTGGGATAAGTCAAACACTGGGTAAAAGTTAATAGGTTCTTGTATTCAGGAGTGAAGTGGGTACAGTGTACAGGGAGACCTTTGGTAGGCTAGTCTCTCTCTCGATCTGATCATAACATACCCCTAGCGGGCAGATCATGAAATACCCATAGTTACCATGTGCAGTCAATACAGTACAATTATATAAGTGAGTGCACATGATTACTATGGTACATGTTTAATATAAGGAGGTATGCATATAGATAATATTAGTGTTACATACAGATACTTAAGAATGCTGTTGCCTCAATAAATCATATACATACACCTCCCTCCCCCCTCACGCTCGTAGTTCAATCTCGAGCGGACTCCTTTTCTCTAGGTCATTTCGAATAACGTGTGGCAACTGGGGGGTCATACGCTAAGGACAACTGTTTCTGGTCATTGCAAGGGGTCGCAGGGGACTGGGGGAGGGGGTCAACACTTTGGGGTACAGGGCGGAGGAAACGGCGGTTCCGCCACCACACACGACCACTAGGGAGACGCACCTCATAATCCCTGGACTTGCCAAGAGTCATGACAACCCCCACCTTGTCCCAGCATTGCGATGTCGGGTCTTGAATCCGAACTTGCTGACCGACACGCAACCTGGGGAGGGGCTGTGCGTGCGCATCGTACCGGGTCTTAACCTGCTCGGCATGGTCGGCTGCACGTCTGTCACAGTCCTCGGCCTTGCCCTGCCACTCCTGAGCGAAGGATCTGGGGTCGGCAGGTAGACATGTCCGAAGGGGATGACCATATAGGAATTGGGCAGGGGAGCGGCCAGTGAAGTTAGGAGTGTTCCGGAGTTCCATGAGACCCCGGTCAAAGTCCTCTATGTCAATGTTGCCAGAGGGTGCAGTCTGAAGAATGAGGTGCCTGATTGACCTCACTGCAGCCTCGGCATGGCCGTTCGCCTGTGGGTGATGCGGTGACGTAACCACATGGCGGACTCCCCATCGCTCTATAAAGTTCCGGAAATCCTGGTTGGTGAATTGTGGGCCTCCATCGGTCCTCAGACAGAGGGGAACACCAACTTCCCGGAAGTAGCGACAGAAGAGCCTGATTGTTGCAGAGGCAGTAGCGTCGCCTTTGCAGGGGACGACAACGGGCCACCCAGAGAGACGGTCGACCACGACCAGGAAGGACTTCCTGGCAACCATGATAAAGTCGGCCGAGACAGACTCAAAGGGCCCCGTCGGGTTCTCGTCATTCAGGAGGGGTTCCTTCTGGAGGCCAGGCTGGAGGATCTGGCACGACTCGCAAGCATGAACAGTACTGGCAATGTCGGAATCTATCCCCGGCCAGAAGACAGCCTGCCTCGCTCTGCTCCTGGTGGCCTCCACACCTCTGTGACTGTCGTGGAGTTGGTGCGGCGGCGGAGAGCCGGAGGAACCACAATCCGAGCTCCGTAGAGGACGAGATCTCCATCAGCACAGAGATCATCCCGTAGCATCCAGTATGGAAGCAAGGAATCATGTAGGTTATAATAGTTGACAGGGAAGCCTGAGGTGACGCAGTCGAGTAGACAGACGTATGTAGGGTCCGCTCTTGCTGCGGCGCGAAGATCCTGTAGAGTCCTCTCGGCGTCTTGTACTGGAGATTATCCTGGGTTGATGACATCCAAAATGGGCTTAGGAAAGTCCTGAGAGATGATGGCCAACTCCCTGCAATGGCGATAAGAAAGCAGAGGAGTCTGGACACCGTCGTGCACTTGAATCAGGGCAGGACACGATCTCTTGCCTAGGGTGAGGGTTGCCTGGAATGCACCCAGAGCAGGCGCCATCGTGGACCCATCCGCCGTGAGCGTCATGGTAGGCGAAGGGTCTTGCAGGCTGCTCCTAGAGACACCCAGAGATCCTAGATGTCGCAGGCCAATCACTGTAATGTCAGAGCCTGTGTCCGGTAGCATCCATAGGCGGGATTTGACATCGCCGTGTGACAGGGTGACAACGATGGGCTGTGGTGTCTTGTCGGCAGAGGAAGAAGTTGATCCCACACGACGACAGTTGTTGTGCTTCGCCTCGTGAGACTCGCTGGAGTTGGAGGAGGTACCACTGCTGCTTGGAGATCCCCCTCGGCGCTTGTCCTTCTTCTTCGACGCCCGACAACACTTCTCAATGTGCCCAATGCGGTGACAGAGGTGGCACTGGACCTTACTGGCCGGGCACTTGATCGTCCGCGACCAGTGGCCTTGTCGTCCGCAGGCGTCGCAGGTGCTCTGAGTAGCTGGGCATGTGTCCAACCCATGCTGGCGAGCACAACACTGGCAGAAATCCGTTGACTTCGATGAATTCTTGATGGGCGGAGTCTTGCCGTTTCCCTGAGCTTTCTTGTCCTTTTTATACGAAGAAATTGCGCTCACTTGGTCAGGAGGAGCACTAATGGCCGTGGTCGCAGATATAGCGGCCTCATAGGAGCGGCACTTAGTCACAACATCCTTTAGTGGTGCTTTGGAGTCCAGGGAGATGAGCTTCTGTACCAGCTCCTTGTCTCTGATCCCCATGAGGATCACCATCTTGAGCTGTGTTTCCTCGCAGACAGATGAATTTCCCGGGCACACATCAACTTCCTCGGAAATGCGCTTCAGGCGGACAGAAAACTCGGCAAATGACTTCCCTTCAAGCTGCTTACAACTCAACAATTCTCTTCGACGAAGTGCCTCATTGCGAAGTCCCTTGATGTGAGCTTGCAGGGCATCCAACACCTCATCCACCGTCTTGTCAGTCGAAGGGGCGATCTGAAGGGTGTGTTCAAGTATGCGCTGCATCTCGAGGGTCAGGCACATGCGAAGCTGGATCATCTGCTTTGCCGGAGGTAGTTTGGGGAGGTCCACCATTACTGCATAGTCATCCCAGCGACATCTCCACTCTCGAAACATCTGAAAGGTGGAGTCGGCTTTAAGTGGTGGTGGGGACTGTGCTGTAGCCTTTGGTGGTGGTGGAGGTGCTGAGGGATCTGAAGGGCTGACTCGTTGCTGTTGGGAGGGTGGGCCCTGGGCCATGGAGGGATCTGTAGATATCCTGGAAGTGGCCAACAGTTGAATCAAAGCCTGAAATCTTGCATTCTCTTCCTCTCTTCTTAAAGCCTCCTCTTGTCTTCTCACTGCCTCCTCTTGACTTCTCACTGCCTCTTCTTGCCTTCTAGATTCCTCCAGAAACTGAATAAACTGTAGGAAATCGGCCCCAGACGGAACTGAGGGTGAAGCATGTGGGTGGGAGGGTGGAGGAGGTGGAGTGCATAAGGGGGTAGAAGTAGAGAAACCAGAAAAATCTTGGGAGATTTGTGGAGGTAGAAGTGCTCCAGAAATCCCAGGGGGAGGTTTGTGTAGGAGAGCTGTGGGGTTGTGTTGCAATCGTACCTCTTCCTGGTCTGACATCCTCTTGTTAGGGCAACAGACAGACAGGTTGATAACAAAGAGTCGAAAAATTCCCCACTTGAATATTCGTCCTAGTAGATAACAGTGTTTTTGCTGCGAAAGATTGCCAGCAACAAGTAGTGTGTGTGACGGCGTGCTCAGTGCGTGTATGCGTATGTGTGTTCACCAACCGCTCGTGGCTCGGAGGGGGAGGCGGCCGCGTTCACTCACTCAACTCAGTGTTGCTCAGGCCGTGGTGGGAGGAGGGTGTAGCGCTCCGCTCGCTGGCTGGCCCTGCTGCTTTGATACGCTCTGGAACTTGTACCCAGGGCAAGCACACATGAAATATACACAAAATAAAGCACTGGCAATACACAACACTTCACTGTTAGCACTGTATATCCAGGGCACTGCTCACTGTAATCCTGGGTCTGGAGGCACTGTCTTACTCCCGAGTGGTGGAGCTGGCTCGGTAATGGCGACTTCACAGGGTCCCACAGGATTGTCCAACTTCGTAACTCCGGTTTTTACTCACTGCGCCATGTGTATGTTGGGTCTGGCTGCTTCCAGACGATCCCCAGGTACTTATCAAAGAGGTGGGATAAGTCAAACACTGGGTAAAAGTTAATAGGTTCTTGTATTCAGGAGTGAAGTGGGTACAGTGTACAGGGAGACCTTTGGTAGGCTAGTCTCTCTCTCGATCTGATCATAACATACCCCTAGCGGGCAGATCATGAAATACCCATAGTTACCATGTGCAGTCAATACAGTACAATTATATAAGTGAGTGCACATGATTACTATGGTACATGTTTAATATAAGGAGGTATGCATATAGATAATATTAGTGTTACATACAGATACTTAAGAATGCTGTTGCCTCAATAAATCATATACATACAGTCGCCTCTTACGACACGCTCAATTAATATGTAATATGTAATACAGTAAACCCTCGCCATCTCGGACCTCTAGAAGTCGGAAACCCGTACTAATCGGACTGGCTACGGCCTCTCGGACATGCACTTCCGTATTTTGGACATTTCCGTCATTGTTCCGACAGTCTCTGACGTTGTCGGACTTTATATAAGTACTGTATTCGGAAAATTTCGATATTATATTTTTCAATTCCATTGCATTAGAAATGATTCAAAGATTACAAGAAGTCCAAATAAGACATAGTTATGTTAATGTATAAGGGAATTACGTAGATGCATTAGAGAGATAGATAGATAGAAAGAGAGAGTTACAGAGGGGGAGTGAGCGATAAACACGAACTATTATGAGATGGACTTAATTGGTTCTGAAAAGACAAAGGAGACATTTTTATTGACTCTTTTTCATGTTATTATTTGTGTGCTAGAAGGATAATATTGTTTTCAATTCCATCGCATTAGAAATTAATTTATAGATTACAAAAAGTCCAAATAAGACATAGTTATGTTAATGTATAAGGGAGTTACGTAGATGCATTAGAGAGATAGATAGATAGATAGAAAGAGAGTTACAGAGGGGGAGTGAGCGATAAACACGAACTATTATGAGACGGACTTAATTGGTTCTGAAAAGACAAGATAGATAGAAAGAGAGTTGCAGAAGGGGAAGTGAGCGATAAACACGAACTATTATGAGACGGACTTAATTGGTTCTGAAAAGACAAGATAGATAGAAAGAGAGTTGCAGAAGGGGAAGTGAGCGATAAACACGAACTATTATGAGACGGACTTAATTGGTTCTGAAAAGACAAAGGAGACATTTTTATTGACTCTTTTTCATGTTATTATTTGTGTGCTAGAAGGATAATATTGTTTTCAATTCCATCGTATTAGAATTGATTCATAGATTAAAAAAAGACCAAATAAGACATAGTTATATATATGTATAAGGGATATAGATGCATTTAATAGATATACAGTAAACCCTCGCCATCTCGGACCTCTAGAAGTCGGAAACCCGTACTAGTCGGACTGGCTACGGCCTCTCGGACATGCACTTCGGTATTTCGGACATTTCCGTCATCGTTCCGACAGTCTCTGACGTTGTGGGACTTTTTATAAGTATTCGGAAAATGTCCGATATTATATTTTTCAATTCCATTGCATTAGAAATTATTCAAAGATTACAAGAAGTCCAAATAAGACATAGTTATGTTAATGTATCAGGGAGTTACGTAGATGCATTAGAGAGATAGATAGATAGAAAGAGAGTTACAGAGGGGGAGTGAGCGATAAACACGAACTATTATGAGACGGACTTAATTGGTTCTGAAAAGACAAAGGAGACTTTTATATTGACTCTTTTTCATGTTATTATTTGTGTGCTAGAAGGATAATATTGTTTTCAATTCCATTGCATTAGAAATGATTCAAAGATTACAAAAAGTCCAAATAAGACAGTTATGTTAATGTATAAGGGAGTTACGTAGATGCATTAGAGAGATAGATAGATAGAAAGAGAGAGTTACAGAGGGGGAGTGAGCGATAAACACTAACTATTATGAGACTGACTTAATTGGTTCTGAAAAGACAAGATAGATAGATAGACAGAGAGTTGCAGAAGGGGAAGTGAGCGATAAACACGAACTATTATGAGACGGTTTAATTGGTTCTGAAAAGACAGACATTTTTATTGACTCTTTTTCATGTTGTTATTTGTGTGCTAGAAGGATAATGTTGTTTTCAATTCCATCGCATTAGAAATTATTTATAGATTACAAAAAGTCCAAATAAGACATAGTTATGTTAATGTATAAGGGAGTTAGTTAGATGCATTAGAGAGATAAATAGATAGAGAGAGAGTGGCTAGGGGCGAGCGAGCGATAAAATACTAACATACATACATACATACATTGGCTTAACGTCATTTTTCCATTACATGCATTGTAACGGCTCAGACGGGGTTGCCTTTCAGTAGTTGGAGTGTACTGTAGTACAATAAAGTCCTGCCACAACACTGCCCCAACAAGTCATCACTGTGGTTGATGTTGGTATAGTACTAACCATGCCTCAGCAAGACTCAACAGAGTCCCACTGCAGCACTTGCACCTGCAGTATCTGCAACCACACCAGCCTTAACAGTGTTACAAAAAGACAGCACCATAACAAGACTCTACTGTATATTAGGCAATTGGACTATAGAACAATAAAGTCCTGCCCCAACACTGCTCCAACATGCAAACACTGTTGCCGACACAGGTCTGGTGCCAAACGGCGCCCAGGTAAGATTCAGTCTCCTGTGGCACCTATCCGCACCCCACCAGCCTCGGCAGTGCCATACCAAGACAGTGCTAAGATAAAGACTTTATTGTCTAGTAATGGCTGTTGGTCCATAAGTCTATCGCCATCCCCCCTATTAGTCGCCTTGTACGACACGCAGTAGGATGCGTGAGGCATATTATTTTTTTCCTCCACCATTAGATGAAGGCCCCCTTACCCCCTGGGGGTATACGAGACGGACTTATGTTTCTCATGCAAAGACAAAGGAGACATTTTTATTTACTCTCTTTTTCATTTTATTATTTGTGTGTTAGAAGGGTAATATTGTTTTCAATTCCATCGTATTAGAATTGATTCATAGATTAAAAAAAGACCAAATAAGACATAGTTATATATATGTATAAGGGAGATAGATGCATTAAATAGATATATAAAAAATAAAAAATAAAATCTCAATTTCTCTGGTGACGCGGACTTTCCTCTTCTAATTCGGAATTTTCCCTCTCTTAACCCGGGAACTGCGGGGAGACTCTTAAGAGTTCCCCCGGCGGACTGCGGGGAGACTCTTAAGAGTGAGTGAAAAAAAAAATCAACTTTTGACATAGAAAAAAAAAAATATATTTTTATTTTTTTATTTTTTTATTTTGTTTTGGCCCCTGGGCCATCCAAAATCTCAGTCCTCTACCTCCCCTCCTTCCCCACTTTCCTCCTCTCCTTCAGTTATCACCTATTTTCCCTGTTATTCCCTTATTCTGAGGTATATTTTCGTGCTAACATTAGCGAGTTGCAAGCAGGGTGTTGTCATCACTGATGGCAAGCGAGTGCAAGAGAGAGAGAGAGAGTATCGATCGACTGTGTCTCAGTGGCCTTGGGGGAAATTGGCGGGAAAGCAGCTTGCCTCACCCATACATTATACAACTCGCGGGCTATATCTTTCGATTTTGACCATCCAAACGCTGTTTTCACTCGTTTTATTGTTGTTTCAGGTTAATACCTTTATAATCAACCCATAATAGGCGCATATGGATAAGTATTAATGCTATTAACCCTCTCACCACGGAAGGGCTCTTGAACGCCCATAAAAAAGCATATAACAGCTGCCCGGAAGGGCTCTTGAACGCCCAGTGGTTGAAAGCCTGTGAGCTTCGTGTGCGAGGCGTCGGTCCGACGCATGTAAACAACAGCCGGCTGGACCGACGCCCCGCATCTCCGGCCACAAGAAGGAGAGCGTCGCTTGTTCGTGTGTGCCTGTATGTTATTGTTAAGTATCGAAAAGTAGTGTAAAGTGGCTGTTTTGGCCATAAAGTTATCTCCAATGAAATCATCATCACAACTCAACCAGTTGACTTAGAGAGCTCTACTTAATGCCATTCTACAGGTAAATAACACAGCTACGCTTGGGGATGCGCGGGAATGCGGGAAGCAGTCAGATTAACACATATACGGTAGCCTAGCCTAGACGTTTTTCGGCCAAAACACCCGGGTTTCGAGGAATATATATATAATACATAGCCGGGGCTGGAGGGTTAATGGCACAATGAATATTTTAGTGACGGAAACACCTCAAATACGTCAGCACAGGGGGACGTTTCCAATTACCCCCATGCGCACTTGTTAGGTTAAGTCGGACATAAGTCGGACTTCGGACATCTCAGATTTTCGGTCATCTCGGACTGGGTCTCCCCCCAATTAGTCCGAGATAGCGAGGGTTTACTGTATAAAAAAAAAAAAAAAAAAAAAAAATCTCAATTTCTCTGGTGACGCAGACTTTCCTCTTCCAATTCGGAATTTTCCCTTTCTTAAGTCAGACATAAGTCGGACTTCGGACATCTCAAATTTTCGGTTATCTCGGATTGGCTCTCCCCCCAATTAGTCCGAGATAGCGAGGGTTTACTATATGTAATTAATATGTAACAGGGACTCCCTAGAAAGGAGAAAGCCAGGCAAACGCCGAGACGCCCAAAGCAAGGGGGCACACGTCTGACACGCCTGGATCACAACCGTAAAGAGGCAGATAAACACGATAGAGAATCTAGCATCACGTGCAAGGGAAGCATTACGACAGCACAGCTGGAGGGCTGAGGCACCGGGAGATTTGAAATGATAGATTCTTCTTTTAAATTTTATTTCTAGTGGTATCCATTTTTCAATGATGAGCCCTTGGTAAGATTTAATGGGTATTAACCAAGGATTGTTTTTATGCTATATATGCAACAGTTGTGATAAGAACTCCGGGTATTGCTGAACGGGTCCCGGAATCTCAACCTATATATGGTATAGGGTCTTCGTCATTGACGGAGAGAACCAATACTAAATAGACAACATGCCGCTGCAGGCACGACCTCCCGAAATCCATCCTTCTAAATCCTCCCTTCCTCGCGAGGACAGAGTCCACCTGGCCAGGCTGAGATGTGGGCACTGGGCACCATCCAGCTC
Source organism: Paralithodes platypus (assembly GCA_032716605.1). NCBI lineage: Eukaryota > Metazoa > Arthropoda > Malacostraca > Decapoda > Lithodidae > Paralithodes > Paralithodes platypus. Next base: position 1,804,756 of record CM064500.1, read on the forward strand.
TTCTGAGTTATCAGAAGAGACTGGATGACTCGGGATGTAACACAGCACCCCATACCATTAAACATATCCTAGAAGACTGCATATCACACAATCACTTACGCGAACAACATAATCTACACTTCTTGAGAGCTCTGTGGGAAAGCCCGATCGTAGCCATTGCCTTCCTTAGGGACTTGGGCCTGTTCGGCCAGGCAGCTTAGTGAACGACAACAACAACAACAACAACAACCTTATGAAGCACCGCACACAAATTTCTATTATTGGGGCGGGACTCTGGTAATATTTGATAATACAGTAATTGTTCAATTATCCGGCGTATAGTGGCCAAAGCCATGACAGATAAAGCAAAAAGACGGATACGGCGACTGTACCGAAATATTCGGCGCTATGACGGATATGGCATCGGAGCACATAATTATCCGGCGAATTTCGGTACCTGTACCCCCTTACACTTCCACACACTTACATACATACATACATAACATTTTAAGACTGAGTGTTCCACACATAAGTGCAGTTTCAGTCTCTTGTCCTAATGGCGGTGTTCCAGGCAACCCTGTTAAGGGCTGCTTCACTTGTCAAGTTCTTGGATTTGAGATCTGCACGTATAGTCCGATCCCAGGTCTTCCTCGGTCCACCCCTTGGTGCAGCTCCCTTCACAATCACAGACCTGCATTTTATCACCCAATTTTGTTCATCCATTCTCTCCACATGTCCATACCATCCCAGTCTACTTGTACGCATCACCTCGCTAATACTCTTTATACCTAAACGTCTCCTCAGCTCAAGATTTGTTATTCTATCCTGTAGCCTGGCCCCACACATCCATCTCACCATTCTCATCTCATTACACTCCATTCTGTTGACATCCTCTACTTTAACGGCCCATGTTTCTGAGGCATACGTCATTGCACTTCTAACACATGAGGCATACACCTTTCCCTTCAGGGGGAGAGGCATTCTTTTCATGGTCAGGATTGGCATCACACCTAATTCTAGCAACAGTGGCAGCCTCGGCCCCACCACCGGCAGAGATGATATCTCCTAGGTAACAAAACTTGTTCACCAGCTCCAAAGACTCATTTCCAAAATTCACAGCCACAGGATCATCACCTAACACAAGCTCGCCTTTGCACACTACGCACTCAAATTTCTCTATTTCTGACTTATCTTTCGGCAGGGGCCCCTTTATTCTACTACAGTTCTTACTCCCATGGTGTACCCAACATCGACAGATGCTACATTGAATTGAGTTAGCGCCCACTCCCTTTCCACACACTGCACATGGGTATGCACCGCTCTTTTCCACATTGCCTCGTCTCAATCTACAATGCATAACCTTGGCTTTGATAATAATAAAGTACAGTAGTAAGTATTGTTATATATTAATTATAGTAATAATACCAACACACAATAATACTGTGCATGTAACGAAATACTGTAATACATACAGTAAAACCCCGCCCATCCGGAATCCCAAGACTTTCGGACGGGCATTCGGGTTCGGACACATGTCTCAGCCATTCGGACAAGTCCGAATGGCAGGGAAGTTTATTAGGATTTATTCGGACAACAACAACCTTTATATTCGGACATATGTCCCAGAAAATCAGACAAGTCCGGATGGCAGAGAAAAAAATACACCGAGTTCGGACCGAACAGCATTGTGGGTAAGAGTCTATTCGCGCCAAAAGTATTGTTTACGTCTAGTCAGGTGGTCCGCCCCAAGCGTCGTGCGTCATCTGGATATTATCCCCGTGTTTGAGCTATTATTTCTACTCGTCTGCCCCACCAAGATGGATAGTGATGTTGGGATGACTTCCAAGGAAGCGGAGAGTGGAGAGAAGGCTGGTGAGGCGGTTGTTAACCCCTTCACCACCAATACGTAATTTTCAACATAGAGTATTCTGGTTAACATTAGACTATTTTCTTCAGCTTATAATCTACCTCTATGACTGAAATGGGTAAATACGATCTCAATAAACCCACGTGCTCATTCTTAAAGTTGCACTTCTTCCCAGTTTTAGCCTATGAAAACATGTTTTTTGTCTACATAAAGTAAATCTTATGCATTGTAAATAATAATGTAGACATGGCTAAATAACAGTCCTAACCATAAAAACTTAGATGCATTATTAATACTGTAGATTGGGGCATTATTCTTATTGGAAAATTGTAGGCCTAGGCTAGGTTCTAAATTTGTTCAGTCACCCTCTCAAGTACCCATTTCGCCCCAAATACATCCAATAAATACATATTATGAGGAGAATATGTATAAATACATATTATGAGGAGAATATGTATATATACATAAGGTGCATTATAAATACTGTACATTGGGGCATTATTCTTATGGGAAAAATGGTAGGCCTAGGCTAGGCCTAGTCTAGGTTCTAAATTCGTCCAGTCACCCCTCAAGTACCGATTTTGCCCCAAATACATCCAATAAATACATATTATGAGGAAAATATGTATAAATACATATTATGAGAAGATTACTTACCACACAGACTTTATTTTAAATCATAGTCATATTTAGCCTAGCCTAAATCGTCGGCATTTCCGCCGCTTTCGTCCATGGACTGGCCTTTCCTCTAGTGTTTTGAGCATGAATGTCCTTCATTACTACCACCAGGCCCACCATCCCAATCACCAGATGTACTAGAGGTTATAATAAACGCGAGAGATAAGGGGTTCAGGCACAAAAAACCTTGCAAACGGTTGTTTTGTCAACACAGATACGAGTGCACTGTGACTGTAAGCGTCTGCTTAGTAATGACGTCATACAAAGATGGCGGAATCTTGCGCATTTGACGATCGGATCTCGGATTCACTCGGATTTCGTCTCTAAGCGGCAGATTCTTATGTTAAACTTTTTGTATTGTTTTTGTTTGTTTTCTAGGTTTATGTCGAGTTTTATGTCGAGTTTTACATTATTTTTGCTCTTTTTCGGGTTTCGACTGGGGTTTTTGTGCGAAAATTGAAGCTTTTAGATAGAAAATGGAAATTGGGAATATTTGGTGTGTGCCGCGAAATTTGAAACAGCGAAGACTACTGTGGCGAAAATGGGGGCTCCACTGTATTGCAAAAATAAGAAGGTAAAAGTTGATTTACTGTGGTCTATCTATCTATCTATTGCCGGACGCCTTACTCCCCTTACGAGGGTGGCCATACACAGAATGCCCCCAAGCGGACCTATTCCCTGTGAGAGGGACAACCCGAGCCAGTTTAGTGAAGGACTTACAGGATTGACCACTCAATTTAGGATCCGTCCAACTCCGAGGCCCTCTGTGTATCTTGTTAGCACTATTTTTCTACAGTGGTGTTCGGCTAATCCATCCACTAACCTGCCTTACCCTTAGGTAAGCAGTACAGATTTGTATCAGGTTTATTCCCCTAGACAGGTTGCCAACCAAGGCTGACGAGTAAGAAAATAAAAAGTTCAGTTCAGTTTTTAAGTGGCAAAAAGCGTTCAGTGTTCTAATATGTTCAGTACATGAAAAATGTGCTACAGTTGCAATCATTGTTTTTGTATGGCACCTCCACTACCACCCACCCTACACTCTACTCCACCTTCACTGTCCACTCCACTTATAATACAGGTCAGTAAGAAAGAGATAGGTTCTTATATACTGTACATTACACTAATTTCTTTTTTCAGATCCAGTTTATTTAGATTAGGAAGGTACTGGACAGTACAAAGTTAGCAATCCGGACCTCATTATATCTGACATCCGGAGTAGTCCGAATTAGAGAACCGGACATAATTATCTCTAACATTCGGAATTGTTCGGTTCGTATGGGTTTGTGTGGGACCTATCCGGACCCCGCCAGATCCGGAATTTTGGCACTTCCGGACAGGGTTTCCCCCCAATTAGTCCGGTTGGGCGGGGTTTTACTGTATATAGCAGAGGTGGGCACTTCCGCAATTACTTCCATAAACCGCTAATTCTGCTGTAGCGGAAGTCCTATCTTTATTAGCGTTATATTCGGCGAATATAAGCGGGTTTCAATAGCGGAACTGCTTTCGCAATCGCATACATGCCCTCAGCGGTGCTCAACCTCTCCATGCGGGTTACTATTTATAGTCGGCAGAAATGTCAAAAGTCCCATGAATTTCAGTTAATGGGAAGTTCACTTTAGCATGTACAAATGTATTACTATACTGTATTGTACAGTAATATTATTGTGCAATTATGTAGGTTAGCTCACCAACTTTGTTGTTCCGGTGTGGTGTAGTGTTTCCTGTGTTGTCTAGTGACATGTTGATGTCGTTGTTTTTACATCACCACCTTCTCTTCTGCAACATTAGTAAGATGTGCTGGAGTGGGTGTGGGCGAAGGGATGGTGATTGTAGATTGCAAGTCGAGCAGGGGCGTCGGAGTAGGTGAGGGTGATGGGGTGGTAAGAGTGGTGTCCAGAGAGCCCTCAGATAACGTCGGTGAGATCAAAGGAGTTGCAATAAGAGGGAAGTGGGCAACAGAAGTGCTGGCTTGGGATTCTTGGTAGGTTGCTGAAGTGCTGAGCTGAGATTCTGGTGAATAAGTGATACTTGCTGGTGTTGTTAGCCGGAAAAATTATTTAATTGATGCCTGTCTGTATTTGTTACGTTGTTGCACTTTGATGACTGATTCACGGCCCTCACGTAACAGGCTGGAAACTTCAGGGCGGAACAAATTGGGGGTTGGTGTTCGGGCGTTCAATATAGTCTATCAACATATCCAGAGCATCTCGCACTTGTCATAGCTTAGGTATTTATGGCACTATGTCATCATCATCATTATCATCAGCATCCTCTTCTTGACTAGACCCTTCAGTAACAGATGCAGCTATCTCTTCATCAGTCATTGTCTGGTAGCCAGTCACCCTCATCACATTCCAACCAATTTTGAATTTCATCATCGATTTTCTCACATGCATTTTTGAACTGAGCTACAAAATCTTTAGCCTTGAACCCCTCGAAGTCAATAATAGGTTCTTCCCCATTCAGTATTAATTTCCAACCATTCTCCAGTGTTGATGTCTCTCCATGCATTGACCCAGTTATTGATTGCTGACTTCTGAGTGTATTTCTTGAGGTTTTCCAGTATCCTATCCCCTCGAGTGTCCTTGCCAGCTGCCACTTCTTCCTCATTCTCGAGCACAACCATCACTTCCGCCAAGAATTTCCGTTGGTAAATCCGCTTCGTTGCTGCAATGATACCCTGGTCCATGGGTTGCAATATAGAGGTTGTGTTCGGGAATATAGAAATATAGAAACGGGATGGGTAGAAAGCAAGAGGGGAGTAAGACAGGGGTGTGTACTATCGCCGTTATTATTTGCGCTCTATATGGAAGAAATGACACAGAGGATAAAAAGAGTGGGGGAGGGGATTCAGATAAACAAGGAAAGACTGGGGGTACTCCTATTCGCTGACGATGTAGCTCTGATGGCAGAAACAGGAAGAGGGTTGTTGTTGTTGTTCCCTAAGCTGCCTGGCCGAACAGCCCCGAGTCCCTGAGAAAGGCCATGGCCACGATCGGGCTTTCCCACAGAGCTCTCATTGAGTGTAGATTGTGTTGTTGGCGTAAGTGGTTGTGTGCAATGCAGTCTTCTATGATGTGTTTAATGGTATGGGGTGCTGTGTTACATCCCGGGCAGGCGTCGACAACGGAGTCATCCAGTCTCTTCTGATAGCTCAGGAGAGCTGGATGGTGTCCGCATCTCAGCCTGGCCAGGTGGATTCTGTCCTCGCGAGGAAGGGAGGATTCGGAAGGATGGATTTCGGGAGGTCGTGCATGCAGCTGCGTGTTGTCTGTGAGTGAGTGGATGGATCGGTGAGAGATATGAGTATGGATGTGCTTCTGGAAGTTGGTTCGGGGTGGGCAGGGAGGGAGAGAGGACAATAATTGTGTGTGATACCGTGTGCTGGGTGTTGTTTTGATATTTCTTGGTGTCTGTGGGTGTGTTGCCACGGGTCCTTGGAGCGGCTTCGGTCGCGCCGGGAATTTCCACAGGAAGAGGGTTGCAGAGACTGCTAGAGGAAGCAACGAGATTCGGAGAGGAATTAGAAGTAAGATTCAGTAAAGAAAAGAGCCAAGTAATGAAAATGAATGGACAGCTCCAAGAGGACGAGGAATGGACACTGGAAGGAAGCAGAATGAAGAAGACAAGAGAATATAAATACCTGGGGGTAACAATTACAGAGAAAGGGTTTGAAAAGGCAAAAAGCGAAAAGATTGGTCAAATGCAACAATGGCATGGGAGATTATGGAGCGCGACAAGGTTAAGAGTGAATAGCTATGAAATAGTGTGCGGGCTGTGGAAAGGACTAGGAGTACCTGCAATTATGTACGGCATGGAGGCGGTGGAAACGACAGAGGCAGAAACGAGGAAATTAGAAACGGTACAGAATAAAATCGGAAGGACGGGATTGGGGGCAAATAAATACGTAGCACAAGAAGCAATCCGAGGAGAAATGGGGTGGAGTACGTTTGAAGAAAGGATAGGAAAAGCAAAAGGGAAGTACAAAGTGAGGCTAGAGGGGATGGAGGAAAATAGGTGGCCAAAGAAGGTATACAGATGGGCGAGCGAGGAAAGTAAATGGAACAGAGAGTGAAAAAGAAGGCTGGGAAGGATAAATATAATACAGGACCATGTGGGAGGGGAATTTAGAAAATGAAATGGGAGGGATGATTGGGTCATACTGGAAAATGGGAGAGGATGTATCAGAGAGATAGAGAAAGGGATAAAAGAGGAGGGAAGAAGGAAGTGGAGGGAAGGGGTAGAAAACAAAGCCATGCTGTCGTATTACAGAGGGAAGGAAAAACCAGCTAGAGAACTCTTCTATGATAGAGGATGGGGGTCTAAATTGCTGTTTAAAGCAAGGACAGGATCCCTAGAGACAAATGAAAGAACAAGGAGATGGAACGGAATAGGACCGCACTGTAATCAATGCGAACTAGGAGGAGACCCAATAGTCGAGGACATAGAACACATAATAACGGAGTGTACAAAATATGATGAGGAGAGAAACGAGTTGGAGAGATACATGAGGAATAGAGTTGGGGAAATGGGGTGGGAGGAATTAAAGCAGAGAGACGATAGAGGGGTAGGGGCATTGCTGGGGCTAACACAAGATATGGAAATGCAAGACATGGAGATGATGAAGAGGACACTAGAAAAGATATGGAGGAAAAGAAATGGGTAGGGGGGGGGATGTGATAGGTAGGTCTAAAAAACTGTCCCTTATACTACCCTTCTACTCTAAACTTTCCCTCTTACTAACGTTTCTGAGCCAGTACCGATACAAAGGTCAGCCCTTTGGACCTGCGCGGTCTGCGGGCGGGTTCAAGAGAAGAAGAAGAAGAAGGTGGCAAAAAGAGGCATCTAATACGCCCATTTTCACCCACAAGCTCTCTCTCTCTGATGGGTGTGCAGGTGCATTGTCTATCAATAACAGGGCCTTTACTTGGTCACAAGGAATTCCGAGTGTTTCAGTTTAGGTATGTATAATCTCTTTCACTGTGTGGTTAAAAAACTATCAGAGAAAATCCTGCAGTTGAATCATGTCTTTAGAGAATTGTAATAAATATGCGGTTGTTTTGCAGTGCCTACAATAACAGGTTGCAGGCGGTGGCTACCTGTTGCATTAGAGCAGCACATTGCAGACACACATGTTTTGGATACTTTTCTACCAGGTACAGACTTCTCCTTCTCATCGGCTATAGTGTTGGTAGGCAAAGATCGAAAAATTACAGTAGGCCAGTTTTATCCACGTTGTACACCTGGTTGAGCGATAGGCCTTCATTGTCAATTAGGTTACGTAACTTAGCACAAAACTCTTCTACTCCTTCATTCGATGCATCTAGTGCTTCACCATGTGTTTTCTTATTAGAAAGTCCATGCCTAAGCTTAAACCGAGTCACTCAACCTTCGGAGGCCTTAAAATCAGCGATGTTTAGGTGCTGTGTGAATTTCTCTGCGGCAGCCTTGAGCTCCACGGCTCTCACCAGTACACCAGTGTCCCTCAATTGCCTAAACCATTTCAAACACGCCTGGTCGAGATTGTGATGCCTTGGTTTTGCCATTGTCTTCCTTTCCTGCCACCTTGATGTATTGCCATATTGTTTTTGGTATGAAAACAGTTTGTTTTGAAAAGCTTGGATATCCTGCATGGTAGTTCTGGCCACTTGAAAATGTTCACATGCTCGCTTGGTGGTCCATACTTCATCTAATTTTGTTAAAATGTCATGTTTTTTCTCGAAGTTGAGCACTTTTCTTTGTCGTTTTGGGGGTGGAGGTGCCATGCCGATGCAGGCAAGGCACAGGCATAGTAGTATAATGCCCTGTAACACTAGGGGAACAGTGATAAACAACAACGATTTCCATGATGGCTGAGAACAAACTCACTCAAAAACATGGCGGTAACTGGTGGAGTCACGGGGTTGATGCTGGGTCGTCTGCGCATCACAAGCAGAGGTGGGACACAGGGGAGGGGATGGGGAGAGACAAGGTAGGCGCGCATGAAATAGCTCGGGCGGTACTCGCAACTCACTATGCGCTGAATACGAATGTTATTATTCGTCGGGAAGACGGATATTGTGATGTAGACGGATATATTATTGATGACAGATAATGTCGCATGTCGGATTGAGAAATTACTATATTCGCGGAATTTACGAATTCGCGGGGGTCCTTGCGCCCTAACCCCTGCGAATCTCAAGGGGTTACTGTACCACAAATATCTGACTGCAATAAAGGCAAATTTGCAATACTGTGTTTTCTTGCAACTTTTTCCTGCAAATCTGATCTGATAGCTTCTGAAGTCTAATTTTGAAAGATTTTTGTAAGCTAATTTAGTCTATATTCAGTCTTTTTTTTTTTGTTTTTTTTTTTTTTTTAAAGAGACAATGAACGGAGGAAGGAAAAACACAGATAAAAGAAAAAGGTCCATGTGCCTAAAGGCATCCTCCATTCATAAAATGTTTGTAACAACTGGATTTAAACATTTGTAGATTGTAAGTTTGTGGAAAGCAATTCGAGGGAAGTGAATTCCAAAGAGTAGTAGCTCTGGGGATAAATGAATTCTGATAAGCAGAAGTTCTGCATTGTGGAGGAGAAAGTGTAAATTCATGGGCGCTCTCAGCTGCCCTAGTTCTACGGGGAAAGATGTGGAGAGGCGGCACAATTGAAGCAAGTTCCTCGGAACAATTGCTGTGAAAATATCTGTAGAATAATGCAAGGGATGCAACGTTGCCAATACCAGTGAAAAATACTGTAGTCCCATATTGTTGCCAGAAAAAGTTTTGGATCAAAAGTTGCGTGAAATATCCCTCCTGTAAATCTGTGTTAAAATATAAACTAACCTAGTGCCCTACTTATCCATCCCTACCATACAAGGAACCCAATGATGATGATGACAGTGATGATGTTGGTGATGGTGAGGCAGGGTGGGGGGTACTATCAAGGAGCCAACAACCCCCCACCTCCCTATTACTACTATCAGACACAGAGCAACAACAACAACTGGTAAAGTTGTATTGTTGGCATGGTGCACACACTCACAACTTTAACCCTATCTTATCCAGGGCTGGTCTTATTGGAGCACCCCTGTTATGCCCCATTAGTTTGACAATTGTAAGACATTTTCCTCCATTAGCTTGGTGATTATAAGATGTTTTGCCCCATTAGCTTGGTGATTTTTAAATGTTTCGCCTTATTTAGGTATAATTTTATTTCTGGCGAGCGATAGTGACCTGCAATGTAGGGGAAACCACCTTCTGACTGGGACATATTTCTACTGAATAATGTATAATTTTAGCTTGAAGGGTGGATTTTGGTGCCTTTTTAAGGTTGAAGGTGGTCCGGGAAGGGTTCTGGGGAGGCTTTATATTAGTCTAGGGAACAAACTGGAACTGTAACCATAAGTTGTTGTTTAGGGGCACAGCACGGGTACGTAGGGTCTTGGTCCTTCACATTGTCTGAGGTATTACAACATCATTACAATATTCTATTCTCATTTATATTCACCATTTGTCAGTTTTCAGTCTATAAGGAAGTTGGAGCTGTAGACATCAATATTTATCAGAATTACCAGCTACAATACAGTTTTAGTGCATTAATAAACACATAGAAGCATGCTCAACATACTATTTATCCATCACAAACCTACGTTTAAAATCTATCTTTACGGCTCCAACTTCCTTATAGTCTGAAACTGGCAAGTGGTCAATTACTGTACAACAATTAGCTTAATATATTAATTGACTAGGATAGGAATACAGCAATACTATAGTACAGTAATTCCTCTCTTAAAGTCCTACAGTAGTTACATTTCTCAAAACAACACTATAAATGAAAACACTTCAAGTAAAGCCATTTGTTTTGTAATTTTCTTGCAATTATGCACCAATTTTGTCATATTTACAATTAAATATTGAAGCAGAACAACTTTTAATTGAATGTTGTTCCCTAATTAAAGAACAGTGTAATAATGAAACTACAGTACTTAAAATTCTGGGAGTATAAATGGTGAGTGCCTGTAACTACCACAGGCAATGATGGTGTCGTCCAGGAACCCGGGCCTTTATGTGTAGCCAACATTTGTATTACCAGCATGGCGCATGCTGACAACTTGGAGTCTAGCCAAAACCTCTTTGTCTAATGTCAACAAGACACCAACAAACTTGACAGAAATCATGAGAATCTTAGAACTAAAACAAAATGAGAGCAATCACAAGAGGGACATAATATTGCAAGAGTTAACCTAGAAATAGGTGTGGAGATTTACAGCCCATTTGTTCTAGCCCCTTTTTAATTTCCAAGAAGCTATGGATGAAGATTACTGTAAAGTTTACTGGTGTTGAGAGTATAACCTGGCCACCTGCCCTTTAAATCACCCTCCTGTAAAGCTGCTCTAAGTTACATTAGTTGTGTTCAGTGTTCTAAGTTCCTGGTCACATTTATATTTCAAGCATTGTGCATATCTATGTTTTGTGTTGCTAGCATTGTTCATTGCCACATTTTGTATTTGTATCATCTTATGTATCTACAGTGTGTGTAGTTTTCTATTGTTCAATGTCACATTTTGTATTAATATTGTACAGTACATATTTAAAGTTTGTGTTATCAGCATGTTGTGTTACAGTAGTGGCATGATATATAAACTCACATTTGTATGATGTTTTAAAGTATGGAAGGAAGGTGGCAGCAAGGAAGAATACCTGACTGCCAAATGTAATGCTAGAAAGGAGGTCTACTGGCCAAAGAAAACCATTCAGGATAATGTGATAAACAAGTTTGTGGCACTAATAATAACAATGGGCTTATTAAACTAGCTAAGAGTGTGAGGGACTGTAGCAAGGATGTTGTGGGTGAACCATGCATAAATAATGATAGTGGTATGACTGTTTACTTAGAAAACAAAGTTAGAGAGGCATGGAAGCGCATTATCAAAGATTGCTAAATTGGGAGGTTTGACACTCTCCCAATACCAAAGAAGGAAAACCTTCTATTTGGTAGGTAGCCTCGGAGTATCCAACGTAGAGCTATATACTTATCGTATAATTCCGTTCCGCTCTGGAGCGGGCAATTATCGTAATCACTAGCGCGATTAAATCGATAACATCTAGAGTAGCACCTTACTCTCTCTACTAGGTACGTTGTACACACTTTTGAGGCTACTATTTTAAAGGAAATGAAAATATTGATGAGAAAGAAAAGAGAAAATTGCAGAACATTGTCCATCCTATCTGGCTCCTTAAGCCGTTGTCACGGGTCCACCGCACAACCCGACCGGGTTCATTAGATCATCCAGGTATCAAGTTAAATAGACAAGATTGGATGGGCAGGGGTACGGCGTGAGGGCGGGATACTATGACGTTGGATACTCCGAGGCTACCTACCAAATAGAAGGTTTTCCTTCTTTGGTATTGGGAGAGTGTCAAACCTCCCAATTTAGTAGTAGCCTCTACGTCTCCAACGTAGAGCTAGAGTAACAAATTGGAGGCGGACATCCAAGCGAAAAAACACAAGCTTAGCCCTTAGGAAATATCAGGACCATGGAAAGACCGACTTAAACAAGAGAGTTTATATAAAGAGTGTACAGACAGGTGCATATCAAGAGAGGTCAAGTACAGTCAAGTCTTATTCCATGAGATAACTTAGCCTAAGACAAAGAATGATGCATTTCATAATGATAAATATAAATTCCAGGATGCCCCCCCCCCCCTCTCCTTCCGGAAGAAAGCAGGATGACCCATACTGTAACGAGTAAATACCGGCATACGCCGAATAGGAGTACCGTACAGGATGTGACGAGAAACTACATGAGCAGTGTCAGTGACGAGCACTAAAAGCCATATGAGAAAAGTTCAGTGGTATGAGGACAAGACATACCGAAAGAATGTAGTATACTTAAGACTAGAAAGTATATCAAAGGCTTAGCCCAGTTATTAATCTTTAACATAGGTGCAAGTATGGGTATAGTGCAATACCCTTCCCTCCACCCCCCCCCCCCCCAATAAGGAAGGACAGGACAGGAGAAGGACAAGAGACAGAATTAATCCCGCAGGTAGACCCCGAGGAACCTGCAAGCCTAACGCACTACAAGGACGCCCCGGTCTGTCGGTGGACAACGACAGAGAGGAGGAGACAAACGTGGTGGGGGAAGACCAAAGCCCTGTGTCGGCAAAGTCCGGGCGAGAAAAATCAAGTAAAACCTGAATGTAGCAGCGTACGAACGGACGGCATGAGCTGTGCCCTGAACGTACGGGTTACTGGCCCGAAGAACCCGACACAGGCGAACTCCCACAGCACGGCGATCAAGCCTCCTATCGGACGTAGGCGCCACCCGTAATGTCAACCCCGACACTGGTCTGGCCGAGTACACATACGTATGCAGGGTTTGAACCGGGCATAACGGACGATGAACCCTACCACGTGTGGAAGCCGGTACAGGAAAGGCCTAAATACGGGAGTGTCGCGTACGGTTGTAGCTACAAAACGAACAGACGGAGCCAAAGTAATTTTTTTTTTTTTTTTAGAGACAATGAACGGAGGAAGGAAAAACACAGATAAAACAAAAAGGTCCATGTGCCTAAAGGCATCCTCCATTCATAAAATGTTTGTAACAACTGGATTTAAACATTTGTAGATTGTAAGTTTGTGGAAAGCAATTCGAGGGAAGTGAATTCCAAAGAGTAGTAGCTCTGGGGATAAATGAATTCTGATAAGCAGAAGTTCTGCATTGTGGAGGAGAAAGTGTAAATTCATGGGCACTCTCAGCTGCCCTAGTTCTACGGGGAAAGATGTGGAGAGGCGGCACAATTGAAGCAAGTTCCTCGGAACAATTGCTGTGAAAATATCTGTAGAATAATGCAAGGGATGCAACGTTTCTTCGTATGGATAATGTAGGAAGGTCCTGTGTGATTGCAGGGTTATTGATTAATCTAATAGCTTTATTTTGAATTTTGTCCAACTGCCTCAATGCAACCACTCCACTTCCACCCCACAGAGGTGAACAGTAATCCATCTGAGAACGCACATGACTTTTATATATCACGGCCAACTGCTCGTCAGTGAAGAATTCTCGAACTCTGTACAGGAGTCCCAGTTTTTTAGAGGCATTCTTAGCAATGCTTCTAACATAACAACACCCGTCCAGGGCGGGTGCCCAACCCCGAAAGGGGTTGAAATAGGGGAGCTATCCCCCCGCCAAAGGCGGCTTTCTAGGGCCTTTCCTAGCTGATACTGAGAGGATTGGGTTCTAGTCATGTGGTGATGGGCTGGTCTATCAGAGTGAGAGCTGAGCAATCTCTGCCATACCTATAGCTTACTCTGACTGTTCCTTTAACTTATATATTTTCTAGATCTCAAGTGACGGCGTCTCTTCCGTGGATTGACCTCCCAATCTACCAAGATTGGAAGCCAAAGCGTCACATTTTTCCCTTGCCCCTCAACTTTCTCTTCATAATTGCTGAGGGGCACAGGGCCCTGGGTGGGGCTTTGGTTTCCCGGGCGTTTCCGCACCCTCCTCAGCTCCCCGCCATGGAGTGGCTTCGGTCACCCAGGCTTTATTGTGGTTGGCGGGGAGGGTTCTGTGGGGGCACTCGGTTATGGCCTTGGAATTGCTCGGGGCCTTGGGGCTGTTCGGCCAGGCAGCTTGGGGAACAACAACAACAACAACAACAACATAATGTGTCCAGCTCAAGTTAGTAGTTAATGTTACACCGAGAATGTCAATACTAGGGGAAGTGGGAATATTTACATCATTAAAAAATATATGGGAGTCAGTGAGATTCTGTCGGTTAGAAAATTGAATGTACTTGGTTTTCTGTGCATTAAAGGAAACTAGATTCTTTTGTCCCCAGCCATTAATTCTAGAAAGGTCCTGGTTCAGAGAAATTGCAGTGTTTATTTTTGAATTTATAAGATCGGGTTGGGTGAAAGAATTGGTAAATGTAAAGGAACTGTGGAGTGTTGAGTCATCTGCGTAGGAATGTATTGGATTATGAGTGGTAGATATGAGATCATTGATATGAATGAGGAACAGAATTGGGGCCAAAACTGATCCCTGGGGAACACCAGCATTTATTGAGTGAAATTGAGAATAAAGGCCATCTACCATTACACATATTTTTCTGTTATGAAGATAAGAAGAAATTAGTGGAACTAATGATGCAGGGCCGTAGTGTGACATCTTCGACAATAAGGATTGATGCCAGACTCTATCAAATGCCTTTGATATATCCAGTGCTATTGTATGTGTTTCACCATGTTGGTCTGTAGCTTGGTTGATTTGATGCGTAAGAAGGCAAAGCATGTCTGCAGTTGATCGACAACGTCTAAAACCATATTGCCTATCACTGACCCAAGGACGGGAGAAAACGTAAGCAATGCCGGGTCCTAGACATGGCAGCCATCTCCGAGACGCCGTCACCCGCCGCCAAAGCCAGAAGGAACAGTGTCATGGCATGGAAGTGTTCAGGCGTGGGGTAAATAGTGTAAGAGGCAGACGAGAGCAGTGGGAGAGCCTCCGCCAGAGACCACTGAGGAGGAATCTGACGCGGGGTAGGCCGAAGCCCAAAGCAGGCCCGCATGAGGAAATCCAATGCCCTGTGAGGAACGACCAACCCCGTGAATGACTCAAACGGTACCCAAATGGCCGACAGGCGGGTCCTAAGCGTGGTGCATATGTTGGGACGCATCTCAAAAATAACCAAATGAGGTAGGGAAACACGAACGCCACCGACAGGCGTGTCCGTGATGTGTTGGTCATCCCAGAAGGAAAACCGTGCCAGTGAGAGACGGAAGTCTGCCACTGAGAATGTGTCCAGTGGAGAGGATTTGACAGTCAAAGATCGACTAAACTTCGGCAGCCACCCTGCCTCACAAACATCCACGATGTGAAGGCCAACGAGGTCCCTAGGTCACCAATCGATCCCAAGTGGAAATCGGGGAACGATATGGGAACAGGACTCGGGCGCCACTGCCACGGCTGAGCGGACCAGGCGTGTGCCGGCCAGATGGAAGTGAACAACCAAACAAAGTCCATGTACCCACTCAGCCTGTGGAGAACTTTGCACATAAAAAAGGGCGTCGGGTGGCGGAAACACATCGAATACGGTGTGTTGGAAAGACCAAACTACCCGGGTGCTCTTTCCCATCGACAGAGCAACCGCCCATAGGTTGGCAGTCCCGGGTAGGTAGGTTACACGCAGTGTGACGCTGTAAAGGAGTGCTTGGTAAAACAGGTACCCCGCCAGGTCCTGAAGAACGAAAAGACTAAGCAGTCACCTGACTCATGGCGACAGGCGTGCTCGACCTGTCCCAGTCGAGGCCCGCCCACGGCACATCGTGCGACAGTGGAAGGTAGGACTCGGGAACGGCGACTAGGAAACCGAACCGAGGAACGAGGAGGAACAAGGAGAGCGTCGTGTACACAGTGTGTGGGAGAGTTCGCGGAGAAGATCCCACCCACCAAGGAAAAATAGGAGCGGAAGACCCCGAGTGAGCAGGGGAGGCAAGGCCAGTCCGACGAGGGTTGTAAAGACACGAGGGGCGACATGGAGACCGAAGGGTAAACCGCCGAACGTGACATAATTAGAGCCATCAATACGACGCACGACAGGTCGACCACCGGTCACAACACCTCGCTGTCCGTCACGGAGACCAGAAAGACATGCGACAGGAAGCCCCGCTGGTGAGGCGAGACTTCCCGAATAATCCCATCCATGTGCATGGACAGAATAACTTAGGCGACGTCTGGGGAGACAGGCCGATGTCACGCAGGTCGCCGGAGTGGAAACGTGAACCGGCACCTCGAGGACAGACCCCGCTGTATTACCCGGCGTGCCCATGAACGGCGAAGCTAAACCGAGAGTGGGGACGCAAGAGCCGGTAGGGGCCCCGAGTCTGGCGGCCTCGTTACGAGCCGGTCTGCCGACCTCAACTAAGAGGAAGCGGTTGAGGAGGGTCGTGACATCCCAGGCGGACGGGGAGCGAAGAGCCCCGCAGCAGCAAAGAGGGAAGACCCCCACCATGCAGGGGCAGAGAAGAGCTCCTCCGGAGGGAGCACAGAAAGCAACAGCGACGTGCGGACCTCAGCCGGCGCCAGTGTACAGAAGGAAAATCACAGAGACTGGCGACAACGCGCAGCCTCATGGAAGGGACACTGAATGAAGCCGACGGAGGCGATGGCGAGCTGCAGTCGCACTCACCCGAATTGGGCCCCACCCTTCCCGAGCACCCTAGTCGGTGGGGCTATAATAAACCTGAGGGGAAGCCGAGCTAGGTGCAGTCGCTCGAAGAGGGTGGAGAGCATGCGAGCAGTGCGCCACCAGGGCTTGTGAACTCGTTCCAGGGCACCCTTCTCTGGTGGCGTGAAGGAACATGGCATACGTTCAGAAAGATAATGTAGGGGCAAAGAACCAGGCCCAAAATGGAGGTGAAACCCCGGATGAAGGCATGACGAGGCTCGACACGGAGGAGCAGCCGACAGGAGGGAGTGGTGAAGAACCCATCTCCGACCGAACCCCGAAGTCGACGCCCTCCGTCAGACACAAGGAACAGTAAAAGATAAACTATGGAATGACACTACTGAAACTCATACGAGGCCGACAGAGTGGGCGCATCGACATGTACGTCGTGTCGAGCAAAGGCTTCGAGCTGTACCTGCCAACTCGCAGGCACCGGGCGCACCCCTTGTGCATGTGTAAGAGCTCGTTCCGGGCGGGATGCCGCCACGTTCCCCCACAATGACGGCTTCCCGTAAAGGGAAGGGAAGCGAAGTCCGTTAGGGACCTGAAACGTCCCGAGGGACGGAACGTGGACAGGCCGACCAACCAGCCCCAGGCTACACGCAGGGAGCATGACTAAAGAAGTCGATGCCGCCTGGGAGCGAGTGGGAGGATGGACAACCGGAGCAGCAACCACAGGTAGAGCAGGTTACATAGGCAAGAACACCGCCCAGTACGGAAGCACGCCCGGAGATCGTACAGGGGAAGAGACAGGGCGGCGTGGAGCCGGAGACCGTCGGCGATGTGGTGAAGTAGAGCGGCGTCTCCCCTACGACCCGGCGTCCTCGGAAACAGTAGGGACGTTCGAACGAGGCATTGGGGGAAAAGCGTTCAGGGAGACAGCAGAGGGAAGCACGGCACGCACCCCTTCGTCTAGGAAGCGCGGAAACCGTCGGAGGTGGTCCTTGACAGAGAGAGCGAAACCCCGATCATGTAGCTCAGAGGCGAGACCTTGCCTCTACAGCGTCCGGGAACGTAGGACGAGACCCAAAGGTCAATATCGACGAGACACGGTCTACACCTCCGAGGGTTAAACCCATCGCGGTTGGAGCACGAGACATGGGTAGGACGGGAACCCCCATGGTGTGCGCAGGGAGGAAAGGACATCCTCACTATAACCGGAAAGGAAAAATATACCGATGGCCCATGTATGAAGCGCCCCAGGCAGAGCAGGGGAAGAAGGCAGGCGGGCCACAAAGAGTTACCACAGGTAAATAGGAGGGACGGTAGTAGAGCGTCCCAAGAATACCGCCATGTACATAAGCATGGGGCGGATGGAGGCAAACCGGTCAGCGGTGGCCTCCTGAGCCTTGGGTGGAGCCACATGGATGGCCTGAACCGGACAGAGGAGTCTGAGATCGTCGGCGGGATGGTGAAGGAGAGCGATGACCCACCTTCGTTTCGGAGTCCTCGGAAACAGCCAGGACGCCCGAACGAGGCACTTGGAGGAAAGGCGATCTGGCGCCTTGTAGACTTCTGACGCGCACGCCTATGGCATGCGCAAGGAGGAAGTGACGTCCACATCGCAATTGGAAAGTAAAAGATACTGATGTCCCATGTATGAAGCACAGGAAATGTGTGCAAGCACAATATTGGTAAAAACCCTTGAATCCTTGATAGGAGAGTACCCCCTTCCCCTGTTGAGGAAGGGAAGGACGAAAAAGGGGGGCCCTTCGAAACAGGCACGAGGGCAGAAAAGCGCACAAAAGTGGTCACTACACCCTGCAAATGGAGCACCTTTCATGAAAGTGAGTACCCCCCCCCCCCCTTGAGCGTGGTGAGGGGTGAAGAGGGACCCCCCATGCGGAGGGTCAGGGAGAGACCAGGCGAACCAGCAAGTGCAAAGAACCCTGTGCAAGTCCCGAGAAGGAAGGCATGAAAAGCCTTATAATGGAAGAGGATAATAATAATACCCAAAGGTTGAAGGTACTGAAGAGAAGAAGACGCCCAAGGGTACCATCAGAGTAGAGTGGGAGCACAATCTGATGAAAAGGAGAAGTCCGTGAACTACTGCAACCGAGTCCCTATACAGAGGCAAAGCAAAGTACCCTAGCACCGACCCAGAAAGGAGTGGACCAGAACAGGCCGCTCCGCACTGGAGCGGAATGTAGGATGTAGGACGAATGTAGGATGGGTGGAACTCACCACCCGGTGAGGAACCCGTGGCGAGAGCAGAGCGAAGTAGACATACCTGTACTACACTGGAACCAGAAGAAAAAAAACCTGTGAAGACCCTGTGTAGGCCATGGTAAGGCATGCATGTATGTCATCGACAGTAACAAGAATAAAGCCTGTTTGTAAGCACCATGAAAATAAAGGCCATGGCAATGCACGCATGTATGTCATTGGCAGAGACAAGACGAAAGCCTGTTCGGAAGCACCACGAAAAAACCACTGAAAGTCGATGAATCCTTAAGAAGAAAGCCAAAGAGTGCCCCCGAAATGGGAGGCCAGGCAGGAGTATCAGTCATGAGGTCATGCACAAAATAAAGATCAGAGATCCCAGAATAGGCTACAGGCACCAGGTCAGGGAGTAGCCTAAAAGCTCTCACTATGCCTGGAGACTGGAGTCCCGTCCAATGAAGGAGAGTGCCCCCCCCCCCCCCCCCCCCTCATGTCCCCCTGGAAGTTAAAGCTGAAGAAAACCCTCCAAAAGGAGGAACAGGAAGGCCATAGGGGAACCATCAACAGGCCAAAGAGCCCCAAACCCCAAGTCAGAAAAAACCAAGGGTAGGCTCAACCCTCTGAAGAACTGAAGGAAACCCCACCCCAAAACATAACGGAGACCGATACCTTAAGGCCGGTATCAGTGAAGAGGTCCTGTAGGTCAGAAAGCACAGCCTGGTAAAAAGGAGCATTAAAATAAGTCTTAATGGAAGTGCAGGACGACAAGTCTAGGCCTAAACTGAGGCAAGAGTAGCGCGACCGTAAATGGCAACGTCCGTTCGAGAGCGGAAAAGTCCGCGTTCCAAGGCGGGCGGAATCGTCCGTATATGGACTCGTACGTTCAGCGCGGGAAGTGGTATGAGACGGCAGTAGTGCGTGAGGGAAAAGGCCCGTCCGAGAGCGGAGAGGCCCAGATGGGCCCCGCCGTTAGCCGAGGACCCAGGAAAGGTAGCCTGGCAAGTCACAGCAGACGTGGGAGCATCTGTGGGTAACAGACAGTGTGAAAACAGACCTCCGACATAGAACGGAAAGTCCCGTTCTAGAGCGTCTGTGGGTATCAGTCAGTGTGAAAACAGACCTCCAACATAGAACGGAAAGTCCCATTCTAGATCGGAGGGGCCCAGTGAGACCATGGGACCGTAAATGAAAGGGCCGACCTAGAGCGGGAAGTCCCCGACCCAGGGCGGAAACCCATCGGTACGTGTCTGAGAGGTCTGCGGCACCATGAAGGTGGAAGGCCAGTAAAAGACAAGTCCCTTCCAAAAGCGAAGGGGCCCAAAGGTAACCCTCCTCAAGTCACAGCAGGCGCGGGAGAGACTGTGGGTAATCAAAGCACGGCCGTAAGAGAGGCAGTAGACAGAACAAAAACTGTCAGACAAAAACTCATCAGAACGGGCTACGTTCGCGGTTTTGTGGGACTGTAACCTTTAATAAAGAATGTGAATAGGCCAGGTGAAAAAACAGAAGTTAGCCTATTCGGTACCAGAGTCAGTAATATATGAAATTACATGGAGCCACCAGTTACTGTACCCTTGATATAAGGGACCAAATAAGGGACCAAAGCGTCAGGAAGATAGAGCACTGGGGCCGCCCAACAAAACAGGGGCAGATAATGCCAGATTGAGTAGGCCGCAGAGTCGTAAACCAAAACGCCCCCCTTCTAGGCTACGCTAAAAACGAAAGGTAGCCTATTCGGTACTAGTCATTTGAAAAACTAATGTGAATAGGCTAGGCTAAAAAATGGAAGGCTTCCTATAGGGACGCGTTCCCTATAGGAAGCCTTCCATGAGGCCTATCGCGCTTGCCGGGTTAATGACTACTAAGTTGCATAAAGTCTTACATATTTGATATGGTTATACATAACCAAATATTTTGTGTTATGCAGGTACTGTACATTCCATTACTCACGGACTATGAGTTATGAGTTACAGAGTTAGGATCGCAATTTTGTATAAAATTGTTATTCATAAGCAAAATTATTTAGATTTAGAATGTGGGACACATTTGCGATTATAGGCCTCACGGAAGCAAGACCATAAAAAAAGCCTTCCAAAAAAAAAAAGGGCCTATCAAAACAAAGGAATTTGTCTCTAGGTGAGATAATTCCCCTCCAGTACTCATCCATGTAAATCTCACCCACCCCCCTCCCCTCCTTCCCCACCCCCCTCCCCTCCTTCCCCACCTTATTCCCCCCTCCCTCCCCTCCTCAATTATCACCTATTTTTCCTCTTATTATCATCATTTATCGGTTATTTTTCTCTCCCGCGATAATGTAGCAGAAGTGGGTTGCAGAAAAGATCGTTATGTAACACCCAGACACCGGCCCACACCGCCCCGCTCGTCTCAGTTACCTCACAGACAGCGAGAGAGGAGGGTTGCCTGTGGCTCTCTCTCGCCTGAGATTATGACCGGGTGGCCAATATCTTCGTTTTTCACCACCCAAATGCTTTTCCCACTTATTTTAGCACTCTTGAAGGTTCATATATACATCATATATGTAAAATAAAAGCATACCGAAAACAAATAATGCTCTATATTGTAAATATAACGAATTCTGTCAGAATCCAAGGCTAGAAATGCACAAATAACTACCCTAGCCCCTAGGTCTATTTCGCGCTTGTCAGGTTAATAAAACTTTGTAATGTAACCCCTCGCTATTTTGGACCTCTAATTGTCAGAAACCCGTACTAGCCTGACCGGTGACAGCCTCCCGGACACGTACTTCCGTATTTCGGACATTTCCGTCTTCGTTCTGACAGTGTCCGACACACTGATGACGTGTCGGATGACGCGCTCACGTCACCGGACAATAAGGGTGAATATCCGACAAACAGAAGGGACGTCCGACGCCATCTACATCCGGGGCCCAAGCGTCGGAGCTAGGAGCGTCAGTCTGCACCAAGCTCTGTTGTGTTACACATAGATGCATGTATTTATCAAGTTCGCCATGCCTCCCAAGGATAATCCTAAGCGTAAGGTGACCTCTATATCACTCGAAACTAAGCTTCAGATGTTTAAGGATCTGGACAGTGAGGATAGTGAGGTGGAGAAGGATAGTGAGGTGGAGAAGGACATTGAGGTGGAGAAGAACAGTGAGGTGGAGAAGGACATTGAGGTGGAGAAGGACATTGAGGTGGAGAAGAACAGTGAGGTGGAGAAGGACAGTGAGGTGGAGAAGGACATTGAGGTGGAGGTGGGGGTGAAAAGGGGATGCTGCAGTAATTAATGCAGTGTTGGGGAGGAGGGAGAGGGGAGGGGGGACATCAAGACTACAGACAAGAGCAATGAAGGGGTAAGTGTAATGTAGCCTACTGTACAATACATATTGTAAAACTAAAATATACTGTACAATGCATGTACTGTACTGTGTTTTCCATGCAGATTATAGGGTTCGAATAGGGTTGTCTTCGTTTTCTAGGTTGATGCGGACTTCTCTCTTGAGGTCGGATTTTTTCCGTAGTCTCCGATTTCATTGTTGCCTCGGACATACATTGGTTAGGTCGGATTTTATCCTCTGTTAGGTCGAACACAAGTCGGACTCCGGACATCTCGGACATTTCGGACAGGGTCTCCCTCCCCCCAATTAGTCCGAGATAGCGAGGGTTTACTGTATATGAATATCCATTCGTATACCAGTTATACTAACTCGCGACTTCTGATAAGTCCTAGAGTAGAGTCAGGTACCTGCATATCACAAAATATTTGGTACGTATAATAATACAGGAATATTTAAGACTCCTGATCTCTCGCCATAGGCTGAGGATCTAAGATAAATGCAGATCATCTGAACTATATGTCTATGTATCCAAAATACAATAAACGAAAAATCTTCTCACTGAACTGTACATTCAGTCCTGAAAATTAATCTGAAAATAAAATATCTCACTTTGCTTGTGCACATTGCTTGTGCACTTACAACCTGTCCGACTGAGGGTCTTGGTTTTCCAGTACCCCCCCTCCTTCTTTTTACTCGCAAAAGTAACTTTAATTCTAAAAGCACCATACCATCAGACCCGTTGCCACCCTGCGGCACCGGATTGACTCGGTTGATCGAGAGCAAGAGATAAGTATTTACAGTGAGAGTGCCCGGTTGGTTAGGCTGGGACACTCCCCTAAACTGCCGGAGATATATCACCAGGCATCAAAGACGGTGATTAGCTCCATTTGAGCGCCGGAACCATGAAAGCCGTAAACAAGCTCACTGCTCAGTCTTGGCCTTGAAGGTAGAAGACGGCGCAACTTGAACATTCACTTTGCGTCGTCCGAACCTGAGACCATTTTGGTTCGTTGCTCCTTGTGTTACGACCGGGACTACGAATAAAACAAGGGCACTCAATGATTGGACTAGTAATAGGGCACTATGCAACAACGGTACGCTAGATCCAAACCCTCGAACTTATATGCCGGCGAACAAAACACCTATACCCTCCAGGGTTAATCTGCGATAGCGGGGTATCCTTAACTGGGAATAAATGGACTCTACTTCAGGCTAACCTACACTGGTATAGCCTGATAACAAACAAGATGCAAGTTACGTTAAAATGCATAAAAAGGAATCTATGGAAAGATCAATTAAATCACTGCAAGATTTAATACAATAAAAAGATGATTCAATACAGTTACTCTAAACAACAATAAACTCTTCACTCCTTTCTGAAAGAAAGTGAAGTATAGTCCTACAGCATAGACCTGGAAACTTCTGAAGAAAGTCTGATGCTCATATGATGCTCGTACTGATTTAGAACTATATAAAGGCAGGAGGCAGGACACCACACGTGTAAATCGAATACACTAAAAGATAGGACATATAATGTTAACTGACACGAGAATACTATAAATGCGCAACGGTAGCAATGCTCGACACTAAAAGAAGTACTTCCTCATCAACGAAACAGTCTGCTATGGTTGTGCGGCTCAGCAACAACCTAGACTAATAAATGCTGTGAATAATAATGCGCACATATCAAAGAGCTTATATTAAATACTAACAAGTGTCTACTCGATTAATAATGTCTAGCTGGGATACTCTAGGTAAGGAACTGGGGTTGAGCAAGACAGGCTCGTAGCCTAGCGATGTCCTTAAGACTGCATCCTTTAAGTTACGTTAATTGACTAGGGGGCTCTCTCGATATATCCAGATCACAAGTATCTGGTTCTATCCTGGCGACCCTCTAAAGACAAGCAAAGAGGCAGCAAAGTGTGGAACTGGTACAGGCCAAAACTCTCAGTCAACACAATGCTGCACTCTCAAAGGACGCAACCGAAAAGACAACCCAGGCTACCACAGGACCGGTCGAAGTCGTGTAGGTATAAGCAAACCGTACACACATCGGAGACAACGACTACAGTTACCTTATCCCAATTTAGCATTAAATAAAAGAGCAGAAACACTAAATCAATAATGGAGATGCACACAAAGTTCTTAACCTATACTAACTAAGAACCCTCAAACCTATTCTAAGTACATGTAAATATCTCTGAGGACGGCGCATGCAATACAATGGGCCGGCTATGAAAACCGTATGCAGAACCCAAGGGGAGTGTTGTGCAGTTAATAAAGATTAGAGTATGGAAAGAGAGAATCGAGTGAGAGAAACAGTGATAAAGGTGGTGATCGGGAGAGAGTATGCAAAGGGATGTTAGAAGCACGCACGCCAAGCCTGTCCTGACGAGGACAGCTCCTGGGGACCCTCATGGAGGAGGTAAGTTACACAGGAGACCGCAAAGGCGCGATGGTCGGCCAATCACGGGCCGAGATGTCACAAGACAGCAGGCGTCATAGGACACAGCCAGACACGCCGTCCAATGGCGAGCGAGAGGCAAGAATGCACCCGTACATACAGACACTTACTACCTCCTCGCTCTGAAAGTCTTTCTCATTCACACGCTGGTACTATTATCACTACTGTTGATATTATAGGTTTGACTCCTGCAAGGAGATAAAGAAAAGCTAATATTTAGTAGTGGCCCCGTAATCATTGACGATTATGCCTATTACATAAGGCCTCCTCTTCAAACGCTCATTTACCGTAGTTTGAATCTACCGCGCAGAGCATAAAAAATTGAGGAGCCTTCATCATGAGCGCACGCAACCTCACTCATGGTTCTGTCATTATGAAATTGGGTTCTCACTACGAAAAAACTTCGTAACAAATACAAAAGAAAAAGAAAATAAGAATAACTATTCATAAGCTTTCCATATATTCGTGGATGTACTTGTGTGGATATTTGACCAGACGCTGACTTCAGGCGTCATACTTCCTTCACTGACATATCAAGTAAACCAAAATCCTTAATACATCAACGAATGGGAAGGGGATGGTCGGGAGGGCCCCAGTCGTCAATGATTACGGGGCCACTACTAAATATTAGGTTTTCTTTATCTCCTTGCAGGAGTCAAACCTATAATTTATTAGTGGCCCCTCCATCATTGACGATTATGCCTGATATCTAAGACTGGAGGGGGACATTCGTAATCATATCATAACTCTAGCAAAAGCAGATAATCAAACAACCACATAGTATTCTTACTTTGTAAAAAAGAGATATATATTTTGGCGCAGCACATATATACCAAAAAGGGGTACAAGCAGGAGCGTGCTTCAAAGAAGCCTGCTTGATAAAAAGGTTAACTCTGAGACTCTGAACACAGATCCGCCAGTTAAGAAGGCACCCCACTTAAATTAAGTGGTGAAAAAATATAAAACTTATAAGTTTACATGTGCACATATAAACCCCATAAAACTAGTGGATATATCTTGAAAAAACATATCCAAGCTTAAAATTAGATTGCTTCACAGCCAAAACTACTGACAACAACACTGTTGTTTGTACTACAATTGTACTAGCACAACTTCCTGTAAAGAATAGTACAGAGAAATCTTCATATCACAACACCCATGAACAGTATGTGACGGCGGGGTCTAGGGTGTCCTATGTTACACTGACTGCACCCCCCCCCCCCCCCCTCCCCCTTTTCTTGAAATTAAACAATAAGTGACTTAGGGGCCACCTAGACCCTCTGCCTTAAAGCTATACATGGCAAGGAAGGTTTGTCTAGAGCTACTGAAAGGTATCGAGTCAAGAACGTATGATTAGAGGCCCACAAATGTGTGCACGTAATATCTTCAACAGAAAAATTCTGAAGGAAACGCAAAGAGGCTCCCATTTGCGTAAATCGTGGGCCCTACCCACAACGCCGGGATTACTCTCTTTAATGACTTCGACCAAGAGAGAAGCTATTTTACGTTTCATTAAGCGTTTGCCCGTACTAGCTACCCATAAAGCACCCTGTTGATGCAGAGGTGCCACCCTCAAATATTTGGTTAGAGCTTGCACTGAACATAAATTATGATGCACTTTACCCCTTTTCAACGCCGGCACTGTGAACTCTGAAAACACGTGTTCACTGTGCTCATTCTTGGCGCTGAACCCTGGAGAAGGTGCAATGTGAATCGGGGAGGTGGGCGGAGTTTGAAGCATGCTCTCATGAAACCTGTTTCTTCTGCTTGTGGTATGATTAGACCTGTAAGGTCAAAGAATGGCACCCTGATAGCTGTTAAGTGATTATCTAGAGTCACTACAGATAGACGTTGCTGTTCAAACATATAGTTTAAAGAATTAAAAACTAATGCCACCGAAGGTACTGTCTGTTCTGTTCTAACTATCCAAGAAGTAAAGGACTGCCAATGAGATTGATATTGCCTCTTGGGAGATTGTGTGTACTAATTCATAAATTTATCTGTCACGTTTCTACCATACGGCATTCGCCACTAGGCCTCCTGAATGACCACAATGCAAAAGTCAACGAGGACTTTAGGTTGCCAATTGTGTCTAAGTGGAAATACCCGACCGGGAGCGACACCGGGTTCGGGCACCACGTTATCAATTGTTGGTACCACAACTGCGCCGGCCACAGGGGCGCGAGTAACGAGACTACGCCTCGATAATCCTGTAGTTTGTTGACTACGTGGCACATTAGAGAAGCGGCTGGTGGCGGAAACAGATAAATGGAACTCCACATGTTCCAATCCGTCACCAAAGCATTGGGCCTCCCCGCCGGCGTTAATGTCCGGCGTGTGAGGTACCGAGGGAGTTTGTGATTCTCCTCTGACGCAAACAGATCCACACGTGGACGGTAAGGCTCTGCAATCATTTGATCGAAAATGTTCAGCTTGAGTGCCCACTCGACTGTTGTGCTCTTGTTTTCGAGACAGACCGTCTGCCCAGACGTTTGCTATGCCTGGGAGATAAGATGCATGAAGATGAATGTGCAGCTTGTCGGCTAGAACAAAAATCTTTTCTGACACGTCTAGCAACTTCCGAGACCTCGTTGACCCTTGTTTCTGAATGCAGTGAACTGCCTTGAGATTTTCCAACTTGAAGGCCACCGACTTTTCCCGTAAAGTAGAGCCGTGAACTTGAAGGAAATACAAGGGGACTAATAACTTTTACAATTATGTGGGAGGTTTCTGAATGGGACCAAAGCCCTTGACCCTGATGCCCGAGGTTTGACTGAAAGCCCCACCCTATCGTCCCTGATGCATCCGTGTCCACCCATACCGACGGCGGAGGAGAGGTCCATGACATGACTGAGTGCAACATTTCTCTCTTCGCCCAAACCGCTAGTAAGCTGTGTAATAATGTTTGGATAGGCCATAATATTCCCGCCGGTAATAGTAGGAAAAATTTGTTGCCCTCCAAGATTAAACGTTTGACTTTCAACCGGCCCAACTTCACAGTTAGTTGAACCCAGTTGAGAGAACTGACTAGAGATTCCCAAAGTCTCTGTGTCGTAGTCAGACTGTGGAGAAACATAAACAGTTTTTTGCGAAATCTGTTTCGAGTGTCCACACTCTGACTCAGAGTGAGAGATGCTGTGTCCTCGACCAGCCCTATCCACTGAAATACTCGTGAGGGAACCAGGTTTGACTTTTACTAAGTTGACCTTGAATCCTAGAGATTTGAGATGGTTTAACGTAATGTAGACATGAGTGTTGCATAACTTTTCTGTCTCTGCTACCACCAGTCAGTCGTCCAGATACCACAAGATCCTGATCCCTTGTTCTAACATGGGCATCAGGGCTTGCCGGGACTTTGTTTGAAAGCTTGTGCCATATTGAAAACAGTCTTCCAAACTGCTGGTGAAATCAAAGAAGGAGTTAGAACTGGAGGCAGAACTACTTGGCTTGCAATACGGTCAGGAAGTTTCTTCACTAAGAACATCCTCAGATCCTGCCTTGCTCGAACTGCCTCTTAATAAGGCCGGCCGAATATCTCCTAAAGACTGAATGGAAGTTTGGAGAAGCAAGCGCCGGGAAAGTTCAACGGCTTTCCTGACTTCCGCAGCTTCGATCGCCTGAGACGAGCGTACCATATACTTTGTTACTTGCTGGGTAACAATATATTGCGAAAACAGTCTAAACGCTTTTCTTCTTAACCTAAACTCACGGTCTAGGTGAGCTGGGGAAGGCGTGCTAAACGGATCTTTTAATTCGCACAAATTGATTTTTTAGGGGCAGCCAAGAAATCAAACAAAGCAGAGGGGACTCCTCCAGCACCAAAAACCAGAAGAGAGAATCAAGAATGGTTTTCTTGAGGGATGTGGTGAGAAGATTTTGAAGTGAAGGTAGTGGCAAAATTTTGAGCCTCTGTTTCCCATTCCACCCAAGGTCCCGTACCCAACTGCCCCACCTGCAAGACTGGATTAGAGGCTGAGTCTGTGATTGGAAACATATCCAACTCCGGCGTCAAAGCAGAAAGTGCCATGACGTCGTTAAAGCCATCATTCTTATTCCAGTCAGAAAATAGCTTTGAAGCTAAGGCAGGGGGTAGGACTGGTGTTGATGCATACACCAAAAAGTCATGGTTATAATAACTTGGAACGGCCTTAATAGGAACATCCAAAACCTTTCCTTGACTATCCAAAGCTCTGAGTTTTCTAGAGTTATTGCCTTGGATTACCCACGCATGTGGTACAGGGAGCTCCCCCGACATTATTGGTTTGACTCCTGCAAGGAGATAAAGAAAACCTAATATTTAGCAGTGGCCCCGTAATCATTGACTATTGCCTTGGATTACCCACTCATGTGGTACAGGGAGCTCCCCCGACATTATTGGTTTGACTCCTGCAAGGAGATAAAGAAAACCTAATATTTAACAGTGGCCCCGTAATCATTGACTATTGCCTTGGATTACCCACTCATGTGGTACAGGGAGCTCCCCCGACCTAGTAGCTTGTGCTGCCTCAGGCCTAGTTGGGAACAATGCTACCCATGACTCATCAGGCCCGTATAAAAGGGGCATAGCTCCTTTTTTCGACTGGTGCCTTGTCTAAAGGGGGGGGGGGGGGGGGAGTTATGTCTGATATGACTCACACATTGGAAGTAGTGAGAGCTGCTGTGCCTGGCACATTGGAAATTGGATCTGACACAAGAGGAGGGTTAGGTATTTTAGCTAAAGCAATGGATGTAGCCAGAGGTCGCACATTCGTCGACATCGCGGGAGCTCCCATACCAAATGTAGGAGTTTCCGGCGTAGGGCCAAAGAACTTATTAAGTGCATTTAATAGTAATCCATCAATCTCTTCCGTAGTTACATACCTAGCAGATGACGAACTCCGTGGAGAATCGACAGTACCCTGAGAGTCGTCTAGAAGGTGACTCGACTCTTCAACTTCCATCTTTGAGACCAGAGAACGCCGTTCTTCATCTCTTAAGTCTGGCCTATTATGGGAAGATCCCGCCGAAGCCGGGACCTCCCCATGCCGCCATGTTAAATCTGGGATAGAAGATGGTACATCGGCATCCCGGTGGACGTCAGCCACCACTTGAGTCACAAAAGGATGTGCTCCGTCCTGCCAGGGCTGTGAATATCGCCATACACCTTGGCTGTGGCTGACACTCGCTTGCAAGCTTGGTATACTCTCCAAATTGGAGCCCTCACCCAAGCACCCTAGAGGTTTATAGTTTCTGTAAGATACTACTAAATCCGAGGCTGACACACGTGACCTGGTAGAAAAGCATGAATATCAGGTGATGAAATGTATGCCGGGGCATCCTCCACCACATTCGCTGACTCCACCCCCGACCTGTCAGATTGGACGTTAGACTTGGTGGGGGTAGAGGCAGAAAGCGGGGTACCAGGCTCCGGCGATAGCCGTGAGTCCTTTCGCACCGGAGGATCCCTTTGCGGAAGATTGATGACTCCTACTTGACTTATGCTTAGTACTAGTAAGGTCTTTAGGTCCCCCACTCTCTTCCTTTTCTTCTTCTTTGAAGGTGAAGCAGAATGGCCCGAAGCTGTCACCTGCTTCCTCAGGGGTGACCTTGATGTGGACCTCGTCGCCGTTGCCGATGGTGACGGTGAGCGAGGCCTCTTAGATATGCCGAGGGAGGGTGTGGCAACCTGTCCCCGCCCAGACTCTGATGTCTTACGGGCACGTATCTTACACTGAGGGGAGGGGGGGGGGGATGTTTGATAATGAGAAGCTCCCAAAGCTCAAGGTTATCACATTGCAATGCTTTATGTGCTACATTCATTGAATAAGTAGCGAGAAGTTGGTTCACTTCTTGCAAAGCCACCGCCGCAGTGTTATCCTTTTGAATTAAAACTTTAACACTTAAGAGGTTACAAATAGTACAATTCTTTGTCACCCATATCCCCCGTGACCGATCTATGCATTTAACACATTTAATGCAAAGCTTGTGAGCAAAATTAGGGAGACCTGAGCATAACGGCGTTGAACATACAGCAATGAGAGGTTCAAGTGCCGACATGACAGAGACTGGGGGAAATCTACCCCACCCCCGGGATCTACCTGATCACCTGGCGCAACGCCGGTACTCCGCCCTGGAAAGAGAAAATTTCCAGGAATTAATGCTCATAAGGTTACCCCAAAAAGGTACACCTTTAGTTTCATATTAAAGATTTCAGCATATCTTTACCTGTCCAAAAGATTTAAGCAGATCTTCTGAATCGTCATAAAGATGAAGCATATCATTATTAAAGATGAAGTCTTTCAAGTATCCCTTTATACTTGAAACACTAGTAAGATTCAGGCATCTTTTTATCCCATAAAAAGTCTAAGCCTATCTTAATCTCTAATCCGACTTCTCCCAGAAGCCCTCATAGATCGCCGTCTTGAAGGCCGTGATACCCTATTGTATCAATCAATCGTTTGGCAAACCATAGTGAATTGCAAATTCGTTAATATAACCACCCGAAGGTACAACCGCCGGGTTTTATATTCAATGTCAAACCAATTGTACCTGCCCCAGACCTCTTTGTGAAAAGGTCGCCGGGAGGGCAAGACCAAACAAACAAACAGCATTATTTTTAATGGCGTTGAAAAGCCGAGAAAACCATAACCAACAGGTGTCAGCATGATCCCCTGGATAACTGTGTGGAGCCCACTTCGCCGGGAATAACACAGGAAGCCTGCTCCCAGGCTCGTAAGATTACCCCAAAAAGGTACACAAACATGTGTCACAAAAACGCTGGTCAACGAACCGTAGCCCTCAGCCACTACTTTTCGTTTTCCTTTAGTTTCATATTAAAGATTTCAGTATATCTTTACCTGTCCAAAAGATTTACACATATCTTCTGAATCGTCAGAAAGATGAAGCATATCTTTATAAAAGATGAAGTCGTTCAAGTATCTCTTTACACTTGAAACACTAGTAAGATTCAGGCATCTTTTTATCCCATAAAAGTCTAAGCCTATCTAAATCTCTAATCCGACTAGTTTCATATTAAAGATTTCAGCATATCTTTACCTGTCCAAAAGATTGAAGCATATCTTCTGAATCCTCATAAAGATGAAGCATATCTTTATTCAAGATGAGGTCTTTCAAGTATCCCTTTACACTTGAAACCCTAGTAAGATTCAGGCATCTTTTTATCCCATAAAAAGTCTAAGCCTATCGAAATCTCTAATCCGGCTTCGCCCAGAAGCCCTCATAGATCGCCGTCTAGCCTGTCTCAAAATCTAGATCTGACTTCTCCCGAAGCCTTCATAGATCGCCGTAAGTTGAAGGCGGCGATACTTGAATGTATCCCCCAATTGTCTGGTCAACTACACAGAATTGCAAATTCGTTAATCTCACCCACCAAGGTGCAACCGCCGGGTGTGAAATTAATTTTAACGTTAACCCCAATAGGTCCTAACCCCACTTCTTTGCAAAAGATCGCCGGGGAGGAAATATCAACAAAACAGCCTAGTTTTTAAATGGCTTTGCAAAAACCGGGAAAACTATACTCAACAAGTGGCCGCTTGAACACTTAGTTAAATGGGTATAGCCATCCCGCCGGGAAAAAACAGTAAGCCTGAACACAGGCTCCACCACAGAGACGCAGTCCTGGAGAGCCCCAAGCCACCACTCGCAGGGGGACACTAGCCTATTTTAACCACGCGTGATTAAAACTCGGCAACCAGCCGGGTTTTTACGGTGCAACCGAGAAAACCCGCCGGAAAGGCAACCCACACCACCCAGATTCAATCTGAACGCACCAAATAGTCCGTGGAATTAGCCAAAACACAACTAAATCAGGATACACATGACACAGTAGTACATATTTAAAACATAAATCCATAACACTTGGACATGTGAAAAGCTACGAGGCTGGCTAGGCCTAAGCAGACGGAAATAACATTTAAACAAGTCGTAATATAAACAAAAAGCACTGAATTATATCACAACAGGAACCACCGCCAACACACCATCGTAGCACAAAAATCCCGGCAAAGGGAAGTACTGACTCGGGACCCAGAAAAAACTTCACTAAGTGAAGAAAAAGCAGGGAACGTCAGGGAAAAAGGAAAAGGCCACTTCATCAGAAAGATAAGAAGAAGCCTAACATGCGTAGTTAAAGCCACCTACATCACAAAGCTGGCTAACCGCGAAAACGTTTTACGCGTCCACCACGGGACCACGAGGGTACACCCGAAATAGATGCCCCAAACACACGACCCAAAATACACTGCACTGCGGGCAACACGCCCTTGACACTCCTGCTACGCATATCCTAGAGTTACTCGATACATCCCGGAGTAAACAAATGAGAAAAAACTCACTAGGGACGCAGCAAATGCGGAACCAGCGGAGCGTGGGGAGGCACGTCCGGGCAGGTTGAGCGCAGAGCAGAGAAGGAAGAATGACGCCTGAGTTAGCGTCTGGTCAAAGATCCACACAAGTACTTCCACGAATATATGGAAAGCTTATGAATAGTTATTCTTATTTTTCTTTTTCTTTTTTATTTGTTACGAAGTTTTTTCGTAGTGAGAACCGAATTTCATAATGACTGAACCATGAGTGAGGTTGTGTGCGCACATGATGAAGGCTCCTCAATTTTTTATGCTCTGCGCGGTAGATTCAAACTACGGTAAATGAGTGTTTGAAGAGGGTGCCTTATGTAATAGGCATAATCGTCAATGATGGAGGGGCCACTAATAAATAAACCCCATTAAACTAGTGGATATATTCCTAAAAATATACCCAAACATAAAATGAACTCCTGTACTTTCGCAGAAGTACTGAACTCTTGTACTTATGCAGAAGTACTTACATCAAAAATTAAATTCGCAGTCGCAACTAATGAGATTGTCTTAAATTATATTGCTTCACAGCCAAAACTACTTACAACAAAAGTTGTTGTTTTACTACTATTGTACTTTAGCACAATTTCCTGTAATGCATATTACAGAGAAATTTTATATCACAACACCTATATACAGTATCACAGCTCGTATGCTCCGTACACATACTCCGGCGGGGTCTAGGGTGTCCTATGTTACACTGACTGCACCCCCCCCCTCTTTTCTTAACTTAAACAATAAGTGACTGAGAGCTAGACCCTCTGCCTTAAAGCTATACATGGCATGGAAGGTCTGTCTAGAGCTACTGAAAGGTATCGAGTCAAAAATGTATGATTAGAGGACCACAGGTGCGTAGACGCTATGTCCTCAACAGAAAAATTCTTAAGGAAACGCAAAGAGGCCGCCCATTTGCGTAAATCGTGGGCTCTTCCCACGACACCGGGATTACTCTCTTTAATGACTTCGACTAGGAGAGAAGCTAGTTTTCGTTTCATTAAGCGTTGGCCCGTACTCGCTACCCATAAAGCACCCTGTTGATTCATAGGTGCTACTCTCAAATATTTGGTTAGAGCTTGCACTGGACATAAATTATGGTGCACTTTTCCCCTCTTTAACGCCGGCACCGTGAACTCTGAAAAAACATGTTCACTGTGTTCATTTTTGGCGATGAACGCCGGGGAAGGTGCAAAATGAATACACTCATTGAGCCTACCAAACCATATGCAATTAGGTGTGTTGCTCATCGCCGCCAGCACAGACACCCTGTGTCCGGTAGCCAAAGCCATAAGGAAAACTGCCCTTTTTAAAAGTAAGTCAAAATCTGCAGTATTTTGGTACAGACGGGAATGAAGTAAAGACAACGCCTTTGTATTAGAGGTTATAATAAACACGAGAGATAAGGGGTTCAGGCACAAAAAAGCTTGCAAACGGTTGTTTTGTCAACACAGATACTATCATACTAGGGCACTGCAAGCGTCTGCTTAGTGATGACGTGATACAAAGATGACGGCATCTTGCGCATTTGACGATCGAATCTCGGATTCACTCGGATTTCGTCTCTAAACGGCAAGCACCTGGCAGATTCTTTTCGTTATGCTAAACTTTTGTTATTGTTTTTGTTTGTTTTTTAGTTTTATGTCGAGCTTTTCATTATTTTTGCTCTTTTTTCGGGTTTCGGCTGGGATTTTGATGCGAAATTTGAAGCTTTTGGCACGAAAATGGAAATTTGGAATATTTGGTGTGTGCCGCGAAATTTGAATCAGTGAAGACTGATGTGGCGAAAATGGGGGCTCCACTTATTACTTATATAGGATGAAAACAACTGGTCCCTCATGTTGTAAAATTCAGTATAGGGAGGCTCTGAGCTAGGCCTATTGGCCGCCACCTTGATCACGTGCTCGAGGTGGCCAGCGTGAGACAAATAATGGCCTTACAAATAATTAACTGGTACAAAAATAGGACATACATATTAAGAGTCAATAATTCTAGTTAAGAACATATCAGCTCAAAATAATGTTGAAAGTATGTAAACTACAAAAGTGAAGCAAACCTTGATAAATGAGGAACTAAGTAATGAGCAAGTAAACTACAGAATGTATACAATACTTAGATTTTTTTTTAAATTACAAGTAGAACTGCAGAAAATAAAGTAATTTAAGAAACTTGCATTAATAATATCTTAAAAGAGTGATAATGAATGGGAGTTGCAGGGTCTGGTAAATGAGTTTGGAACAGTGTGCGAAAAACGGAATTTGAAGGTAAATACGGGGAAGAGCAAGGTTATGGTCTTCGAAAGGGGTGAAGTCACAGAGTGTGAGGTGAAGCTGAACGGTCAGGCTATGGAGATCGTCAACTCTTTTAAGTATCTGGGCAGTGTGTTGAGTAAAGATGGGACTATGGATGAAGAGGTGCGGGAGAGGGTACAACAGGGTAAGAGGGTTGTAGGAACGCTAAAAGCAGTAACAAGAAATAGGGTGGTCAGTATGGAAGTGAAGAAGTCCTTGCATGACAGTGTGGTAATCCCGACACTGACTTACGGAAGCGAAGCATGGACGTTGGTTGAGAGACTCAGACCAAGAGTGAGAGCAGTGGAAATGAATTACTTAAGGAGTGCGTGCGGAGTTACATGGAGGGATAGACAGACTAATGAGGAAGTAAGAAGGAGGTGTGGTGTGGAGGTAGATGTGCTGGAAAGTGTGAAAAGGAACAATTTGAGATGGTTCGGCCATATGGAACGTATGGAAAGCGAGAGAATGACTAAGAGGGTGTACGAGAGCGAGGGGTAGAGGTAGACCGAATGAGAGGTGGAAGGATGGAGTGAGGAACTACATGAACGAAGGCGGTGCTGGTTGGGGGAAGGGGCGTCGACTGACTGGGGACAGAGGTGCATGGGGGCGGTTCGTTCGTGGCCACCCCTTCGGGGATCACGGCGTCAGGCAATAGATAGATAGATAGGAAAGCACAGATTACGATTAAGAGTTCAACATGTAGCATGAGGACACACAAAGATGATGAATAGCCTAACACTAATAGGTAAAGTATTAAATTCAAAGCAAGACAAGAGAAGCTGAATATATTGATCCAGACCTACAAGTCGAGGAGCTACAATGGAAATTATAAAAGATAAATAACTGTACTAGGGTATAGGCCTAGCCTATTAATCACCACTTACGATGACGAAAAATACTGTATATCATACTGAGAATGGCGAAACGGTATCAATATACTTTCGGTGTAGACAGGCGAGGACGGTGGCCTTCTGAAACATACAGGGCGATTACTCAAATCATGTTTGGACCTAACTCAATTAATATGTAACAGAGACTCCCTAGAAAAGAGAAAGCCAGGCAAACGCCGAGACGCCCAGAGCAAGGGGGCACACGTCCGACAAGCCTGGATCACAACCGTAAAGAGGCAGATAAACACGCTAAAGAGTCTGGCATCACGTGCAAGGGAAGCATTATGACAACACAGCTAGAGGGCTGAGGCACCGGGAGAATTGAAATGATAGATTCTTCTTTTAAATTTTATTTCTAGTGGTATCCATTTTTCAATGATGAGCCCTTGGTAAGATTTAATGGGTATTAACCAAGGATTGTTTTTATGATATATATGCAACGGTTGTGATAAGAACTCCGGGTTTTCCCGAACGGGTCCCGGAATCTCAACCTATATACAGTATAGTATAGGCGCTTCGTCATTGACGGAGAGAACCAATACTATATATATATATATATAAGGCTCTCACATCATTGACTACGGAACCATTACTAAATAGGTAGTTTTCCTTTTCTCCCTTCGGGTGTCAAACCCGTAATTTAGTAGTGGTTCCGTAGTCAATGACGTCTACGGCCCTCCCATCCTCCCTCTTCCCATGCAGAGTAGGTATCCCAGAACTGATAGGAGAATTGGATGATAGGAATAGAGCAGAAACTGATAAGGAGAAAGTAGAGGTGCTGGGGAAATTCTTTGGGGAGGTACTAACAGTGGAGTCGGATGATGCAGTGCCTACTATTCCCATCAAACAGTCACCGGCACTAGAACTAATAGAGTTTTCCCATAAGAAGGGCTATAGAAAAAATGAATAGAAGTAAGTCTCCGGGACCGGATGGGATACATCCAAGAATCATAAAGAAAGGAGGTGAGATGTTAGTAGAGCCATTAAAAATGTTATTTGAGGTATCTTTTAATACAGGACAAATCCCGATGGACTGGAGAGAGGCGAACATAACAGCTATATTTAAGAAGGGAAAGAGAAATGACCCAGGAAATTATAGACCAGTCAGTTTGACAAGTGTTGTGTGTAAACTAATGGAAACGGTAATTAGAGAAGGAATAATGGAGCATATGAAATCAAACCAACTTTTCAGTGGGAGACAGTTCGGATTCTTGCCGGGGAGGTCGACGGTACTACAGCTAATTAAGGTGGTAGATGATTGGATGCAAATTCTGGAGGATGGTGATGTTATAGACGTGGTATTTATTAGTGGCCCCTCCATCATTGACGAACATGCCTATTACATAAGGCACCCTCTTCAAACACTCATCTGCCGTAGTTTTGAATCTACCGCACAGAGCATCTAAAATATGAGGAGCCTTCATCATGAGCACACGCGACCTCACTCATGGCTTCAGTCATTATGAATTGGGTTCTCACTACGAAAAAACTTCGTAAAATATAAAAAGAAAAAGAAAATAAGAATAACTATTCAATAAGCTTTCCATAATATCGTGGATGTACTTGCGTGGATCTTTGACCAGACGCTGACTCAGGGGTCATTCTTCCTTCTCTGCTCTGCGCTCAGCCTGCCCGGACGTGTCTCCCCACGCTCCGCTGGTTCCGCATTTGTTGCGCCCCTAGTGAGTTTTTTCTCATTTGTTTACTCCGGGATGTATCGAGTAAGGTTAGGATATGCGTAGCAGGAGTGTCCTGGGCTGGTTGCCCGCAGTGCAGTGTATTTTGGGTCGTGTGTTTGGGGCATCTATTTCGGATGTACCCTCGTGGTCCTGTTGTGGACTTGTGAACTTTTTCACTGTTAGCTAGCTTTGTGATGCAGGCGGCTTTCATTACGCGTTATTATTGCTTCCTTTTATCTTTCTGATGAGGTAGCTTATTTTTGCTGATGTTCCCAGCTTATTTTTCTTCACTTAGTGAAGTTTTTTCTGGGTCCCGAGTCAGTTCTTCCCTTTGCCAGAAGTGTTTGCTACAGTGGTGTGTTGACGGTGGTTCCTGTTGTGATATAATTCAGTGCTTTTTGTTTATATTACGACATGCTTACTTTATGTCCGTCTGCCTAGGCCTAGCCAGCCTCTCGTAGCTTTGCCACATGTACAAGTGTTATTGATTTATGTTATAAATATGTACAGTACTACTGTGTCATGTGTGTCCTGGTTTAGTTGTGTATTGGCTAATTCCACGGACTATTTATGTGTCCTGGTTTAGTTGTGTATTGGCTAATTCCTCGGACTATGTTGGGCCCGGCGTTAGTTGTGTTTTGGCTACGCCTCGATCCTGTTTTGCGTTCAGATGGTATCTGGACGGGGTGGGTTATTTCCGGCGGGTTTTTCTCGGTTACACCATGAAAAACCCGGCTGGTTGCCGAGTTTTAGCCACGCGTGGTTTAAAAACAGGCTTGTTTCCCCGGCGAGTGGGTGTCTGTGGCTCCCCAGAACTGCGTCTCTGTGGTGCCTGTTTCATGCCCCTTTCCTCCCCGGCGATCTTTTACAAAGAAGTGGGGATAGGATTGGTTGGGGTTAACTTTAAATCACCCGGCGGGTGCAACCTGGAAGGGTGGGATGAACGAATTTACAATAGAAATTCAGTTTAGTTGACCAGACTTTGAGGGATGCATTGTGTATCACCTTCAACATACGGCGAATTAAGGCACAATTGGGGTTAACGTTTTTAAACTAATATTCACACCCGGCGGGTGCTCCCTGGAAGGGTGGGAATAACGAATTTTCAATTCAGTTAGTTAACCAGACAATTGAGGGATATGGTTTGTATCGCCGCCTTCAGCTTAAGGCGTAATTGGGGTTAACAGTTTTTAAACTAATATTCACGCCCGGCGGGTGCTCCCTGGAAGGGTGGGAATAACGAATTTACAATTCAGTTAGTTAACCAGACAATTGAGGGATACGTTTTGTATCGCCGCCTTCAGCAGACGGCGATCTAAAAAGATACTTCGGGAGAAGTTAGGTCTCGTATATGTGTCAGGCTTCCCAGTTTTTTATCTACGAGATAATTCGGGGGCCGGCGTCTTTTTTTGGGTTTTTTTCCAAAATTGAATCTGGAAACAAACACCACCGGAAAGACTAAAATCAATTATAAACGCCATGCGGGTCTTTATATTATGTCAGAGGGTATTCATAAATCTTTTTGGACAAGTTAAGATAATTTGAAATCTTTTACTTAGGAACCCCACCGCATAGCGAGCCGTAGTCGTTGTGGATTGCGTCTCGTTACCCGGCGGGTTATTTAACACTTGTGTGCGGACATGTTGGATTAACCTTATGAGCATTAATTCCTGGAAATTTTATTTTTTCCAGAGCTGGGTCCCGGCGGGTCTATACAGAACCTGGAGTAAGTTTCCCACCAGTCTCTGTCATGGCTACCTTTGCCCCGGTTTTTGCTTTATGCATTACGCCCTCCTGTTCAGGTATCCCTATTTTTGCGCACACCCTTTGTATAAAATGTGTTAAATGTCTCGACCGCTCAAGGGGTCTGTGGGTGATGCGAAACTGTACCTTTTGCTCTCAACTCAGTTTAAAAGTCTTACAAGACAATGACAAGACCGTAGCGGTCGCCTTACGGGAGGTCAGGCAGCAGATGACCGCTTATACTACTATTGTGTCTCATAAGTCACTTCAATGCGATATCGTCCAGTTATGGGATAAGTTACTAGTTGAGCACCCTCCCCTTAAACGTCCCTCTAGAGTAACTGTTCGTAAACCAACAGAGACTGGACAGGGTTCTATACTTGCTCCAGCCCCAGGCACAGCTAAGCGACAGCGAGAACCGACGCCCCCGGTGGCAGCCTCCTCGTCACGGGCGAGATCTAAGTCCAGGTCCCCGCTTAGGCAGCAGCCGCCGAGTTTCTCTTCTTCACCAACGAGCAAGAAGAGTAAGACAGAGGGGTCAACAAGTGGATATAGCGAGAAATCCTCTAAACCCAAGAGCAGTTCGCGGTCGCACCGTAGCCACAAATCTTCCCGGAAGGACTCGCATGATCGAAAGGCCTCCCGGCGTTCACCGGAGTCTAGTGCCTCTCGTCATACCTCTACCCCCGACAGAGCTAGTGTGCAATCTCATAGGGAGAATTTAGTACCAGTACCAAAAGATAGTTTACCAATTAGTATTTTAACTCTAGATTTGGAGAGTTCAGTGGACAGTGATCGTCCACTGGCAGAGTCAAGTGGGAACTCCATAATTGAGGGTATGTCAGACTCCCAAGGGAGTGCAGGCCAAGGCATGGGTGTTTGGCGGTTTTCTCAACCTATGGCTAGAACTACACAAACAGTGGCTGATGTCCACCGGGACGCGGCGATCCCATCATCTATTCCTGACTTGTCTTTACAACAAGATGAGACTCCGGCTTCGGCGGAATCCTCTCGTGGTGAGCTGGATGACAAAGACGATGTATCTATCATCTCATACATGGAAATGCAGGAGTCAGGGTCAGTTTTAGACGCCGCACAGGATCGTAATGATTCACCTTTGAGTTCATCATCGAATAAATTGATGCCATTGTTACAACAAGGGATCAGGATTTTATGGTACCTAGACGACTGGCTGGTGGTGGCACAGACAGAGCAAGTATGCATAAATCATGTCAACATAACATTAAAACATGTCAAAACTCTAGGGTTCAAGGTAAATCTGGTAAAGTCAAACCTTGTTCCCTCACGAGTAGTTCAGTGGATAGGGCTGGTTTGGGACACAGTTGCTCTCACTCCGAGTCAGAGTGTGGACAATCGAAACAGATTTCGCAGGAAACTGTTCAGGTTCCTTCACAGTCTGACTACGACACGCAGAATCTGGGAGTCTCTGGTCGGCTCTCTCAACTGGATTCAACTAACGGTAATGTTGGGCCGGTTGAAAGTAAAGCGTTTAATATTGGAGGGCAACAGATATTTTCCGCTATTGCCGGCGAAAAAATTATGGCCCATACCAAAATTAATCCACAACTTACTAGCGGTCTGGGCGAAGAGGGAAATGTTGCACTCGGTAATGTCATGGACCTCTCCTCCGCCGACGGTATGGGTAGACACGGATGCGTCAGGAACGATAGGTTGGGGTTTTCAGTCAAACCAAGGGAACCAGGGTCAAGGGCTTTGGTCCCATTTAGAAATCTCCCACATCAATGTCAAGGAATTACTAGTCCCCTTATATTTCCTTCAGGCTCACGGCTCTACTTTACGGGGCAAGTCGGTGGCCTTCAGAATGGACAATCTGAATGCGGTTCACTGTAT
This sequence comes from Paralithodes platypus, assembly GCA_032716605.1. Taxonomy (NCBI): domain Eukaryota; kingdom Metazoa; phylum Arthropoda; class Malacostraca; order Decapoda; family Lithodidae; genus Paralithodes; species Paralithodes platypus. The sequence goes on from CM064500.1 coordinate 1,846,268, forward strand.
TCAGAAACAAGGGTCAACGAGATCTCGGAAGTTGCTAAACGTGTCGGAAGAGATTTTTACTCTAGCCAACAGGCTGGACATTCATCTTCATGCATCTTATCTCCCAGGCGTAGCAAACGTATGGGCAGACGCTCTGTCTTGGAGACAGAGCACAACAGTAGAATGGGCGCTCAAGCAACCCATTTTCAACCAAATAATTGCAGAGCTTTACCATCCACAAGTGGATCTGTTCGCGTCCAAGGAGACTCACAAACTCCCACTATACCTCACCCGCCGGACGATAATGCCGGCAGGGGGGCCAGACGCCCTGGTGACAGACTGGAACAGGTGGAGTTCCATCTATCTGTTTCCGCCGCCAGACGCGTCTCTAATGTGCCATGTAGTAAACAAACTACGAGATTATTGGGGCTTAGTCTCGATAATCGCGCCCCTGTGGCCGGCGCAGTTGTGGTACCAGCAATTGAAAACGTGGTGCCCGGACCCGGTGTCGCTCCCGGTCGGATTTTTCCACTTAGACACGATTGGCAACCTAGCGACCTCGCTGACTTTTGCATTATGGACATTCAGGAGGCCAAGTGGCTAGCACCGTATGGTAGAGAGGTGACCAATAAATTATTGAATCAATATACTCAGTCTACAAAACGACAGTACCAATCGCATTGGCAAGCCTTTACTTCATGGATCCTTAGAACAGAACAAACGGTGCCCTCGGTGGCATTAGTTTTTAATTATTTAAATTATCTGTTTGAGCAGAAACGTTTATCTGTGGTAACGTTAAAAAATTACTTAACAGCGATTAGAATACCATTTTGGGACTTTACCGGTCTCTCAATACCAGTTGCGGAGGAAACAGGTTTTATGAGGGCATGTTTTAAACTCCGTCCACCTCCCCGTCAGCTCATGCCTACTTGGTCTCTGGACAAAGCATTGTCATTACTTCACTCCCGTCTGTACCAAAATACTGCAGATTTTACATTACTCTTAAAAAAGGCGGTATTCCTTTTGGCTTTGGCCACAGGGAACAGAGTGTCAGAGCTGGCGGCGATGAGCAACACACCTAATTGCCTCAGGTTTGGTAGGCTTAATGAATGTATTCACATTTCACCTTCCCCAGGGTTTGTAGCCAAGAATGAGCACAGTGCACACGTGTTTTCTGAGTTCACTGTGCCGGCGTTGAAAAGGGGAAAGGTGCACCATAATTTATGTCCAGTGCAAGCTCTAACCAAATATTTGAGGGTAGCTCCTCTAAACCCCCAGGGTGCTTTATGGGTGGCAAGTACGGGTAAGCGCTTACTGAAGCGTAGATTGGGTTCTCTTTTGGTCGAGGTCATTAAAGAGAGTAATCCCGGCGTTGTGGGTAGGGCCCACGATTTACGCAAATGGGCAGCCTCTTTGCGTTTCCTTAAGAATTTTTCTGTGGAAGATATTACGTCCACGCATTTGTGGGCCTCTAATCATACGTTTTTGACTCGGTACCTGTCAGTAGCTCTAGACAAACCTTCCTTGCCATGTATAGCTTTAAGGCAGAGGGTCTAGGTGGCCCTTAAGTAACTTTTGTTTTAATTTCAAGGAAAGGGGGGGGGGGGGGGTGCAGTCAGTGTAACATAGGACACCCTAGACCCCGCCGGATTATAAAGAGCTGTGATACGAGTATGAGTAATGTGATATGAAAATTTCTCTGTTCTATTCAGGGCGGGAAATTGTGCTAGTACAATGTTAGTACAAACAACAGTGTTGTTATAATAGTTTTGGCTGTAAAAGCAAATTAGTTTTAAGCATTGGATATATTTTGCAAAATATTTCCACGAGTATTATGGGGTTATATGTGCACATGTAAACTTATAAGTTTTTATTTGTTACCACTTATGTTGAGTGGGTTGCCTTTTTAACTTACAGATCTGTTCGCAGAGTCTCAAGAGTTAACCTTTTGTATCAAGCAGGCTTCTTTGAAGCACGCCCCTGCTTGACCCCCTTTTTGTATATATGTGCTGCGCCATTAAATATATATTTTTCAAAGTAAGAATACTATGTGGTTGTTTGATTATCTGCTTTTCTAGAGTTATAATATGATTACGAATGTCCCCCTCCAGTCTTAGAAATCAGGCATGTTTGTCAATGATGGAGGGGCCACTAATAAATTATAGGTTTGACTCCTGTAAGGAGATAAAGAAAACCTAATATTTAGTAGTGGCCCCGTAATCATTAACGACTGGGGCCCTCCCGACCATCCCCTTCCCATTCGTTGATGTATTAAGGATTTTGGTTACTTGATATGTCAGTGAAGGAAGAATGACGCCTGAGTCAGCGTCTGGTCAAAGATCCACACAAGTACATCCACGATATTTTGGAAAGCTTATTGAATAGTTATTCTTATTTTCTTTTTCTTTTTATATTTTACGAAGTTTTTTCGTAGTGAGAACCCAATTCATAATGACTGAAGCCATGAGTGAGGTCGCGTTTGCTCATGATGAAGGCTCCTCATATTTTAGATGCTCTGCGCGGTAGATTCAAAACTACGGCGGATGAGTGTTTGAAGAGGGTGCCTTATGTAATAGGCATGTTCGTCAATGGTTACGGGGCCACTACTAAATATTAGGTTTTCTTTATCTCCTTACAGGAGTCAAACCTATAATATTGCAATTTTATGAAGGCCTTCGATAAGGTCCCACATAAAAGGTTAATAGAGAAAGTTAGAAGCTATAATATAGGGGAGAAATGTGTGAAATGGATAGAAGCCTTCCTGAAAGATCAGAGACAGAGGGTACTGGTGAATGGAATAGGCTCGGGGTGGAGGGAAATTACAAGGGGGGTACCTCAGGGATCTGTGTTGGGACCACTACTGTTCGTTATATTTATCAACAACTTACCTGAAGTTATAACTAATGGAAGTGAGATATACCTGTATGCGGATGACACTAAGCTGTATAGAAGAGTGAGAAGTAAGGAAGATGTGGGTTTGCTTCAAGGAGATGTGGAGGGCATGAAGGGATGGTCTGAGCATTGGTTAATGCCTTTTCATCCAAAAAAATGCAAGTACATGCGGATTGGGACAAGCAAGATAGACAAGGTAGGATACAGTATGTATGAAGCGATGGAGGAAGTGAATGCAGAAAAGGATATAGGAGTAGTGATAGACAATAAGTTAAATTTCTCAGAACATTTAGCGGAAAAGATAAACAAAGCCAATAGAAGTGTAGGGCTGATAAGGAGGACATTTGTGTCACTTGACGAAGAAATATTCAGGAATCTCTATACAGCGCTGGTTAGGCCGCACCTGGAATATGCGAACCAGGTGTGGGCTCCATATATATATGGTAAAGGATATAGAAGCAGTGAAGAAAGTGCAGAGGAGAGCTAGCAAGCTAGTACCAACGTTGAAGAACGGGGGCTATGAGCAGAGGTTGAGGACACTGGGGCTTCCGACACTGGCATATAGGAGAAAGAGAGGGGATATGATAGAGACTTTTAAGATATTGTCAGGAAAGTATGATGAGGATGTGTGTGAAGGTATCTTCTTGATGCGGGAGGGAACAAGAACGAGAGGACACTCTAAGAAAATTTACAAAGAAAGAAATAGGCTTGAAAAGGCAAAGAACTCATTTTGTGATAGAGTGGTAAATGAGTGGAACGCACTGCTCTAGTATGTAGTCGATTCCGAATCAATAAGGGAGTTTGAAAGTAATCTTGATAAAGCATGGGGAAGACAAGATTTAAAGTTTGATTATAAAGCAAAAATACAGAATAGTAAAAATGTTGCGTCTGCTACCGCCGCCGCCAACACCGTGAACGACCGCAGCAGAGCAAGTACGGGAACTGAGCTGGATACACAGGCCTAGTTTGCCTTTTTCCAGAGGATCTACTGTAAGAAACTGTAATACTGTAATGCACATGCACAACTGTAATACTGTAATGCACATGCACAACTGTAATACTGTAATGCACATGCACAACTGTAATACTGTAATGCACATGCACAACTTGCTATTCAGTAAGAGGCAGAATCAAGCTCGAGGATGAGCTAGAACGCACGCACATGGTAAGCCTGCCTGTACAACGGTGCGCTATGAATTCGTAGATCCTTTTACTATCTTAGATTTTTTCTTTTCTTTGTGGTATCCGTTTTGATGACGTTCCCTAGGAAGAGGTATCTCCTTGGATGTTTCTTTATAAATATTCGGGTTGCGTTAAGCATTCCCTAGGTGCCCCATGGGGCCCCGGGTAGCCCTAATATGTAATTACTCTCTCACGTCACTGACTACGAAACCACTACTAAATATATGGTTTTCCTTCCTTCCCTTCGGGTTGTCAAACCCGTGTCTGACGAAAGCCGCGGAAATATGACGATTGAGTTAGGCTATGCTAAATATGGCAATGATTTCAAATAAAGTCTGTGTGGTAGGTACAGTAATCTCCTCATAATATGTACAGTAAACCCCCGCTAACTCGGACTCTTTTTAGTCGGAAACCCGCACTTCTCGGAATGGCATCGGCCTCTCGGAAAGTTCGCCGCAGATCTCAGCAAATTCCGAGATGTAAGGGGTAAACTCCGAGGGCCCACGTGGTCTGTCGGACAGGTCACCTCACAACTTGGAACATATCAGAAAAATTCTGAGATATCCGTGGCGTCATGCCCAAGCCGCGGACACCCCCACGCGGCAAGTTTCCATAGCAACCACTCCCCCCGCATGCAACCCCCACCCTGTCTCCTCCGTCCCACCCCCCTTTGTCTTCCCTGACTCACCATCCCTTCCCGCCTTTCCTTAGTCTGCTCCTTGTTCTCGTGCACATCGCAGCCCTTACTGTACAGTACTTGGCCATTATGCCTCCCAAGGATACAGTGAAAATCACCTGCCTCGAACTCAATGAACCCATTACTGTATCGTTGGTTTTGGGGATATCAAGCAGCTTTCACCATCCGTTCTTGAGTGTGTTAAAGGAGACTTCTTTCCAAGCTTCGGCCCAGTTGTAGATATAATCACGGAGGGTGTAAATACATGGTTTTTATTTTACCATTTGAGCTGTCCAACTTAGAGGTACAGTATACAGATGTGCAGGTGCGTTATCCAGCAGGAGGATTGCATCAACTTCGTCAGGGTGGATACCATAGATCCTATGCTGGAAAGATCGAACTGCCGGAACAAAACGTCCATGGAATAGGCTACTTCCTCGGTGATGCGCTGGTTGAACCAAGCTCTCTTGGCCCCATAGTAATCTACAGGCACCTGGTTTATCTTCATTAAATCCTTCAAACCTATAGTACACATCGAAGGGAAAGGAGTGAAGAAGTGACTTGTTTCCAGTCTTTCTTATTCAAGGGTGAGTGTTCCTGCTCAGTACATTACAGTATAGTACACTGTACTGTACTATAATGTACTGTTCACTACAAATATTGTATTGTATTGTATTGTATTATTTTGCAAGTTTTACATTATAATTGTACTTTATTCCCTTTATACTATACACTGTACAGGTACTGTAATTCATCTTGAGTCTATGTTGTTAGTGATAGGGAAGTCTCCGTTTTCTCTGGTGGCTCGAACTCCCTCTTCTAATTCGGAATTTTCCCTCTCTTAAGTCGTATATAAGTCAGACTTCGGACATCTCGGAAAATCGGACTTCTCGGAAGTACTGTAGTCTCTCCCCAATTAGTCCGAGTTAGCGAGGGTTTACTGTACTGTATTGTATATATAAGTATTCTCCTTATACTGTAATATGTGTTTATTGGATGTATTTGGGGGGAAATTACTACTTTATGGGTGACCATCACCGTATTCGTAATTTTGCATTATCCGTCACGGCTTTGGCTCCTATACCACGGATAATTGAGAGATTACTGTATAGACATTTGCTAAGTGTTGGTGTGATTTATTACAGGTGAGAGAGGTGAGTGTTGGAGATGGTGGAGATAGTCCAACCCCGTCCCAACAGTCCGACTGGTCCACTGGGGTCCAACAAGGTACAGACAAGACCCCCTCCCCCTCCTCCACTACCACCACTACCACCCGTGACCCACTACCATCCTCCTCCTCCTCCACATGGGGGGCTGCCACCACTCCTGGGGACCCCACATGGACCCCCACCCCCACCTGGGTCAGTGGCTGGAAGAGTAAGCTGCCCCTACAGACAATTATGAGGCTCCTACAGGTCCTGGTGCCACAGGTGGAAAAAATCTGCATTGACAAGTAAGTCAAAAGGATCATACATTTACATTCAGCCCTTTTAGTATTGAGTACTGGTATCATTGTATTTTTGCTAGCACTAACTATTTCTATTTCATATTGTTTACAAAGTCGGTTGGGCTTGTGACCCACTACGCATATTAAAATCTACAGCAACAAAAAACAAACAAAAGGCCTCGGAATTAGACGGACGTATACTGTTGACGAACTTCGAACAAACGTGGACTGCTTAATTAATAAGCTGCGCAGCTATGGTATTTGAAAGTGCCCACCATGCGAAGGTATTCTCATTCATTCCAGACTAAAATCGTCAATTTACCATATACAGTATATAATTAATACTTATCCATATGCGCCTATTTTACTTTTAATATGAACATATGAACATTGGAAAGCAATAAAACAAGTGGTAACAGCAATTGGCTGGTGAAAATCGTATATTTTAGCCCCGCGGTCGTAATCCGACCTTTACCAGCGAGAGAAAAACACCCTCACTCTTTCTTGTCTCGGATGGTACTGAGCACAAGGGGAGCTCTCAGACTGGCTTAGAGGGTCGGAGATACACTCCTCCATCCACCCCCCTCTCTCCCACCCGTCCTCCTACGAAAATACTTGATAAATATCGGGAATAATAGGGAAAATACCCTGATATTTGAGGGGGGGGGGGGACACATGTGTAGGAGTGGTAGAAAGTAATGGAGGGGAATTATTTAACCTAATCACAAATTGAGTGCCACTGAGGTGTTTTAAAAGTTTTTTTTTAGGCCTTGGATCTTAAGAGTCTGGCCGCATTCGCCCAGTAGAACCTATTAACCCGGGAACTACGGGAAGACTCTTAAGAGTTCCCCCGGCGGACTGCGGGAAGACTCTTAAGAGTCAGAGAAAAAAAAAATCAACTTTAAACACCGAAAAAAAACAAAAAAACAAAAAAAAATTTGGGGGGGCCCCTGGGCCATGCAAAATATCACTCCTCTACCTCCCCTCCTTCCCCACTTTCCTCCCCTCCTTCAGTTATCACCTATTTTCCCTGTTATTCCCTTATTCTGAGGTATATTTTCGTGCTAACATTAGCGAGTTGCAAGCAGGGCATTGTCATCTCTGTTAGCAAGCGAGTGCAAGAGAGAGAGAGAGAGAGTATCGATCGACTGTGTCTCAGTGGCCTTGGGGGAAATTGGCGGGAAAGCAGGTTGCCTCACCCATACATTATATAACTCGCGGCCTGTATCTCCGATTTTGACCATCCAAACGCTGTTTTCACTCGTTTTATTGTTTCAGGTTAATACCTTTATAATCAACCCATAATAGGCGCGTATGGATAAGTATTAATGCTATTTATGGTAAAATGAATATTTTAGTGATGGAAACAGCTCAAATACGTCAGCACAGGGGGATGTTTCTAATTACCCCCATGCGCACTTCTTAGGTTAAGAGTCTTGCCGCAGTCCAGAGATTAAGGATTTCGACTTGGAATGTAAGAGGCATGAGTGAGGACACAAAAGAGAGAGAGAGGTTCTGGAAGTGTTAGTGAAGGCCAGGCTGGAAGACTGAGACCAAATGGAAGGGTAGATATGCGAGAGAATGGGAATGTGGAATAGGTGTGTGTGCTGGAGTGAACGAGAATGAGGGAGTGAAAGAAGGTGCATGTTTGTTTGTAAGTAACAAATGGAAGGAGCGTGACTATGGTTCTGTGGGTGCAAGGATTGTGTGGGTAAGAATGAAAGTAGGAATACAAATGTGGGTGGTTGTGTGTGTCTATGCTCCAACAGGATAAACCTGTAAGAGAGAAAGAGGAGTTCTGGGTGAATGTTGAGTCATGCCTGGATAAGTTTGGTAAGAGCGAAAGAATATTTCTGATTGGGGATATAAATGGGAAGGTGGGTGATGGTACAGTTGATCGGGTGGTGGGAGGGTGGGGTATACCATCAGAGGTAGATGGGATGGCAGTGCATTTGTGGATACATGTGTGGGGAGGAAGCTGTGGATAGCCAACACCTTCTTCCAACACAGAATGATACACAGGTACACATGGAAAGTGGAGTGAAGAAGGAAGAATGAGACAGTGGTGGAACGAAAGGCACTGATTGATTGTATATGTGTGGATGAATGAATGAAGAATTCTGTACTGGATGCTAGGGTGTATAAGGGTATTAGGGGGGGGGGGGTTGTCTGACCATTATGTAGTACAGTAGTAGCTAAAATTAGGATACAGAAGAAGTGTCTAAAGAGAGCTAGAGGGAGGCGAGAGGAAGGTGGAGAGGTTGCAGGAGGAGGAGATCAGGGAAGAGTTCAAGAGAGCAGTAGAGAGACGACTAGGTAGGTTTGACCTAGAGGGTATGGAGGAAGTGGAGGAGGTGAGCAAAGTGTTTATGGAAGAGATATGTGCAGCATGTGAGGAGGTATGTGAATTACGGAGAAGAGGTAAGGGAGTGAAGGGTACAGCATGGTGGACTGAAGAGGTAAAAATAGCAGTTGAAGACAAGAAGAAAGCGTATAGAGAGTGGTTGGGTAGTAGTGGGAACAAAGATTGGGAGAGACAGAAAAGAGCGAGGTACTTGTAGAAAAAGAGAGTGGTGAAGAGAGTAGCAAAGGAAAGTAAGAGAAGAGCAGATGAGGAATTTGGAAGGAATCTGAGTGTAAAGTGGAGGGAGTGTAAGAAACTGTTCTGGAAAGAGGTCAAGAAAGTTAGGGAGGGTAGCAAGGGAAATAGTAAGGGTGTGAATGATAAGAATGGGAGAATGCTAGCCGAGAAGCAAGAGAGAGTCGAGAGATGGAGAGAGTATGTCAACGAGTTGTTAAATGTAAGGAATGAAACACCAGCAAACATAGTTAGATGGGGTATGGGAGGGAGAAGAAGAGAAGTAGTGGAGGAGGAGGTGGGATCAGGAGGTCAGAAGTGTGTGAAGCCATGAACAAGGGGAAGATGATGTAAGCATCAGGAATAGATGGAGTGTGTGGGGAAATGCTGAGGTATATGGTGGTGAGATAGTGATCGAATGGGTATGGAAAATGTGTAAACTAGCATGGGAGAAGGGAAGTGTGCATGATGACTCAAAGAGAGGCATAATTATTCCCCCTGTATAAGGGTAAATAGGAAAGAAGAGTGTGTGGTAATCACCGGGGGATATGTCTTCTAAGTTAAGTAAGGAAGGTGTACAGTAGGGTAGTGATCGAGAGAGTAAGAGCGAGAACTAAGAAGTGAATAGGTGACGAACAGGGCGGGTTTAGGAAGGGAAGAGGATGTGTAGATCAGATATTTGCTCTGGAATGTGTTGTGGAGAAATATCTGAAGAAGCGACAAAAGTTGTATGCTGCCTTTATTGACTTGGAGAAGGCCTATGACAGAGTTGACAGAGAAGGTATGTGGAAAGTACTGAGAATATTTGGAGTAGATGGCAAGTTGCTGAAAGCAGTGAAGAGCATGTATGAGGGTGCAAAGGTGTCAGTGCGTGTGGAGAATGAACATAGCGAGTTCTTTGATCTGAATGTTGGGTTAAAGCAAGGGTGTGTGATGTCCCCATGGTTGTTCAATATATATATGGATGTAGTTATGAAAGAAATACAAGGAAGAGCAGTGGATGTTGGTGTACCGCTGATAAGGGAAGGAAACGAGTGGAAGTTGCCTGTACTGCTGTTTGCTAATAATACAGTTCTGATGAGCGATAGTGAATGGGAGTTGCAGGGTCTGGTAAATATGTTTGGAACAGTGTGTGAAAAAAGGAATCTGAAGGTAAATGCGGGGAAGAACAAGGTTATGGTCTTTGAAAGGACCACAAGTATCATCTAAGGTCCCCTTACTTTATAATTAACCACACCCAATGGTCAAAGAGTTATGACTTCTTACCTAAGTGACTAACACTGACCGAAGCCTTTCTTATTCGTTTAGAATCCAGTTCTACGTTACCCGGCGATCCGCGGCGGGCAAAAAGTGAATCAGCACCAGACTTTATTACAAAGATAGGTTTAGGTGAGCCCTCGGTTTCGCCGATGGCCGACGGAACAGGCTCCATTGCTAGAGTTAGAAGTGGCTGAAGAAAGTTTAGAGAGCTGCTGCCACTCCTGACCATGAGAGGGCTCTCACCCCACCTTAACCCATTCTGTACCAGTGAGGTATTTTTTAATTGATTTCAGCTACATTTAGACGATTTTGTGAAGCTTAGGAAAGATATAGGGTAGCTAAAAGGATTAATTGAGATAGTATGTAGCCTTTTAATGGGTAGACGTCCTTTCTAAGCTGAACAAAATTGTCTAATAGTTGCCACAATATAATGAAAAGTACAAAACCGATACAGAAGGGGTTAAAGGGAAGGTGCATACCTTGTGTGTTATGAGTGCGATGACCTATGCCTTGGAGACGTGGCCGGTTAAAGCGTAGGATATCGATAGAATAGAACGGAATGAGAAGAGAATGGTGAGATGGATGTGTGGGGTTAATCTCAGGGATGGGGTATCGAGCGAGGAATTAAGAAGGCGCCTGGGCATTAGGAGTGTCAGTGAAGTGATGCGCACTAGCCGACTTGGTTGGTTTGGACATGTGGAGAGAATGGATGATAGGAACTGGTTGAGGAAATGCCAGACAATTTCGTTGTCTATTCGTCCATCATTCATTCATTCATCCATTTCTTCATCCATTCATTCATTCCTGACATAAATCATTGGAGCTGCACATAGGGGTAGACCTAGAATGACATGGGATCAGGTACTCTGGTCCGATCTCAAAATAAAGAACTTGACAAGAAAGGCAGCCCTTGACAGGGCCGCCTGGAAAGCCGCCATTTAAGACGTGAGACTGTAACCACATTCCCTGTGGACAAAACGGTCTTTAAACTTGTATGTGTATGAGTAAGGTAAGAAAGATGAGAAAGCTGGCAAGGAAGAATTACCATCCCCAGGACACCAGCTCCTGACTGCCCTGGAGGCTATTTCTAGCACCTTTTCCCAAGGATTTCAAAGGATAGGATCCGATGACCTCGGTGCACCCAACCAGAACCAGCCGCAGGGGTGCACCTGATGCACGTTGTTGTACTTAAATTTCTAAGTTCAAGCACACTAATAAGGTGGGGGAATAATTCAACAGTTATTTGGGTTTTGTACACTTTATTTAAGAGCCCAAACTCCTAAGCTAATACGAGTCCAGTAACCAACTTCCTGTTCGGGTCGAAATGGGTTCAATACACGAATTGAATAGTTCGTCGACCCGCGATAGATAGTACTTTGGAACTCGAAAGCTCCCGTTACCACCTATTTGGATTTCCGCTATTCAGGTAATGACTCACTTCGACTTAGATCTATTGTAGGTTACCAGACTGAACTTATAATGTTTACCGTGCCCTCCGATGTCTAACTGCGAGACCAGGGCTTCTCTGACAAAAGACTATCATGTATAAATCTTAATCATAAATGCTACTACCTAAATATTATAACAATTACCGAGCCCCTGTATGTCTATTACTAAGACCAGGGCGTTACAAACATAAACCCTCCTAGTATAATATAATACCTGAATATATCACCGGTCCGTAGACCAGGGCGTTACAAACATAAACCCTCCTAGTATAATATAATACCTGAATATAATATAATACCTGAATATATCACCGGTCCGTAAACCACTTAATTCCCACGGACTATATCCTCTTTATCTCACAACCCCTTTTACAATTGGACGCGTGGTCCGTTACACCTGAACATAATTTCTCTTCACACCATATAATGTCTTATCCTTTATACAATACAGACCCGTAGGTCATTTAATTCTCCACGTAAGACACAATCTTTATCCTTTAACAATATTGAACGCTTAATCCGTTACCCTTATTCCCGGATACGTACATAACTTCTCTTAACGCAATAGATACGTCCTTACTTTAATACAAATTCCAAGATTCTACTTTAGGCTTTTTCTCTATTGCCGCTCAACCGACGGAATACCAATTAACAAGAATAGGTCGTCAGGGAGGGTTCTGTGGGGGCGCTCGGTTATGGCCTTGGAATTGCTCGGGGCCTTGGGGCTGTTCGGCCAGGCAGCTTGGGGAACAACAACAACAACAACAACAACAAGAATAGTGATTCAGTTTCCTTTACAACAATAAGATTTGTTAGTAGTCTTGGCAAATCCAACGTCAAGGCTATTAACCTAATTGCAATGACGACTTGTCTATTTTGACTGCTATGTCGTCATTCCAACCGCGGTTAAAAAAGAAAACTTCTAGAGTCTACTCCTTATCTTGCTCTAGGAGACGTTGTACATTAACCAAAACTACCACCGAAGGTGAAAAAAGCATAGAAGAGAAGAAAAAGGGGTTTACCTTAGTTACCGCTTAACCCTTAATTAGCGGCTCACCACTTAAGTCGAGTTAAAAAAAGCTGGACTAACTGGCGGCGCTCGACATAGGTCGAGTGGCAATTTCAGCACGTAATGTTGCTGAGAGAGAGAGACAAGTGGTGGCAGGAGACTAGCGAGCGTATGACTGCTCCAGACCACCGCGGCGAACCTACTGACACGAATCTCAGCTCCCTCCTCCCTCTCTCACTCGCTACATACTCAATTATATGGGGAAAGTACCGAATTACATGCTTTTTGCACTCGCGTTGCACGGTTATTGCAAGAAAACTATCCATCATACAAGGATCGTTATGGTGTCATTCGAAAGCTCTGTTCATGCCCTTTCAGGGATAGATACTTGTTTTACGTTCTGGGTCTTATTTAGGCATGAAAATGATCACGTAAACAGCCCTATTTTGGCTAAAAACACCCCGCTGGGCGGTACATATAAATAAACCGCATAGAAGGGTTAAGGCCCATCCCGTGTTCCGTCATGTGCAGATCCCTGTCGAACGTGCGCATGAGCGACCCTCTCTTGTTATAATTTTTTCATGCGCCTCCATTGATTGAGTCCGCTTTTGTTGTGCTCCTTCAATTCACCCTGTTTTAGGTTCGTTTCGGCTTATCTGGCCTTCTTTTTTTGTTAGACAGATGTTACGTGATCTAGGGCACACGTAAATGGGCTCCTAAGTGTGTAAAATGGAGACGCGTGTGGAAATAGCCTACCGAAGGTACGCCTGGCGTTCCTCGTGTATGTTTTTCATTCTTTCTCTTTTCATATTCTTTTTTCCTGTTAGTCTGGGCATAGTTTAGCTTTTAGCTTATTTTAGCCTAGCTCGTTTTCTCATTCAGGAATTGCTATGCCCCTATGAGTTTTCATTTTTTCATAGCCTAAGGTGTAACGTTGGTAAACAATCTGAGATTTCGATGGTGGCGGTGCTGTTTGTAGAGTTTGTGTCGGCCGCATTATTAGCGTTATTCCCGAGTCCCCCCTTTCGAGCCTTCACTGTGTCTCGAGGGCCTGGGCGACAGGTGGTTCGTGATAATCCAGGGGTACCCCAGGTTTTTTTTGCACCTGACACATTCTCTGCTCACGGCTAGGCCACCCTCTTTCTCACCAGTTTCGTTTACTGGTTTTTGTTTTCCCTTCCTGTTTCACCTCCATCCTTTCATAGTCTTTTTGCCCAATCCAGGGGTACCCCAGGGGGGCCCCTGTTTGTGCGAAACCACCCTCCCTGCCACTTCTCCTCATGGGCTTTGCTCTATCTCTGTGGGTTGGGTGGTTCCTGGGGGATGTGCCTCCTCTCCCCTGGTGTGTCTTCCTTGCCTCTCCATTTACCGGTTGAGTTAGGATCATATATCAAGGAAGACACTGCTCAGCTTGATGGCCATCCACGCTTGGAGTTCATAAGGAGATGACGCATTTTTGTGGCCTTTTTTGGTGTTCCCTAGACGCTCCTCTCGCTTTTTCGGCGCCGGACCATCTCGGCCGGTCCCGCAAATTTGCGGGAGCTCGATTCGGTTCTCTGGGACGTTTCGGCTCCCCGCAAATTTGCGGAGATCGCTGGGGGGTCCCGCGAAGATGCGGGAGGGTTGTGTCGGTACGGTTATGCCTCCATCGGCCCGCAAATTTGCGGTAATAGTTGGCTTTCACTGTTGACCTTTTTTATGTCATCTTGTTGCCTGCAACTATATTGGTGTGTGCACTTTACTGGTGTTATAGGCCTGCATGTAAGATGTTGAGTGGTGGTTAACACTTTCTCCATCTTTGCAGGTTCTGCTAGTGCTCTTCCACCTCGCCCACCCTACTCACCTACCTCTGTGCTCCCGGTTTAGGGTGAGTACGGATACCGGTTTGCATGTGTGTTCCTGTTTCCCCATGCTCATTCCCTGGTTCTTATTGGACATTCTCTACACTTACTCCGTCGACGTGCTGATTATGTTGTGTGTTCTTCCAGTGCAGGTAGGATGCCTTGCTTTCGCCATGGTTGTAGCTCTCCGTGCTTGGAGAGCCACAAGTCCTGCTTGCGCCACTCGCAATGTGTGTCCTCTACGGCCTACCTCCCTGCTCTGTGTGGCCCGTGTCTGGCCCTGGTGGATGTGGTGCACCATAGCCCTGGTTCCTCAGCGGCGGCAGTGGCCTCTGCTTCCTTTCAGTCGGTGTGGGCGATAGTCTCCCACCACGTTAGGACTGTGGGCCACCGTTCCCCGGCCTTTGTTGCCGACCGGATCCGCGTCGCCCTGGGTTTCCCTGACCCGACTGAAGGCCGTTCACCTGGCCCTCTCCCTGCTCGGGCCCTCTCCCCTGGGTCCCGCAGCCGGTCGTCACATCGTCGGGGGGATCCCCAGCTCCGTCCACGCTCTCGCTCGCCTCATCGCCCGTCCTCTACTGCCCCTCGTCGTCCTCCTGATCGCCTTGCCGCCGCCCGTCGCCCTCGTCATGGTTCTCGCCCTGAGGCCGGGGTTAGCGGCTCTGCCCCTGTGCGCCCTCCCCTGGCCTCTACGGATAGGGGCTCTACTCCCTTCCGCCCGCTTCCCCGGCCCAGACGACATCCTCTTACGTTGTCCTCTCCGCGCGCGGGTGTTCATGCTGTAGCTGGCCCTCTGCTCCCTCCTCCTACACTGTCCAGGAGGGTCCGCCAGGATGTAGTTGCTTCTCCTCCTCCTACTTCACCTGCTTCAGTGCCTATTCTTCCTTCACGGTCTCGTCCCACGGTGGTGGTCCCTCCCTCCTCCGCCTCGGTGTCGGGCCGCCCTGTTATCTCAGCCCCGGGGATCCTTGCTCTGTTTCCCCCCGCGGCTCCTTCTGACCTCCTTTCACCCGGCCAGCCTTCCCACTCCCGTCGTCCTGCTCCTCCTCCTTCTTCTCTCCCTGACTTCACTTACCGTCTCGCCAGGGGGGTACCCCTCCTCTTGGCTCGGTGGGGTTTAGCGAGGTTTCGGGGTCCCCTTTCTCAGGGGCTGCCGTGTCGCTGGAAGAGGGGGATGGTGCTGTTTCCCCCTCGGGCATTCGTGATCGGGGACGAGTCCCTCAGCGGCGACACAACCGTCGTCGCTCGCCTTCCTTGGGCCGCGATGCTGCTGGTTCGTGTCGTGGGTCTCGCCCCTGTGGGCCGACCAATCTTGGGGGGGGTCGCCTCTCTCGGATCGATTGTCGGCTATGCAGGGGTGGGTTGTGTCACGCATCGACGGGCGCTTGGAGTCGATGCAAGACTCTCTCTTCTCGCGCTTCTTGGCGGTGACACACCCTCAGCGCCTCACCCTACCTACCCCTGCTACGGTCCCCCTCCCTTCTGCAGGCCTACGCTCTGGTCAGACTTCAGCCGCCGGGACATCCTTCAGGATGTTCATTCCCTGGCTGTGTTGACGGGACTGTCCTCCTATGGGACAGGTTTGTGCGACGCCGGTACGCCTGGCTTAGCCATCGTGCTCGGTCGCCCTCTCCCATTGGGGGCCTGGTTTGCTGAGGCCTTCGACTTCGCCACCCGATCCGTTGACGGCTCTCCTTCAGTCCCTCCCCCGGAGTCATCCCTGCTTTTGCCTCCTCTTGTGTCTGTCGGCGGGTTGGACGCCACGTTCTGGTCCTGGATGCGCGCACCCGTTCTTGAACTTTGTTTTATTGCTTCCCCGTTCTTCTCTCACCCAGGTGCGTCCTCTGTCGACTAGGATTTTCCCTTGCGCCGGTGGGTGACGAACTTATTATCTTGTCTTTTTGGTTCCCTCCAGACATCTGTTCACCACCTGCGGCTTCTCGAGGCGTCTGCAACAGGCGATCTTCGCGAGGGTTTGGACCGCGTTCGGCGGATCCACCTTCGGCTCGCGGTGTCTTTGGTTCCCGAGCTGCAGGCGGTTTTGTGCGTGGCAACTCGGCAACGCCGGACGGTACGGTCCTCGTTCTGCCGGACAGCCCCCTTGGCTATTCGTCAGGGTTTGTTGTACTCTGCGCTATATACGTCGGGGATTTTTTGCGCAGGATGCTTGGGAACGCTACGCTTCTCTGTCGGCGGACCCTGCTTCCGACACGCAACGACGCGCTGTGTCGCGAGCGGGGTCTTCTCAGTCCCGTCCTTCTGCCGGTCCTCTTCGGGGTGCTGCTGCAAGTGCTGCCGCCATGCACGGGCGCAGGACAGGGACGTTGCAGGCCAGTGCGTCGGTTCCGCCTCGCACTTCTGTTCTTGCCCCCTTTCATCCCCGCCGTGTCGGGGCTGGCCGGCCTTCCTCTTCTGGCCGCCCTTCGACGGGGTCAGACCCGCGACGGCCAGGGGTAGGGGTGGCCCGCCCTTTTCGACGAAGTTGGGGGGGGGGGGGGGGGGGGTAGAGGAGGTCAACGTGGCGCTCATGATCGCAAGGACCGTACCGGGGGTACCTCCACGTCAAAACAATGTGTAGGTTCTCCGGGTCGGACTCCTTGTTCTCCTTCTCGCCTAGCCACCCGGGTCGCTCCCCTCCTCTCGGGAGCTCCCACAGGTTGTTTTCGCCCTTGCGCCCCTCGCTGGCCGCGAGGGACGTGGGGGCGGCAGATTGCGCGGATGGGTCTAACCTGGAGATGGAAGTCCAGACCCCCACTCCGCTCTTGTCACCGACGCCGGTCCTTCTCTTCGGAGGTGGCCCACGCGTGGCCGGACGGATTGCCGACGGACATTTGGCCGAACGGACATTTGGCCGAACGGACATTTGGCCGAACGGTTAGGTTAAGTTAGGTTAAGTTAGGTTAAATTAGGTTAGGTTAGGTTTGGTTAGGCTAGGTTAGGTTAGGTTAGGGTCTGTCGGCCAAATGTCCGTTCGGCCAAATGTCCGTCGGCAATCCGTCCGGGAGCCCACACGTGTTCACATCCGTGCACGAGCAGGGAATCGTCGAAGGGGTGACCGCCGGTCACCCGGTTTTCCTCTCCCGTATATTTCTGGTACTGAAGGAGTACTGCGACGCGATGCGACCGGTGGTGGATCTGTCGGCCCTCAATGGGGACATCGTGCACCCACGGTTTCGGATGCTGCCGGTACCCCAGGTACGCCTGGCCCTGCACCCTCTGTCGTGGGTAGTGTCGCTGGACCTCGAGGATGCGTCTTGGCTCGTTCCTCTCCGTCCTCAATTCCAGCGATTCTTGGCCGTTCAGACTTCCGATCGTGTGTTCCTGTTCGACTGACTTCCCTTCAGTCTCCACATCGCGCCGCAGATCTTCTCCAAACTGGTGGAGCAGGCTCTGGGTCCTCTCCTCAGGAGTGGGCTCCAGCTCCTGTTTTCCTTGGCCGATTGGTTGATAGTTTCCGGCGCCCTAGAACGGTGCGTACACGGCACCCTCACAGTCGTTCCCCGCGTCACGCAGTTAGGGTTCACCATCGATGTTCCCCAGTCACGCTTGACCCCGTCACGTGTCGTGCCGAGGGTCGGTCTCGAATGGGATTTGACCAGCGCTACGGTGACCCAGAGTCTGCCAAACGCGGTGAACCTTCGACGGAAGGTCTTCGCCGTGTTGCACGCGGTCTCCCGCCCGGGGAGGCTCTGGGACTCGTTGGTGGGTTCGCTGAATTGGGCCGCTCTGCCCATTCCCTTAGGGCGACTCAGGCTACGCCGCCTCCTCCTCATGGGCACCGAGGTGTTTCCGTTGACCCCTATGGATCGGTTCCTGCCGATCCCGCGTACCATTCGCAGACACTTCGGACACTGGGTTGCTCGGGGCACGCTCTCTGCGGCTGTGCCCTGGACCGCCCCCCCGCCGACGATCTGGGTAGCCGCAGATGCGTCGAGCGAGGTAGGGTGGGGTTACCAATCTAACCTGGGACTTCAACATCACGGCAGATGGGTGGGCCACACACGCCTACCAATACATGCCCTAGAACTGTTGGTTCCTTTGTTCTTCCTGAGGGACCACGCGCTGGCCCTTCGGGGACAGTCGGTGGCCTTCGGGATGGACAGTCAGACTGCTGTCCACTGTCTCCACAAGCAGGGGTCCTCCGGGTCGTTGTCTCTGTTGGGGATCTCGGTGACGTTGTTCTTCCCCAAGAACCGCCAGTTGCCTCAGTACCTATCCCTCCGGCCTCGCACTCTGGAGGGGGGTCCGGACGCTTTCCTGGTAGACTGGAACAGGTGGCAATCGCTATACATATTTCCGCCACCAGCCGCGCTGTTGATGTGCAATGTCCTCGCGAGGCTGCGGCTGTACCGCGGCAGAGTCTGGCTAATCGCGCCTCTGTGGCCGGCACAGGCTTGGTACGCCCAGTTGACGCGGTGGTGCCCGAGTCCGGTCCCTCTACCTGTCTCCGACTTCCACTTGAGCCAGGTTGGAGACCTGCGGACCTCGTTG
Organism: Paralithodes platypus; assembly: GCA_032716605.1. Taxonomy (NCBI): domain Eukaryota; kingdom Metazoa; phylum Arthropoda; class Malacostraca; order Decapoda; family Lithodidae; genus Paralithodes; species Paralithodes platypus. The sequence goes on from CM064500.1 coordinate 1,865,071, forward strand.
GCCTTCGCATCGTGGATTTTCATGAGGCACGGTGGCTCCCAGTCCACGGACGGGACCTGCCGGACTTCCTGAAGCGTTCCTGGACGACTTTGCCTTGGGGGACTTACGGGTCCCCCTGGTGGTCTTTTCCTAGGTGGATACAGGACACTCGCCAGACAGTTAGCTCTCCTTCCCTCTTCCTCCACTCCTGGTTTCACCTCTTCCGTACACATCACTTTCAAGTCGACGCTATACGTCACCGCTTGTCTGCCGTCCGGGAGGTCTTTGAGTCCGTCACTGGGCTGGTCGTTCCGCCGAAGGGGCTGGATTCCTTCATGACGGCTGCCTTCCGGGAACGGCCGCCTCCGCGCCAGACCCCTCCACAGTGGGATCTGTGGCGGGCTCTGGACCTTCTGGCTTCACACACGTATACGCGGGCCACTACACCGGTTCCGTTGCTCGGGCGTACACTCTTCCTTGTCGCTCTGGCCTCTGGGGATGGGGTGTCTGCACTAGCAGCCTTGTCACGGTCCCAGGAACGCGTGCGATTCTCCCCGTCCTTGAATGTCGTCACGTTAGCCCCCTCCCCTCATTTTTGTTGCCACGAATGAGAGGGAGACCCACGTTTTCCAGCCTTTCACCGTCCAGGCTTTCCAGCGTGGGCATACTCGCCATATGTTGTGCCCGGTGTCGGCCTTGCACTCCTCTGTTGCGTCTGTGGCGCCGCCTTCGGGTACTGCTGTGTGGGTGTCTCCTCGGACAGGTGGGAGGCTCTCGAAGGTGCAGATAGGACGCCACATTTGTCGGCCCATTCGTGCCAGTCACCCTGTTTGTAGGGGTTCTGCGCTCGATGTGCGATCCTTTGCTGCCTCCTTCCGGTTCCTGCGAAGTCGATCCTTACCTGACATCGCCTCAGCGGTTTTGTGGTCTTCTATCAATTCCTTCATCTCCTCCTACCTCTCCATGTCCAGTATTCGGCCCCCTCGGCCGGTGATAGCTCTCGGGAGTCGTGTTTCCTAGAGCTCTGGCGAAGATATCTGGTCTTCCCCCCTTGTCCCTCTTTCTTTTACTTTGTTTTCTTTGAAAAAGGGGGGGAGTATGGGTTTGCAACACTTGATTGCAAGTTTGGGATTATGTATTATGTATACAGTACATAAGTGTTTTTTACCAAATTGAAAATTGTGTTTTGTTATTGTGTTCAATGTTTTTGTTGGTTTTGGAAGAAAAGGGATTTTGGGTACAGTACTTTTTTGGTTTAAGACAAGTCTATGTTTTTGCATTACTATGAATGACGGGCACATGTTAAAACTGTTCTTTTTAGCTACTCCTCAGTTTTTCACTCTTTTATTGAACTCTCTTGTTTAAATTGTGTTTCTTTGTCATTCATAATTTTGTTCTATGCATTGTTTTTTTTTGGTATGTTGGGCTTGGATGTCCTCCTCCTATTTGTTATGCAGCCTTGACGTTGGATTTGCCAAGACTACTAACAAATTGGGAGGTTTGACGTACCTCCCAACCTACCAAATAGGAAAACCTACTATTTGGTAGTAGTCTTGGAAAATCCAACGTACATAATACCCTCCCTCACGCCGGACCCCTGCCCATCCGCGTTCTTCTGCTGACGTGAGATGTGATAACAAGAGAGGGTCGCTCATGCGCACGTTCGACAGGGATCTGCACATGACGGAACACGGGATGGGCCTTAAGCGGTAACTAAGGTAAACCCCTTTTTCTTCTCTTCTATGCTTTTTTCACCTTCGGTGGTAGTTTTGGTTAATGTACAACGTCTCCTAGAGCAAGATAAGGAGTAGACTCTAGACGTTTTCTTTTTAACCGCGGTTGGAATGACGACATAGCAGTCAAAATAGACAAGTCGTCATTGCAATTAGGTTAATAGCCTTGACGTTGGATTTTCCAAGACTACTACCAAATAGTAGGTTTTCCTATTTGGTAGGTTGGGAGGTACGTCAAACCTCCCAATATGGTACAATTCTCGGACTAGTGTCCTTCACATTCGGACTGGTGTCCTTCCTATATATATTTCCCTAAGCTGAAGCTAATCTATCTGCAACTATCTTTTATTCCCACTGAACCTTATAGTTGCTTAACTATTTCAAATCTCAATCCCTCTTACGTTAATTAAATCTCTTCCTATAAGATCCTATCTATTTGGTAGCTAATGGCATGGAGCCTTCTCTATCAATAACCACTAATACTCTGTGAACAAATCATCCTTTTATTTTGTTTCATAAGTCTAGTCTATTTCTCTTTAGTTTGTTCTATAAGAACACATTAATTATTTAAGAGGAACCACTGGGTTTGTCAACATTATCTCTCTCTTTCTCTTTATCTCCTGCGGGCCCAATATGGGTCCTTGATAAAATAGATTAATGTGCTTGCTGCCACACAGGATCAATTACCACCTCAGGGCTGGCCAGTAGTGGTTCTGGAAACAGTCACTCCCATCTACTACCTGTTGCCCCTCTTGAATTGCTTGGGCTACAGGTGTGTAAACCAGCAATGTGACAACAGGCGGAGGGATACTGAAGGTGTAATCTCCTCGTAGGTGAGAGTGAGGCCAGGCCCGAGGGAGTATTCACGGGAACTGTTGAGGTGGGCTGGAAGGCTGTAGTAGGGTAAGCCAAGTTTCCTGAAGTGCCCGGGGAAGAGAGAGAGGCTGGGCTGTGGCTAGTTGCCCCAGTGGTGCCCATTGCTTGAGTGAGGCCGGGGCTCCTCCCCCCCACCCCTTTGATATAGGCCTGCCGCCCGGCACGAGGCATGCCTTGGGGCGTTGTGATTGGCTGGCTCGCACGCGCGGCTAGCTGCTGCTTGGCACGCGCGAGCTGCACATTTAACTTTGTCTCCTCGGCTTCTTTCTCTCCCAGGAAGTCGATTGCAATTGTCTTTTAGTGGCTTACGGGAGTATAGGGCTGGCACTGAGTTATTTAACATATTGCAATCCGAAGGGACGGCCTGTGGAGAGAGCCAGAGCGAGTTTTTGGACGAGGCTGTACGGGCATATTTCGGCTCCGACAATGGAGCCTTTTGATTGGCGGAGCGAGGAGGTGTGTAGACTAGGAAGTCATGCCCGGAATGTCAACATTATCTGGCCAAAAGGCTCGGTCAAAAGGAGCATGCTGATTGGCCGGCCGTCTTTCTACTTTACACGTACACGGCACTACTACTGGCCAGCCTCGGCAGTGACCTACCAAGGCAGCGCCAATAGCAAGGTTTATTAATTAGTTTTGGCTGTAGGTCCACAACTCTACCACCATCCCCCCTATTAGTCGCTTTGCATGACACTCACTAGGATGCGGGTAGCATATTACGGGTTTGACAACACAAAGGGAAATGAAGGAAAACCTTATATTTAGTAGTGGTTCCGTAGTCAATGCTGTGAGAGCCTATATGTAATATATGGCCTTGGCCGGGTCCCATAGGACCCGGTTTTACCTTATTACTGTCGGCCAAGAACCATAAACTTCCTAGGGGGTACCCTAAATATTTCCTAAGGTACGTCATTGTTGCGGATGCCACTATGAAGGAAATAAAATACTATATTAAAACCTAATATTTAGTAGTGGCCCCGGTATCATTGACAATATGCCTTAAACAGTAATGGCACTCTTTGAACCCCAGAGTCAGCTGTTCAAATCACCTGCCCCGGAGTGCAAGAGACCAAACATCGTAAGTGTACGCTCATGATCACTTACGGAATCGTCCTTATGAAGCGGATGCCAACTACAAAAAAAAAAAAAAAATAAAAAAATAATAAAAAAAAAAAATTAGAACTACTAATCTGCTATGCTTCCCATCGTGTGGATGTTGATAGCGTGGGTTCGCCCCGAGGCGCTGATGTGCCATTCCTCCTTCACTGACATATCAACATCAGATAGAAACATCAGAACGAATGGGAAGGAGATGGAAGGGAGGGCCGGAATTGTCAATGATTCCGGGGCCACTACTAAATATTAGGTTTTCATTCTTCCCTTCGGGACTCAAACCTATAATTTATTAGTGGCCCCTCCATCATTGACGATATGCCTGATATCACAAGTCTGGAGGGGGACATTCGTAAGAAATATCAAACCACTAATAAAACAACAATGGGATGATAATAAACCCAGATTATAGGTTTGAGTCCCGGAGGGAAGAAGGAAAACCTAATATTTAGTAGTGGCCCCGAAATCATTGACGATATGCCTATTAATATACACTCGACCCTCGGTTTAACGGACCTCGATACAACGGATTTCGGATTTAACGGACTCCTTCTGTAGGCGGACAATCCATCTGGACCGGACCAAATGTCCGGTGCTGGATAATTTGTCCACTAAGTGGCAGGGCGAGTGACTCTTAGGCCTAGGCCTAGGCTATAGATACTCACAAAACCTCAACTGAGCTGCTTGGATAACGAGAATATCCCAGGTATATTTAATAAACGTAATATTCGTCTTCTACACACGCCTCACCATCTACAGTATGCTACTATGTGCTAGAAATCGTGCCCCCTCGCCATGAACCTTAAGTCTTGTACTACTTGTGCAGTTATCTGGGGGCTATGCACAGTGTCCCTGTGGACACTGTGCATCATTGTGAAGAAGAAGAGAAGAAGAATAAACTTATATTAACCAAGTAATCTTGACCAAACCGATTCATATCTCTTGTGTAATGCTTTGTTTACACTTTACTGGTCTGACGAACGATCCGCGACACACACACACACACACACACACCAGCTGACTCGAGATGAAGCGGTCCACAGGCTCCAGCTGATTTCTACTTACATGGTTGCAGGCGGGAGTGAGCTATAATCTATCTCTTATTCATATGTAAAGGGGACTCCAGGGATAAGGATGGTGATAAAAAACAAGTAAACTTCGGCTGGCAAGTGGGAAATTAGTGACTAATACTAGAGGGTGTGAGTGAATCATCGGAAGAGACCGCACAATATTGTTGTTTCGGCGCGGGAAGTTCTCGGCTCAGTATGGTGGGTAAAAGTATATGTCCAATGTAAGTGTGTTACCCAGCACAAGAGGCAAGATATTTGGTTCCAGCTGCAAGAGGAAATAGGTGGGGAAGATGGTTAATGAAGGTGACGAGGGGGCTGAGGAAGAGAGGGGTTATAAAGGCGGGGGTGTCGAATCGGAGGGAGAGCCGGATTTTCCCGGTTTCATGAAAACATGGACGGCAGAGGACACTGGAAAATTTTGCTACATGTTATTGAACAAAATCAAGAATTTGGAGGACCGAGTGACCGGCTTGGAGATAGTTAAGAAGGAAATTGTTACAGAGAATGGTGAGTTGAAGAACAGGTTGGAGTTAGTGGAGAGAGAAAAGGCAGTGATAATGACTAGGCTAGACACCAGTATCTCTGAAGGTAAAAATGCTTGGGGCATGACTAGAGACCAAGTGGTAAAAGATTTAGACAGTGTAAGGACGGCAAACAGTGACGAATTCAGGAAGATAATTGATGAACAGAAACAGCAAGATGTTAGGATAAAGGACCAGGTAAAAAGTATGGTTAAGCAAGGCATCCACGAAAACTCTCAGGCCATCCAGGAAGAAAGTCGTAGGGCTAACTGCCTCATCATATCAGGGGTGGAAGAAAAGGAGGAACTAGACTGGACAAAACGAAGAGAGAAGGATGAAGGTCGCATCAACAAGATTCTGGAATCTATTAAGGATGAGGAGGACACCTGGAAGGAGGAAATATCAGACATGTTTAGGCTGGGAAAATATACAAAGGAATACAATAGACTGGTAAAAATCGAATTTAAGTCAAGAAGGACATGTGATGAAATCATGGCAGTACTAGGCGAAAAGGGTTAGAGGGTAGGGACAAAATCTACATCAGGCGGGACATACCAGAAGAAGAGAGAAAGAAGGAGGCTGAACTAAGGAAAACCGCCAAAGAGGAAAATAGCAAGAGGACAGAACAAGAAAAGAATAACAACAAATTACGGAGTAAGAAAGGGGAAGATTATGAAACTTTCGGTAAAGAGAAACTAAAAGAAAAAGAGGGTAGGGAACAGACCGCCGCAGATAAGGCACTTGGAGCAGGTAATGGGGGACTAGAAAGTATAAGGATTCTATATAGCAATGTCGATGGGCTAATCTCTAAGAAATTAGAACTAACAGACTTACTCAATACTAAGAAACCAGAAATATTATGTCTCACTGAGACAAAACTAAGAGAGGAACTTGATATAAATCTGCTAGGATGGTCTGAATACAGGATTTGGAGGAGGGACAGAAAATTTCGACATGGAGGTGGAGTGTACATCCTTACTAGGAAAGATTTGATTGTGTCTGAGATAAAACTGGTAACTTCAACAGCAGAAGTTTTAGCAATAGAGATTGGTGGAAACGAAAAAATAGTGGTGATAGTAGCGTATGTACCTCCCAAGACGAAGACATGGGGTAAGGAGGAGCATAGCCTAATGCGTAAGGAAACAATTAGTGTGCTAGGAAATATCTTGGCTTCAAAGAATGAAATAGTCATGTGTGGGGACTTTATCTGCAAGGAAGTGAATTGGGAAGAACTTGAACCCGGAGCAGGGGAGGAAAGTTGGGGCTATGAATTTTTAAGTATGGCCATGGAAAATTCTATATACCAACATGTAAAAGAGTCAACAAGAGTAAGGGGAAGTGATCAACCAGCTAGATTGGACCTTCTCTTCACAAGAAGGGAGGAGGAGGTTCAAAGTATTCAGTACCTATGCCCACTAGGAAAAAGCGACCATGCAGTTCTCGACATAGACCTACTATTGAAGCATAATCTACCCAAGGAAAGGGAAAAGCACAAGGAAAATCACTGGATGTATTCCAGAACCGATTTCGCAGGACTACGGGATTTTTTCAAGTCACAAAATTGGGATCAGGTGTTATCTGAAAGTGAGGTAGACAAAAACTCAAGGCATTCATGGAGATCTATGATACTGGTATAAAAACTTTTGTCCCAAAGTACATTAATAACAGAAAAAAAGGAAATCGCAAAGAATGGTTTAATCGCGAATGTAGGCAAGCACAGGAAGCAAAAAAACAAAGCCTGGAAAAAGATGAGAAACTGGGATTCGGAAGATAACAGGCAAAAGTATAAAGAGGAGAGAAACAATTTCACAGAAATGAGGAGGAGGTCAGAGGCAAACCATGAGAAAAGGATAGTGGAGAACTATGAAAAGAATCCAAAAATGTTTTTCCAAGTTTGTAAACGGCAAAAGGAAGATAAAAGCCACAATCGTAAAGATTAAAAGTGGAAACAGAATCATAGAAGAGGATACAGAAATTGCGGAAGAACTAAATAGAAATTTTGCATCAGTATTTACAAAAGAAGGAGAATTCATTGCACCAGAAACCAATGAGATAGGTACAGAGGAAATGCCGGAAGTCACATTTAACAGAGCAGAGCTCATAGACGTAATGAGTAAGGTGGATCCAAACAAAGCCGCCGGACCGGACGGAGTATCAGGCTGGATTATTAAAGAAAATGCCAAGGAACTGAGTATACCATTATATGATATAATGACCAAATCATTGGACACGGGGATAGTACCTACAGAATGGAAAAGAGCAAACATTATTCCTATATTTAAGGGAGGAAGCAGAGATAAACCACTGAACTATAGACCTGTATCACTATTGAGCATCCTCATGAAGATTCTGGAAGGATTAATAAGGGACAAATGGGTGAACTACCTGGAATCCAAAAGATTAATTACTGACCGACAATTTGGATTCAGAGGAGGCAGATCATGTGTAAGCAACTTGTTGAGTTTTTACTCTAGAGTAATAGACACAGTGGACCAGAGGGAAGGATGGGTAGACTGTGCCTACCTAGACTTTAAAAAGGCATTTGGCAAAGTTCCACACAAGAGATTGCTGTGGAAATTAAAACATGAGGGAAAAGTAGGAGACAAACTGCTGAAATGGATGGAGAGCTAACTTAGTGGAAGACAGATGAGAACAACAGTAAGGGGGAAATTGTCAAACTGGACTCAAATTACGAGTGGAGTACCACAAGGATCTGTCCTAGCCCCAATCATGTTTCTAATATTTGTAAATGACTTACCTGAGGGACTAACAAGCTACATGAGCATGTTTGCGGACGATGCTAAGCTGCTTAAAACTATCAGAACCCAGGAGGATTGCCTTGAGCTCCAAGCAGATTTACAAAAGATCCATGAATGGAGCATCGAATGGAATATGGAGTTCAATGCAGGGAAATGTAAGACTCTAGAAATGGGTAAAAGCAAGTACAGACCTAGAAAAGATTATAAACTAGGAAACGAAGTGATTCCCAAAGCAGAAAAAAAAAAAATTGGGAATAGAATTTAAGGATAACATGTCTCCAGAAAGCCACGTAAATAAGATAGTGAGAGAATCACTAGCACTATTGGCAAATATCAGGATGTCTTTCAATTATCTTAATGAAAACGCCATGAAACAAATAATAACGGCAATAATAAGACCCAGGATGGAATATGCATCTGTAGTGTGGTCCCCTCACATGAAGAAACATATCCACAAAATTGAGAGGGTACAGAGAGCAGCTACGAGGATGATCTCAGGTTTGGAAAATTTGGAGTACCAAGAGAGGCTCGAGAGATTGAATCTACCTACACTGGAACAGAGAAGGAAACGAGGACAGCAAATTCAGATATACAAATGTGTTAGAGATAATTATTGACAAAATTGACCAAGAAAACTTCATAGAGAGGGATGGAGGTGAGAGAACAAGAGGTCACAGCTACAAACTGAAAGTGCCTAATAGTAAATCTGATCTGAAAAGTAGAAGATTTCCTACCAACTCGATTAGTGGGTGGAACAAATTGCCAGCCGAAGTAGTGTCTGCACCATCAGTGCATAGTTTCAAAGCACGGTATGACAAACATATCTTAGGAGGCGGGAATTAACGAGCATGCTCACTCCCGCAAATACAACTAGTGTAAGTACACACACACACACACACACTGACCACGGGTCCAAAACTACTTTTATTATTAGCTAGCCAGACCAAGAAATGGTCTAACCTAGCTTAGATAATATATCAGGAGGCAAAAATAACTTTTACCTTGTGAATGGTGAAGACTAGAATGTTCTACACTTTACTGGTCTGACACACACACACACAGTGACCACGGGTCCAAAACTACTTTTATTTATTTTGCTCAATCGAAAAACACTTGATATACAGGTAGAACATTCTAGTCTTCACCATTCACAAGGTAAAAGTTATTTTTGCCTCCTGATGTATTATCTAAGCTAGGTTAGACCATTTCTTGGTCTGGCTAGCTAATATTAAAAGTAGTTTTGGACCTGTGGTCACTATGTGTGTGTGTGTGTGTGTGTGTGTGTGTGTGTGTGTGTGTGTGTGTGTGTCGTTCGTCAGACCAGTAAAGTGTAAACAAAGCATTACACAAGAGATATGAATCTATTTGGTCAAGATTACTTGGTTAATATAAGTTTATTATATATACTGTACCTGGGATATTCTCGCTATCCAAGCAGCTCATTTGAGGTTTTGTGAGTATCTATAGCCTAGGCCTAGGCCTATTAATAGATTTCCGCCCCCCTTATATGAATACAATACCCAGCAACGGATTTCCGGCCCCCTTATATGAATACAATACCCAGCAACGGATTTCCGGCCCCCTTATATGAATACAATACCCAGCAACGGATTTCCGGCCCCCTTAGAATACAATACAGCAACGGATTTCCGGCCCCCCTTATATGAATTACAATACCCAGCAACGGATTTCCGGCCCCCTTATATGAATACAATACACAGCAACGGATTTCCGCCCCCCTTATATGAATACAATACCCAGCAACGGAATTCCGGCCCCCTTATATGAATACAATACCCAGCAATGGATTTCCGGCCCCTTATATGAATACAATACCCAGCAACGGATTTCCGGCCCCCTTATATGAATACAATACCCAGCAACGGATTTCCGCCCCCCTTATATGAATACAATACCCAGCAACGGATTTCCGGCCCCCTTATATGAATACAATACCCAGCAACGGATTTCCGGCCCCCTTATATGAATACAATACACAGCAACGGATTTCCGGCCCCCTTATATGAATACAATACCCAGCAACGGATTTCCGGCCCCCTTATATGAATACAATACCCAGCAACGGATTTCCGCCCCCCTTATATGAATACAATACCCAGCAACGGATTTCCGGCCCCCTTATATGAATACAATACCCAGCAACGGATTTCCGGCCCCCTTATATGAATACAATACCAGCAACGGACTTCTTCATGCAACGGACTAGTAACGGTCCCATTTAGTCCGTTAAATCGAGGTTCGAGTGTAATAGCCTCCTTTCAAACACCTGCGGGTAGCCAGTTTGAAACTCCCGCCGCTGGGAAAAGGAGTACTACCTCATAAGTGTAACGCTACTTCTCTTATGGAATCGTCTTATAATTGGGGTACACACTATGAAAAAACTTCGTAAAAAAATAAAAAATAAAAATAAACTCAAAACTAGTTTTGCTACAGCTTTCCATCTCGTGGATTTCTTGTGCGTGTCTTCTCGCCCAGACAGTGGCAACCGAAACGCCATATTTCTTCCTTCACTGATATATTAAGACAAAACTCAAGACATCAAACGAATGGGAAGGGGATGGAAGGGAGGGCCCTACATCGTCAATTATTTCGGGGCCACTACTAAATATTAGGTTTTCATTCTTCCCTCCGGGACTCAAACCTATAATTTATTAGTGGCCCCTCCATCATATCATTGACGATATGCCTGATATCTCAAAACTGGAGGGGGACATTCGTAATAATATCAAACCACTAATAATCAGAGCTGGGCACTTCCTCATACACTTGCACAAAACGCCAATTTCGAAATGGCGAAAGTGTCATTTTGGTTGCGCACTTGCGTTGGCGGCAAAACGGCCGCCTATCTGCGCATTTGTAGGTCTGAAAGTTACCTCCATGTTGCTAAGCTTGAGTTCGCAAAATTTGGTTTCCACCACCTGTGGTAAACACGGCCCCGCGGCCCCCGCTAAAAACCAAGCCAATTACTTCTTGTTGTGCGGGAATCTAGTGCACCTTCTATATTTCGTGATTTTTCGTATGTGATTTGATGTGTGAAAATGCTAAGGAAGACATGATAATAAAGATTACTTAACCCTCTCACGTCCTGACGCAATTTTTGAGCCTATTAGGGATACTTTAAAGCCTTTGTTACCGTCAGGAGTATTTATAAACCTTTAGTTTATTTACTTCAACCTCTGCAGTTGTCTTTGAGTTATCTGTGGGCAGAAAACTAATTTTGGAGAGGTAATTATAAGAGTGAGAGTAATCTATTTCTTATTGCTAATCTGGCAACCTCTGCGTCATAAGGATGTGAGAGGGTTAATAAATATTGCTTAAATGTAAACATAAATATTTGAAGACCTGGAGAGATTCGATCGATCGACTGCGCAACTCTCACAAATCATAATCGAATCCACTCTTGAGCCAATATATTTTAATTATCAATAGTCTAGGTTATTTATTTTTGGATATGGATATTGTCAAAATATCATGAATACTGAGATGTAGAGAGCTGAGTTACGATAAAGTTGAATATTAGATGAAATATGCGAAAACCCTGTAATTAGGATAGCCTATGTATTGTTATTGTTTAACACACGTATTTGTGACCACATGATAGGCGTCGTCTTTATTTGTGATTAGATAGGATATTTGAAAATCCTCATGGTGTATTTGAAGTGAATAGTACATTAGTCGTAAGAGGCGACTAAAGAGGTTGGGTCGGTGGGCTTGCGACCCCCACACGGAAAAACTACCTAAGCAAAGAAAAACGGACGAACAGCCTCGGATGCGGACGTAACCTATGTTGACGAACCACGACCAACTAAGGACATTCCTTCGGACATTCTGAGAATGGCTACATGGAATGTTAGTGGCATGAATGATGGCACAAAAGAGAGAGAGGTTCTGGAAGTGCTAGTGAATGCCAGGCTGGATGTATGTGGAATGACAGAGACCAAATGGAAAGGTTCAGATGTGAGAGAGTGGGAGTGTGGAATGGGTGTGTGTGCTGGAGTGAGTGAAGGAACAGCGAGAGAAGGTGTGTGTTTGTTTGTAAGTAGCAAATGGAAAGAATGTGTAGAGAGTATGGGTCTGTGGGTTCAAGGATTGTGTGGGTGAGAATGAAAGTAGGAATACAAACGTGGGTGATTGTGTGTGTGTATGCCCCGACAGAGGATAAACTTGAAAGAAAGAAAGAGGAGTTCTGGATGAATGTGGAGGCGTGCCTGGAGAAGTTTGACAAGAACGAAAGAATATTTCTGATTGGGGATATGAATGGTAAGGTGGGTGATAGGAAAGTTGAGGGAGTGGTGGGAGGGTTGGGGGTATCATCAGAGGTGAATGGGAATGGTAGGGCACTTGTGGGCGTATGTGTGGGGAGGAGGCTGTGGATAGCTAACACCTTCTTCCGGCACAGAATGATCCACAGGTACACGTAGAAACGGGTGTGGACGATGGAGGATGAGACAGTGGTGGAACGAAAGTCATTGATTGATTATGTATGTGTGGATAAACGAATGAAGAAATCTGTGATGGATGCTAGGGTGTATAGGGGTATTGGAGGGGGTCTGTCTGATCATTATGTAGTGGTAGCTAAGGTTAGGATACAAAAGAAGTGGGTGAGGAGAGCTGGAGGGAGGCGAGAGGAGGGTGGAATGGTGAGGAGGGTGGAGAGGTTGCAGGAGGAGGAAGTCAGGGAGGAGTACAGGAGAGCAGTGGAAAGACGACTAGGTGGGTTCGACCTGGAAGTTATGGAGGAAGTGGAGGAGATGAGCAAGGTGTTTAAGGATGAGATCTGTGCAGCATGTGAGGAGGTGTCTGGAGTGAGGAGAAAAGGGAGGTGAGTGAAAGGTACAGCATGGTGGACAGAAGAGGTAAGAATAGCTGTGGAAGAAAAGAAGAAAGCATATAGAGAGTGGTTGGGTAGTAGAGGGAATGAAGATTTCGAGAGACAGAAACGAGCGAGGTATGTGGAGAGTAAGAGGGTGGTGAAGAGAGTAGTGAAGGAAAGTAAGAGAAGAGTAGATGAGGAATTTGGAAGGAATCTGAGTGTAAAATGGAGGGAGAGTAAGAAACTTCTGGAAAGAAGTCAAGAAAGTTAGGGAAGGTAGCAAGGGAAACAGTAAGGGTGTGAAAGATAAGAATGGGAGAATGCTAGCCGAGAAGCAAGAGAGAGTCGAAAGATGGAGGGAGTACTTCAATGAGTTGCTGAATGTAAGGAATGAAGAGCCAGCAAACATAGCTGGATATGGTATGGGAGTACAAAGGAGTACAACGGAAATCAAGCAACAACATATCTAGTGACCCTTCTAGGTTGCTTGTCCTCCAAAACACTGAGGATCAAGTGTCCAAACAGTGGTTTAGAGTGGGTAAGGGAACATTGGAAAGGGAATTACTGCCCTGGAACTAATGTCCGTGGCAGGATTAGGAAGTTAGTAGGGGACAGATGGGTTTGTAACTGAGGGGGGGATAAAATAAAGTTATTCATTTACAAACGCAGTCAGTCGCGGGTTTGATGCGAGATATTTGTCTAGGCGGAGTTTAAATGAATCAACGGTGATGCAGTCTATAACGTTTCGGGGAAGCCCATTCCACAAGTTGACAACTCGATTGAAGAAGAAATTCTTAGATTCGTGTGAGTTAAAAGATTTACCAATAATTTTGCAACCGTTTCCCCGTGTGTAATTAGATTGGTCGATAGTGAAGTACTTACTACAGTTCATATTGTCGATGCATTTGATGATTTTGAACACTTGAATTAAGTCACCTCTTAATCTGCGCTGGGTTAAAGGAAATAGATTTAATTCTCTAAGACGCTCTTCGTATGGTTTGTTCTTTAGGCTAGGTATCATTTTGGTAACTCTACGTTGAACTCGTTCTAGCTTGTTTATATCTTTTTGGTAATAAGGGCACCAGGATTGAACGCAGTATTCCAGAAGAGGGCGGACTAAGGAATTGTAAAGGGTTAGGATAACTTCTTTGGATTGATGCTCAAATGACCTGCCTATAAAGCCAATTATTTTGTTTGCCTTCTTAACAACTTCTGAACATTGTTGACTCGGTTTTAGGTTACTCGATATTGTTACTCCCAGATCGGTTTCTCTGTTTACATTCTTAAGCTGAGTGCCATTCATCGAATAGTTTGCTTTCTCATTTAGGTATCCGATATGTAGTACTTTACATTTATCCGCATTGAAACTCATTTGCCAAATTTGGGCCCAACATGACAATTTATCTAGATTGTGTTGCATATCGTCAACTTGTTCTTTTGAGAGTACGCTATTTGCAATTTTTGTATCGTCAGCAAATTTTGAGATTGTACAGGTGAGACCCTCATCTATGTCGTTGATGTAAATTAGAAAGAGAATTGGTCCTAGTACCGATCCCTGGGGTACCCCGCTACTTACATTGGTCCATTTAGATGCCTTACCGTTTATGACTACTCTTTGCTTTCTGTCGCTGAGCCAATTTTCTATCCATTTCAACACACCGTCTTGTATTCCATGCGCTTTTAGTTTTAGCAGTAAACGTTTGTGGGGAACTTTGTCAAAGGCCTTTTGAAAATCAAGGTATATAATATCTACAGCTTTACTCTCATCGTAGAGGTTGAGGATATCGTGGAAGAAGTCTAAGAGGTTTGTTAAACAGGAACGTTTTTTACGAAAGCCGTGTTGAGTATCTTTAAGTATGTTATTTTCCTCTAAGTGATTTACGAGTCTGTCTCGTATGACCGTTTCTAGCATTTTACATACAACTGAGGTTAAGCTAATTGGACGATAGTTACTGGGTAGGGATTTGCTGCCTTTTTTGAATATCGGTGTTACGTTGGCTAGTTTCCACTGATCGGGCATAGTTCCAGACTGCAAGGATTTATTGAATAGTAATGTCAGTGGTTTGGAGAGCTCATCCTTAGCTTCCTTTAGAACTCTAGGCGAGATTGTATCAGGTCCAGGCGTTTTATTTACCTTGAGTTTATCTAAACAATTCAATACTTCTCTCTCTGTAACGGTGATATTGCTTAGAACATCTGAATTATCAATCTGAATCGGCGATGGTGTAGGGATATCACTGAGGTCTTCTGTTGTAAAAACTGATGCAAAGAAGGTATTGAGGGCATTACTCATTTGTACTTCGTCTTTGGTGTATTCTCCATTTTCATTGACTAACGGTCCAACAGTTGAAGTAACTACTTTTTTCTTTCTGATATAACTATAGAATTCTTTCGGGTTTGTTTTACTTTGATTCGCAATATGTAACTCTAAGGTCTTTTTACTTTGCTTAATTAACTTTTTGGCTTTGCGTCGTAGCTCTACAAATTTCAGCCGTTCTTCGTCATTTTGTGAGGATTTTAATCTATCATTAGCAAATTTTTTAGCAAGCAGGCAGTTTGAAATATCTTTATTCCACCATTTGGGCTTATTATTATGGCCTGGACGCCGTATTTTCGATGGTATGCAGTCTTGCACTGCTTTTAGGTAAGTGGCTTCGAATAACTTCCAAGATGTATTTATGTCGTTATTGTGAATTAAAAAGCTCCAGTCAGTTTCTATAAACATAGCTCTAAGTTTATGGAAGTTTGCTTTCTTGAAATTAGGGACTTTTTCGATGCTACTATTTGGTTCGTTACTAGTAAACTTTAAAGTGAAAGTTATCGTACGATGGTCGCTGTTACTGAATTCATCACCAACATTCAAATTCTCTATTAATTCTTCTTTTGTTGCAAGTACAATGTCAAGAACGTTATTACCACGGGTTGGCGTTCGAACAAATTGATAAAGCGAACTCTCTTGCAAGTTCGTATACAAGTCATGTCCGGAGTGTGAAGTAAGAGTATCGCCCCACTTTGTCACAGGTAAATTAAAGTCGCCAAAAATTACGGTATCTTGTGAGTTACTTACATCTGCAATTTGTTCGTAAATTTCTCGGTCAGTTTGCACTGATTGAGCTGGAGGTCTGTATATTAATGCAAGTATTATTTTTGTACCTTTATTATTCTTTATTAGCACAAAAGATGCGTCGACGTTCACAATTTGAGGTTTTGACAAGAGGGTAGGGTTAAGACTTTCTTTGATATAAAGTAAAACGCCACCTCCATTTCGATTTATTCGGCTTTTCTCAAACATTACATAACCGGGAAGTGAATACTCTGCTAAAAAGTCTCTATCTTCTGTATTGAGCCAAGATTCTGTTATGCCAATCACATCATAATTTTCTGTAAACACTAGCTCCTCTAAATCTGAAAATTTATTGCGTATGCTACGAGCGTTTGCATAGAACACCTTTAAATTTGTTATTTTAGAACTCACGGAACGCTCTTTAATAATATTTTTGGTTCTTGTCGGATCTACATTTATGTTCATGGCTGTCCTCGGTCCTCGCTGTCTTCGGTCCTTATCGCTGGTGGTCCTCGGTTGCCTCTGTTTTTTTCTTGGCGTTGGATGATTTATGTCACTGCTGCTTCTTCTCGGATGGCGTTTTTTGATCCATGGCTGCGGACTGCTTCGTGTAGTAGACGACCCATGCGTGCTGAACCCACAGGGTTTAGATGAGTGCCATCCTTGCGGAACAGAGTAGGCTGGTTGTAGAAGTTGTCCCAGAGGTTGATGAATTCAACTTCTTCCCTCAGACACAAATATTTTAGTCGGCTATTTGTGCTGAAGGCCTTGACGTAGAATTTGTCAGGTGCGTCGATCTTAGGGAGAATGCCTGAGATGATGATATTCCTTGACTTGTTTTTGTAGTGCTGGATCATCTTGCGATATTTCTCCATCAACTCTTCGGATCTGGTGCGCATGACGTCATTTGAACCAGCATGGATGACAAAAAGGGTATTTTCATTTGCATCCTTTGTGGTATCTTCGAAGGCTTCCACAATGTCGTCCAGTCCAGCTCCTGGGATGCAAAATCTTTTTCGTTGATTTGGGACTCTGTCGCAGAACTCTTCGACCTGTCCTCGTAGGATGGAATCCCCAACAAGCCTGGTCTCCTCTGGTTCGTCTTCCATCTCTACCAATATCTCAAATCTGTTTGACATTGTGACTGGTAGATGAGACCTTTTCTGCGTTGGCCGTGCACCGTTCCTCACTGGTGTAAATCCGGAAACCTGTGGTGGCGGGACTCTACGTACAGGTCGGGGAGAGGAGTGGTTAGAACGGGGGCGAGGGGTTGGTACTGTTCGTGCTAGCAGGCTTCTTGCACGAGGAGTGGGGGAGAGACTAAGGTGAACAGGGCGGCTGTCCTGGTTTGATGTCGGCTCAGGTTCGTCAGAAGCATCTGCTGCAGTGTCTACTGCAGGTGTTGGATTGTTGGCAGATGACGTTGGGGCGGTGGTGGATGCTGGAGTTGAAACAATTGGAGTTAGTGATACTCCAACGTTGAGTGTTACAAACTCTTGGAGTGATTCCAGCTTCCTGGTGAGGGCGTTGATCTTGTTGTGGGCTTCATCCAATTTCTAGAGAAGAAGAGAAGTAGTGGAGGAGGAGGTGGGGATCAGGAGGTCAGAAGTGTGGGAAGCCATGAAAAGAGTGAAGTTGGGGAAAGCACCAGGAACAGATGGAGTGTGTGGGGAAATGTTGAGGTATGGTGGTGAGATAGTGATCGAATGGGTATGGAAAATGTGCAAACTAGCATGGGAGAAGGGGAGTGCACCCGATGACTGGAAGACTGCCATAATAGTCCCCCCCATATAAGGGCAAAGGGGAAAGAGGAGTGTGTGGTAACCACCGAGGAATATGTCTTCTAAGCGTAGTAGGGAAGGTATACATTAGGGTAGTGATTGAGAGTGAGAGTGAGAACGGAGAAATGGATAGGCGACGAGCAGGGAGGTTTTAGGAAGGGAAGAGAATGTGTAGATCAGATTTTTACCCTGAATTGTGTTGTGGAGAAATATCTGGAGAAGAAACAAAAGGTGTATGTTGCCTTTATGGACTTGGAGAAGGCCTATGACAGAGTGGATAGAGAAGGTTTGTGGAAAGTACTTAGAATATACGGAGTAGATGGCAAGTTGCTGTAAGCAGTGAAGAGCATGTATGAGGGTGCAAAGGCGGCAGTACGTGTGGAGAGTGAGCAGAGTGAGTTCTTTGACCTGAATGTTGGTTTGAAACAGGGGTGTGTGATGTCCCTGTGGTTGTTTACTGTATATATGGATGGAGTCATGAAAGAAATACTATCAAGAGCAGTGGATGTTGGTGTATCGCTGAAAAGAGAGGGAATTGAGTGGAAGCTACCTATACTGCTGTTTGCGGATGATACAGTTCTGATGAGTGATAATGAATGGGAGTTGCAGGGTCTGGTAAATGAGTTTGGAACAGTGTGCGAAAAACGGAATTTGAAGGTAAATGCGGGGAAGAGCAAGGTTATGGTCTTCGAAAGGGGTGAAGTCACAGAGTGTGAGGTGAAGCTGAACGGTCAGGCTATGGAGATCGTCAACTCTTTTAAGTATCTGGGCAGTGTGTTGAGTAAAGATGGGACTATGGATGAAGAAGTGCGGGAGAGGGTACAACAGGGGAAGAGGGTTGTAGGAACGCTGAAAGCAGTAACAAGAAATAGGGTGGTCAGTATGGAAGTGAAGAAGTCCTTGCATGACAGTGTGGTAATCCCGATACTGACTTACGGAAGCGAAGCATGGACGTTGGTTGAGAGACTCAGGCCAAGAGTGAGAGCAGTGGAAATTAATTACTTAAGAAGTGCGTGCGGAGTTACATGGAGGGAAAGACAGACTAATGAGGAAGTAAGAAGGAGGTGTGGTGTGGAGGTAGATGTGCTGGAAAGTGTGAAAAGGAACAACTTGAGATGGTTCGGCCATATGGAACGTATGGAAAGCGAGAGAATGACTAAGAGGGTGTATGAGAGCGAGGTGGAGGGACAGAGAGGGAGAGGTAGACCGATAGAGAGGTGGAAGGATGGAGTGAGGAAGTATATGAACGAAGGCGGTGCTGGTTGGGGGGAGGGGCGTCGACTGACTGGGGACAGAGGTGCATGGGGGCGGTTCGTTCGTGGCCACCCCTTCGGGGATTACGGCGTCAGGCAATAGATAGATAGATAGATATAAAATGAAGCGGTTAGGCTATAGGCTAGGCCTAATATTCGTGGCCAAGTTAGCAAATTTCTATAGCCTAGCCTATAGGCCTACGGTCTCTATTTCAATCGTATGGGTGAGTAATTATATCCTACGGTCTCAATTAAGTTATTTCCATTTGAATTAATACTTCTATTTAGTCTATCTATCTATCTAACATGCACCTTCTCTCGCTGTTCCTTCACTCACTCCAGCACACACACCCATTCCACACTCCCACTCTCTCACATCTGAACCTTTCCATTTGGTCTCTGTCATTCCACATACATCCAGCCTGGCATTCACTAACACTTCCAGAACCTCTCTCTCTTTTGTGCCATCATTCATGCCACTAACATTCCACGTAGCCATTCTCAGAATGTCCGAAGGCATGTCCTTAGTCGGTCGTGGTTCGTCAACGTTGGTTCCGTCCGCATCCGAGGCTGTTCGTTCGTTTTTCTTTGCTTCGATATTTTTTCCGGGTGGGGGTCGCAAGCCCACCGACCCAACCTCTTTAGTCGCCTCTTACGACACGCAGAAGGCACGTGGGGCATATTCTATTCCCTAACCCCCAGGGGGGGGTTAAAATGATACTCACTTCACTCATTCTATTTAGTGCGATTCTTATTAGTGCGTGATTTCATAGTGTCACTTGCGAAATAGGCTATAGCGGCGCTTCACTTCAGTTAGGCCTAGTTAGTTAATTTGATTTATATTGTTAATGTTTTCTTAACCTAAACTAATTTTATTAGGTTACCATAATCCCATGAAAATGTCTCAAAGCATGTACAGTAGGCTAAATATTGCATATAGCCTAGGCCTAGGCCTATATAGGCTAGGCCTAATCACAGACTCATTTTATTAGTGTCAAATAGGCTAGTGTTAATTTTGAAAGTATCATATAAATGTACAATAACATTTTGTTTAATTCTGATCTGAAGCTATATTCTGAGCATCATAATGAATATAGGCCTAGGCTACTCTACTTTCTATTAAATTACTTAATCTATCTAAAGTAGACCTATCTATTCTATTTATATTGCCATCCCCAAAGGGGTGGCCACGAATGAATCACCTCCTTGCACCTCTGTGATCTGGCGTACCTCCCGAATGGTGCAAAATTGCGAATACTGATTATGACTGAAGGACTCTCCCCGAAAACAAGTCGCCCCAACGTTTAATTGTTTAATTAATTATATATATATTTTTGTTAATAACCAAACCTAACCAAAATGGGGCAAGTAGTTCATTCAAAATGTGGGACAAAAGTTTTTGGGGCTCTCCATTAACCTAGACTAAAATAAACTGTAGTCCTATTAAACTTTAGGTAAGAGTTGTGTTAGTGGGCATACCATCCGCTTTGTTTACATAGTCTCACGCTCACAGTTACATACGTTTCTAATTTGACTGTTTTTGTATTGCTGTTATATGCCCCTGCTGTTAATAGCCTATACTGTATATGATGATGACAATAAGTCATGGGGGATGAGGGGGCAAAGCCCCCCTCAACCATTATTGTAGAATTTGTATCCCACGGCCGTCGGCCGGTAACAAAACAATTTACCCAACACCTGGCCGTGGGATATAATAAACTCAACCCATTGATTTACCCCTGATTCTGTAGTTTAAACTAAAAAAAAAGGAAAACAGGTTTGCGTTTGCTGATTTGCATTTGGGAACCGGAAATTTCACGAGGTTTGCTGATTTGTGTTTGTGGAAGTTATGTTCTGGGTTTGCAAATTTGAGTTTGTGGACTAGATTTTTTGTTTGTGGTGCCCAGCTCTGCTAATAATACCATAGGTAGAGACAAAGAAGAGCACAACAAATTTGAGTTCTTTATTGTTTACGTACAATATATAAAAATTTATAAAAGGATAGAAAGCAGTGCGTTACTTCAAAGAAGATCTGCTTTAAACATATGATAAGATTCTCATCTCGAGATTCATACCTTGACTCTCATCTCGAGATTCAAAAACTTGTTGTCAGGGAAACAAAAACTATTCCTGATCAACTATAGGTTTGACTCCTGCAAGGAGATAAAGAAAACCTAATATTTAGTAGTGGCCCCGTAATCATTGACGATTATGCCTATTACATAAGGCCTCCTCTTCAAACGCTCATTTACCGTAGTTTGAATCTACCGCGCAGAGCATAATAAATTTGAGGAGCCTTCATCATGAGCGCACGCAACCTCACTCATGATTCTGTCATTATGAAATTGGGTTCTCACGAAAAAAACTTCGTAACAAATAATAAATAAAAAGAAAATAAGAATAACTATTCATAAGCTTTCCATATACTCGTGGATGTACTTGTGTGGATATTTGACCAGACGCTGACTTCAGGCGTCATACTTCCTTCACTGACATATCAAGTAAACCAAAATCCTTAATACATCAACGAATGGGAAGGGGATGGTCGGGAGGGCCCCAGTCGTCAATGATTACGGGGGCACTACTAAATATTAGGTTTTCTTTTTCTCCTTACAGGAGTCAAACCTATAATTTATTAGTGGCCCCTCCATCATTGACGATTATGCCTGATATCTAAGACTGGAGGGGGACATTCGTAATCATATCATAACTCTAGCAAAAGCAGATAATCAAACAACCACATAGTATTCTTACTTTGTAAAAAATATATATTTTTGCGCATAAACTTTATACAGCATATATATACAAAAAGGGGTACAAGTAGGAGCGTGCTTCGAAGAAGCCTGCTTGATAAAAAGGGTTAACTCTGAGACTCTGTACACAGATCTGCTACTTAAGAAGGCACCCCACTTAAAGTAAGTGGTGAAAAATAAAAACTTATAAGTCTACATGTGCACATATAAACCCCATTAAACTAGTGGATATATTCCTAAAAATATACCCAAACATAAAATGAACTCTTGTACATTCGCAGAAGTACTGAACTCTTGTACTTATGCAGAAGTACTTACATCAAAAATAAAATTCGCAGTCGCAACTACTGAGATTTCTTTAAATTATATTGCTTCACAGCCAAAACTACTTACAACAAGAATTGTTGTTTTACTACTATTGTACTTTAGCACAATTTCCTGTAATGAATACTACAGAGAAATTTTATATCACAACCCCTACATATAGTATCACAGCTCGTATGCTCCGTACACATACTCCGGCGGGGTCTAGGGTGTCCTATGTTACACTGACTGCACCCCCCCCCCCCCTCTCTTTTCTTAATCTAAACAATAAGTGACTTAGAGGCCACCTAGACCCTCTGCCTTAAAGCTATACATGGCATGGAAGGCCTGTCTAGAGCTACTGAAAGGTATCGAGTCAAAAACGTATGATTAGAGGACCATAGGTGCGTGGATGCTATGTCCTCAACAGAAAAATTCTTAAGGAAACGCAAAGAGGCCGCCCATTTGCGTAAATCGTGGGCTCTTCCCACGACGCCGGGATTACTCTCTTGAATGACTTCGACTAGGAGAGAAACTATTTTACGTTTCATTACGCGTTTGCCCGTACTTGACACCCATAAAGCACCCTGTTGATTCAGAGGTGCTACTCTCAAATATTTGGTTAGCGCTTGCACTGGACATAAATTATGGTGCACTTTTCCCCTTTTCAACGCCGGCACCGTGAACTCTGAAAACACGTGTTCACTGTGTTAATTTTTGGCGATGAACCCTGGGGAAGGTGCAATGTGAATACACTCATTGAGCCTACCAAACCTTATGCAATTAGGTGTGTTGCTCATCGCCGCCAGCTCAGATACCCTGTTCCCGGTAGCCAAAGCCATAAGGAATACTGCCCTTTTTAAAAGTAAGTCAAAATCTGCAGTATTTTGGTACAGACGGGAATGAAGTAAAGACAACGCTTTGTCCAGAGACCAGGTAGGCATGAGCTGACGGGGAGGTGGGCGGAGTTTAAAACATGCTCTCATGAAACCTGTTTCCTCCGCTAGTGGTATGGTTAGACCTGTAAGGTCAAAGAATGGCATCCTAATCGCTGTTAAGTGATTTTTTAACGTTACTACAGATAGACGTTTCTGCTCGAACAGATAGTTTAAATAATTAAAAACCAAAGCCACCGAAGGTACGGTTTGTTCTGTTCTAAGTATCCAAGAAGTAAAGGACTGCCAGTGCGATTGATACTGTCTCTTTGTAGATTGGGTATATTGATTCATGAATTTATCGGTCACGTTTCTACGATACGGTGTTAGCCACTTGGCCTCCTGAATGTCCATAATGCAAAAGTCAGCGAGGTCTCTAGGTTGCCAATCGTGTCTAAGTGGAAATACCCGACCGGGAGCGACACCGGGTTCGGGCACCACGTTTTCAATTGCTGGTACCACAACTGCGCCGGCCACAGGGGCGCGATTAACGAGACTACGCCCCGATAATCCTGTAGATTGTTTACTACGTGGCACATTAGAGAAGCGTCTGGTAGCGGAAACAGATAAACGGAACTCCACATGTTCCAGGCCGTCACCAGTGCGTCGGGTCCTCCCGCCGGCGTTATTGTCCGGCAGGTTAGGTACAGCGGGAGTTTGTGAGTCTCCTCGGACGCAAACAGATCCACTTGTGGACGGTAAGGTTCCGCAATCATTTGGTAAAAAATGGTTTGCTTGAGCGCCCATTCTACTGGTGTGCTCTGTCTCCGAGACAGAGCGTCTGCCCAGACGTTTGCTACGCCTTGGAGATAAGATGCGTGAAGATGAATGTTCAGCTTGTCGGCTAGAACAAAAATCTTTTCTGACACGTTTAGTAACTTCTGAGATCTCGTTGACCCTTGTTTCTGAATGCAGTGAACCGCATTCAGATTGTCTATCCTGAAGGCCACCGATTTGTCCCGTAAAGTAGAGCCGTGAGCCTGAAGGAAATACAAGGGGACTAGTAACTCTTTGACATTGATGTGGGAGGTTTCTGAATGGGACCAAAGCCCTTGACCCTGATGCCCGTGGTTTGACTGAAAGCCCCAACCTATCGTTCCTGACGCATTCGTGTCTACCCATACCGTCGGCAGAGGAGAGGTCCATGACATGACCGAGTGCAATGTTTCCCTCTTCGCCCAGACCGCTAGTAAGCTGTGTATTAATTTTGGGATGGGCCATAATGTTTCCGCCGGCAATAGTGGAAAAAATTTGTTGCCCTCCAATATTAAACGTTTGACTTTAAACTGGCCCAACTTTACAGTTAGTTGAATCCAGTTGAGAGAGCCGACCAGCGATTCCCAGACTCTCCGTGTCGTAGTCAGATTGTGAAGAAACATAAACACTTTCTTGCGAAACCTGTTCCGATTGTCCACACTCTGACGTGAGAGCAGCTGTGTCCCAGACCAGCCCTATCCACTGGACCACTCGTGAGGAAACAAGGTTTGACTTTACCGGGTTTACCTTGAATCCTAGAGATTTTACATGATTTAATGTTATGTTGACATGATTGATGCATAACTGTTCCGTCTCTGCCACCACCAGCCAGTCGTCTAGATACCACAAAATCCTGATCCCTTGTTCTAACATGGGCATCAGGGCTTGCCGGACTAATTTCGTGAATAAGCGAGGTGCTAGGTTCAATCCGAACGGCATCCTCTGAAAGACATAAGTCTGATGCATTATTCGTAAGGCCAGAAATCGTTGAAACCTTTTGTTTACCGGGACGTGCCAAAACGCGTCTGTCAGGTCTAAAGAACACATCCACCCTTCCGGCGGAAGTGTTAGCCTGATTTGATTCACTGTCAGCATCCGGAAGGAAACGTTGTGAACGTGGAGGTTCAGATAAGACAGGTCTACGACCGGCCTCATCTGAACACTGTCCCTTTTGGGCACTAGAAATAGTTTGGATTTTTGAGGGACCGGGATGATGACATTCTTGGCGATCATCTCTTGGATCAGTGACTCCACCTCTAATGAAACAAAATTTGCCTTTGTCGGCTGACGTAAGCGAGGTCGCCGGAGCCACTGCCAGGTGATGCCTTTGCGTGCCACCATCCTCGCCCATGTGTTTAATGGCCATGCGCGATGACACGCCCGGAATGACCCAGTTAGCAGACAAGGGTTCGCCGGCTGGACTACCCTCTGATCCACCTGCCGTAAGACTGGCCCTGGGAGTGAGAGAGACCCTAGTTTTTTGGTGGTGGTGGTGGTGTATGCTTAGATGACTGGCCGGGTTTGGCAGGAAACGGGCCCTGGCCCGGTCGTTGATACTTTTGTCCTTTATGATTACCTGAAAACTTTCCTTGCTTGTATCTGTACTGAGCCTGACCTTGGGTGGAAGAGGACTTAGGCAGATGAAAGGGCTTTGCCCCACCAGGCTGAGCTTTTGCGACTGGTTTGGGCTTGGTAAAATTGAAAGCAGGTTTCTTAGATGGGGCGGGACTGTGCTTAACGGCCTGAGCCATGTTGAACACTGTTCTCCATACATCTGGGGACATTAAAGAGGCAGTTAGAACAGGGGACATTACTACTTGATTTGCAATCCTATCCGGGAGCTTCTTCACGAGAAACATCCTTAGATCTTGTCTTGCCCGCACCGCCTCTAGCAAGGCTGTACGGATATCTCCCAGTGACTGTATAAAAGTCTGGAGTAGCAAGCGTCTAGACAGTTCGATTGCCTTTCTGACTTCCGCTTCCTCGATTGCCTGAGCAGATCTTAGCATTGACTTCGCTACCTGTTGTGTGACAATATACTGGGAAAACAGTCTATATGCCTTCCCACGTAGCCTAAACTCCCGGTCTAGGTGAGCAGTGGACGGTGTAGAAAAGGGATCTTTAAGCTCGCATAGATTAATTTTAGGGGCAGCTAAAAGTGCAAATAAAGCAGAGGGAACTCCGCCGGCAGAGAATACCGGCAGAGAGAACCAAGAATGGCTTTCTTGTGGAATTTGGTGTGAAGATTTAGAGGTAAAAGTTGTTGCAAAGTTCTGAGCCTCCACTTCCCGTTCCACCCAAGGTCCCGGACCCAACTGCTCCACCTTCAAAACTGGATTTGCGGCTGTGTCTGTGAACGTCTTTAAACCTAACTCTGGTGTTAGAGCTGACAGTGCTTTTATATCATTGAAACCGTCATGCTTGGTCCAGTCCGAAAACAGTTTTGAAGCTGACGCAGGGGGTAGGGCGGGTGTAGAAGTATACACAAAATAATCATGGTGATAATAGTTAGGAATGGCCTTAATATTAACATCAAGTATATTTCCCATAATATCTAAAGCACGTAACTTCCTAGATTTATTACCCTGGATTACCCACTCACGTGGTACCGGAAGCTCACCTGACATAGTGGACTGTGCTACCTCTGGCTTTGCTGGGAACATTGTTACCCATGACTCATCCGGCCCGTATAAGAGGGGCATAGCTCCCTTTCTGATCGGTGCCTTGTCTAAAGGGGGAGGATTTACATCTGCTACTACTCTCACATTGGAAGTAGTCAGTGTCACCGAAGTTGGCCTAGTAACAATAGTAGGTGATACAAGGGGAGGGTGCGGAATTTGTGCCAAAGCAATGGAAGTAGCCAGAGGTCGGACATTCGATGCTGTCGTGGAAGCTCCCAAACCAACTGTAGGAGTCTCCGGCTGCTGGCCAAAAAACTTAGTTAGTGCATTCGCTAGTAACCCATTAATTTCATCAGCTGTGACAAATTTAGCAGAGGATGAACTATGTGGCGAATCATTCCTACTCTGATAGTCGTCTATCAATGAACCTGACTCTTGAACCTCCATCTCAGAAATGATAGAATCCTCATCCCTTTCCTCCGGCCTCTCATGAGAGGATCCCGCCGAAGCCGGGATGGACGATGGGATCTCAGCGTCCCGGTGGACGTCTGCCACTACCTGTGTTGAATGAAAAAGACGTGAGCCTTCACTCCATGGCTGGGAGTACCTCCAAACTCCCCGGCCTTGGCCGGAACTCACTTGTGAGCTAGGTACCACATCAATTACCGAGCCCTCACTCGAGCCTTCTAGAGGGTTATATCTTCTGGCAGAACTCTGTAAGTCTAAAGCTGGTACATGTGAACTGGGAATAATATCTGGTGACAACCTGTCCGCCGGTATATCCTCCACCACAGTCTCTGACTCCACTCCCGACCTGTCAGATTGGACATTAGACATGTCGGGAGTAGAGGCAGAAAGCGAGGTACGAGGCTCCAGCGAACGCCGGGAGGCCTTTCGTACATGAGTATCCTTTTTTGAAGACTTGTGACTTCGTCTTGACTTTGATTTCACACTAGGACTGTCCTTGGTCTTCTCCTCCTTGCTCTTCTTCCTCGAAGGTGAAGTAGAGTGACTATTATATATTATTATTATTATTATTATTATTATTATTATGTGTCTGCTGTCGGAGGGGAGACCTTGACTTGGACCTCGACCCTGACTTGGAAGCTGTCGCCGGGGGTGTCGGCGCTCGAGATCTCTTAGATGTGCCGGGGGAGGGAATAAGCACTTTACCCTGCCCAGTCTCTGCTGACTTACGCACATTTACTCTACTTTTAGAAGGGGTACGTTTAAGTGGGGGATGCTTAACAATCAATCGTTCCCACAGAACTATGTTACCGCACTGAAGAGCTTTATGAGCCACTGATGTAGCATAAGTAGTTAGGAGTTGTCTGACTTCTCGCAATGCAACCGCCGCGGCCTGATTATTGTGCTGTAAGACTTTGATACTTAACTGACTACAAAAAGCACAATTCTTAGTAACCCACAAACCCCTTGACCGGTGTAAGCATTTGACGCATCTGATTCACAGTGTATGAGCAAAAATCGGGATCCCTGAACAGGAGGGTGTTAAGCACAGAGCAAAAACAGGGTCTAGTGTAGCCATGACAGAGACTGGAGAAAAGCTAACCCACCCCCGGGCTTCTCCTGGTCCTCTGTTGACCCGCCGGAACTCCGCCCTGGAAAAAAGAAAATGTCCAGGAATTAATGCTCATAAGGTTACCCCAAAATGTTCTAACACAAGTGTTAATGAACCGCCGGGCAACGAGACGTAATACACCACTATTACCTCTTGTTACCCTGTAGGTTCATATGTAAAGATTTTAGAATATCTTTACTTGTCCAAAAGATTTAAGAATATCCTCTGACATGATATAAAGACGAGCATATCTTTATAAATGACGCAGTCTTCCCAGTGGTTTATTGTTCACCGGAAACCCATATTAAGACGCCGGCCTCCTTATTATATCGCAGTTAAAAGGGTAAGCCTATCTTAATTTTTAGATCTGACTTCTCTCGAAGCCTTCATAGATCGCCGTATTTTGAAGGCCTCGATACCCAATTGTATCCCTCAATTGTCTGGCCAACCATACCGAATTGCAAATCCGTTAATCCCACCCTCCCAAGGTTCAACCGCCGGGTGTGAAATTAATTTAATGTTAACCCCAATTGTTCCTATCCCCACTTCTTTGCAAAAGATCGCCGGGGTGGAAAGACCAATCAAACAAAACAGCCTAGTTTTTGAATGGCTTTGCAAAAACTGGGAAAAACTAAACTCAACAGGTGTCCGCATGAACACCTAGTTAAATGGGTATAGCCATCCCGCCGGGAAACACACAGTAAGCCTGAACACAGGCTCCACTACAGAGACGCAGTTCCTGGAGAGCCCTCAAGCCACCACTCGCCGGGGGAAACTAGCCTATTTTAACCACGCGTGATTAAAACTCGGCAACCAGCCGGATTTTCTCGGCGCAATCGAGAAAACCCGCCGGAAAAGGCAACCCACACAAACCAGACGTAATCTGATATACACAAATAGTCCCTGGATTAAGCCAAAACACAACTAATCCAGGACACACATGACACAGTAGTACATATTTATACAATAAATCAATAACACTTGTACATGTAAAAAGCTACGAGTGGCTGGCTAGGCCTAAGCAGACGGAAACATCACTTAATCACGTCGTAATATAAACAAAAAGCACTGTATCATATCACAACAGGAACAGCCGCCATCACCACATCGTAGAAAAAATCCTGGGAGAGGGATGCACTGACTCGGGACCTAGAAAAAACTTCACTAATTGAAGAAAAATACGCTAGGAACGTCAGTATACAAACAAATAAGGCAACTTCATTAGAAAGATAAGAAGAAGCCTGATAACGCGTAGTTAAAGCCAACTAAATAACTAGGCTAGCTAGCCGCGAAAAACGTATCACGCGTCCACCACGGGACCACGAGGGTACACCCGAAATAGGCGTCCCAAACACATGACCCAAATACACTGAACTGCGGGAAACCCGCCCATGACACTCCTGCTACGCATATCCTAACCTTACGCGATACATCCCAGAGTAAACAAATGAGAAAAAACTCACGAGGGACGCAGCAAATGCGGAATCAGTGGAGCGTGGGGAGACACGTCATGGCAGGTTGAGCGCAGAGCAGAGAAGGAAGTATGACGCCTGAAGTCAGCGTCTGGTCAAATATCCACACAAGTACATCCACGAGTATATGGAAAGCTTATGAATAGTTATTCTTATTTTCTTTTTTATTTATTATTTGTTACGAAGTTTATTTCGTAGTGAGAACCCAATTTCATGACAGAACCATGAGTGAGGTTGCGTGCGCTCATGATGAAGGCTCCTTAAATTTTTTATGCTCTGCGCGGTAGATTCAAACTACAGTAAATGAGCGTTTGAAGAGGAGGCCTTATGTAATAGGCATAATCGTCAATGATGGAGGGGCCACTAATAAATATATCTTTTGTCCTTAAACTTATTTGTACATGTTATATAATTTGTACATTTTGACTATATAGTTGCAACTATTATAGGTATCTATACATAGAAAAATATTTTAGAGCTGTAAAACCAGCTCAACTTATAAAGTATCACAACTCGTGAACTTATCACATCTTCCGGCGGAGGGACTCTCAGGGTCTTGGGGTTTACCTGCAACCCCCCCCCCCCTTTTTCTTTAAGACTAAACTTAACAATTAATAGCACAACGACTCAAGAGACCCTCTGTCGTAAGGCTACACAGGTTAGCTTTGGTTTATCCAGGGCCACCGACAGGTATCGCGTCAGGAATGTATGATTTGAAGCCCACAAATTAGTGTTAGCTATGTCCTCAATCAAATAATTTTGTAAGAATCTAAGAGAGACAGCCCACTTTCTGATGTCATGGGCTCTGCCCACTACGCTGGGATTACTTTCCCTAATAACTTCTACGAGTAAGGAGGCCAATCTTCTTCTTGTGACGCGAGTACCTGCGTTGTTGACCCATAAGGCTCCTGGTTGTTGAGCTTTTGCTACCCTCATAAACTTTATTAAAGCCTGCACCGGGCACAAAATATGATGCGTATGTCTGCGTTTAAGTGCTGAAAATACATGATCACAGTTTTCATTCTTTGCTACGAACGTGGGAGACGGAGCGATCCGTAATTGTTCGTTCAGTCTCCCAAACCTGAGGCAATTAGGTTCATTGCTCATCGCCGCCAGCTCAGATACCCCCCCTCCCCCCCCAGAACTCGTGCTCCAGTCTACCCCGGGGACCATTCCCAGCACCTTCCCCCAAGAGTTTACAAGGGGGTAGGATCCAGTGGCCTCGGTGCACCCCACCAGAACCAGCCACAGGGACGCACCCCGTGCACGTATACGGCACTACGACTGGTCTGGTATTTTTCGCCCAATGACAGGACAGCCTCCTGAAGTGCTACCATCAGGTTCAGGCCCCTATATTGTTGGGCGGAAAGTGCCAGTCTGGAGAAACGCTACGTACTGTACGCTCTGGATCCGTTTCGTCCAGGTTGGGCCCAAGGCGCCAGGTCCGGGTCCAGAGGGAGCGACATCCACCGCCAGTGTGCCGCCATTAGGCAACTTGGACAAGAACAATGAAGCCCTGTCACAGCACTGTCATATGAAAACAATGCCAGCACCAATAACAAAGTTTCATACCTGGAGAGATCAGATATGGGCTCATAGTATGTCAAGTACGAACTAGAGCCTCCAGTCTCTGAAATGGTCAATAAATGGCTGGATTTTCCAATGATCTCCTTAGAACTGGAATTAAGACCAGGATATACCTGGAGAGATCAGATAGGGGCTCATAGTGTGTCAAGTACTAACTAGAGCCTCCAGTCTCTGAAATGGTCAATAAATGGCTGTATTTTCCAATGATCTCCTTAGAACTGGAATTCAGACCGGGATATACCTGGAGAGATCAGATAGGGGCTCATAGTGTGTCAAGTACGAACTAGAGCCTCCAGTCTCTGAAATGGTCAATAAATGCCTATATTTGCCAATGATCTCCTTAGAACTGGAATTCAGACCAGGATATACCTGGAGAGACAAGATATGGGTTCATGAGATAAATTTGAATGAATTCATGTTATACAAAACTAAAGACACTTTTTTTTAATGTAAATTTTTATGCTGATCCTGAAATTGTCCTTAAATGTCAGGTATCTGTTCAACCTATTGATATGTGACCTAATATGTGGTTACGAGGCAGTCACTTTACCAGTTAGACCAATAGCGATATCTTTATTGGTCTAACTGGTAGAGTGACTGCCATGTAGCTCAAGGGCCCCTGGCTCAACTCCCGCCCAGAGCCAATTTTCGGGAGGCTATTTTTGCATGAAACGAAGTGTAGGTGTGTTGGTAAAATTGTCGAGATGGTTGAAAGTAAGATCGGAGCTCCATAACTCCTTTTTCAGGTATGGTGTACAAACCTATTCCTACATACAGATGACTCAAAGCTTTTCAGAAGGATTGCCAAGTTGCCAACAGTGAGGACTGCACGAAGCTACAGGAAGATTTAGACGAGCTAAAAAAGTGGTCAGAAAGATGGATGCTAAGTTTCCACCCAGACAAAAACAAGTACACTCACACGTACTAAAAGTTGCTCAGTGGTGGGTCCTTCCTTCCCCTACTCCACCCTGGGCAGGTGAAAGGGGGGAGTCGGGTCCAAGTCTACACCCACCTTCTACCCCCAAACTATTCCCAACTCCCTCACCTTCCTTCTCTAGCTGGCAGTTAGTGATTGGAGACGATAGTTCTCATGTAGTGTAAAAGATTGTTAACCCATCTTTGCACATGCTTACAATGGCCGACATATAGCAAATTTTATTAATACAATATACTGCATAATTGTATTCTCAAAATGAGATTCTATACACAACGTGGGTTACACGAATCCTGGCTGTAGTGGTCATCTGCTTCTCTCTCTCTCTCTCTCTGCGTGTGTGTGTCTCTCATTGCACTACTTTCTACGATCAAGATAATGTTATTACAATATAATACCGTAATTAAATCCAATCTATTCAGGTTATTATGTTCACCATTATTGCAATACACATCAACTTGCCCTCTACGATCTATCCTAGGTTCTCAAATTAGTTACACAGTCGGGCTTTTATATCATAACAGGAAAGGACTAAAGGCAAAGATTGGCTGGAACAGTGTTGCGACTGTTATTGATTGTTTCGTCTATCATTTCAATCAGTTTCTTCCATTTCTTCTATACCATACATACTATAAACGGTCTGCATTTCATTATATGCGGCCTATGCACTTTTTTCAATCAAGTAGTATATGTAAAACTCGATACAAATTACTATCAAAGTCGGTGTTAACTTTTAGTAAAGTTTGAATATAAAGCCCTTAAGTAGCAGGGCTCGCCTTCTCACTTCCCCCTTCTCTGTCTCTATTTATGTTCCCAGCCTCTCAACTCTACAAACCCCAACATAATTAATAGGAAAAATAGACAGTTTTATCATCAATTCTCCTCTCTGTTTATCGAATGCAGGCAACATTCATCACACACACTAATGCAGGCAACATTCATCACACACACTAATGCAGGCAACATTCATCACACACACTAATGAAGGGAAATATACCACATTCAGACCCGTTAAATTGTGGTTGTAGAAAGTGAATAGTTAGTATCTCAAAGACCTTGCGGTCCATTACGGGGAAATATTCGAAGTGGAAGGAGATACATTTTTCAGTGCACCACACTCCTTACAGAGTATGCAAAATACTATCTACTGTCTTCTTAAACTGTTCAACTGAGGAAATTTTTACAACTTCTGAGGAAAGTTTGTTCTAGAACAGATCATAAATGAGAAACAGTTTACACAAATACTAGTGCTGAACCTTTTCAATTATAACTGCCAGCCATGGTTACGTATTGTATTCATAGTGAGGCTAAACATTTTTCTATATTTTAAAAACTTGAATGAACTGACCTCGTAGTCTACATGTTGAGAGAGAGAGAGAGAGAGAGAGAAAAAGAGAAAAAGAGAAAGAGAAAGAGAGAGAGAGGCAGAAAACCACTACAGCCGAGATTCTTGTAATCCACGTTGTGTATAGAGACTCATTTTGATAATGCAATAATACAGTATATTGTATTACGTTAATAAATTCCTAATATATATTCAATGTTGACCATTGAAAGCATGTACAATGATGGTTTAACAATAATTTATAATACATGAGAACAATCGTCGCTAATCACTAACTGCCAGCTAAAAAAGAAAGGTGTGGGAGTTGGGGATAGTTTGGGGGTGGGCGGTAGGGGTTAGACTTGGACCCGACTCCCCCCTTCCACCTGCCCAGTGTGGAGTAGGGGAAGGAAGGACCCACCCCTGAGCAACCTTTAGTACGCGTGAGTGTACATGCGGATAGTGTGGTCCAACGTTGAGGAACAGGTATATACAATAATAACATTAGGAATACCAGTGCAGAAAAGGATATAGATGTAGTGATAGA
The DNA here is from genome assembly GCA_032716605.1 of Paralithodes platypus. Classification (NCBI taxonomy): domain Eukaryota; kingdom Metazoa; phylum Arthropoda; class Malacostraca; order Decapoda; family Lithodidae; genus Paralithodes; species Paralithodes platypus. The sequence goes on from CM064500.1 coordinate 1,898,865, forward strand.
CGACAAACTGTCTTTCTCTGATCACCTAGCCGAGAAAATTAACAAGGCAAATAAAATCGTGGGCTTAATTTGAAGAACATTTGTGTACCTGGATCCAGTAATTTCAAGGCTCTGTTCACAGCAGTAGTGAGGCTAAACTTGATATATACAAATCAACAAAAACTAAATTGGAATAACTTCCTACAAACACTTGATCACAAAACAAACCCCAAAAAATTCTACAAAACACTAAACAGCATCACACTTTCCAACAGCAACACAACACAATCACATGCTGCAATCACAACAACAGACTCTACTCCTTCATGTAAACAACAAGCAAACACTCTCATCAATCACTTCTCACATGTCAGCCACCTAAAACCTCACAAAGACGACCGACGTGTCATCCGACGTAAGAGACAATTCCCCACAGACCCTGACTATACACCCTTCACTAATCACCAGACAAAGCATATCATCAACAATCTCAAGCACTCACCCGCCTGTGGCCTAGACAACATAAGCAACATACACCTCAGACACCTGGGACCACAAGGCATACAAGCACTCGCTAACATATCAAACTACAGCTATTCACACAACACAATACCAGACATTTGGAAGCATGGTATCATCATCACATTCCCCAAACCCAACAAAGACCCCACGCTACCCTCCTCGCACAGCCCCATCACACTCCTTTGCTCCCCCTCCAAAGTCATGGAACGCCTAGTATTACAACTAATTACACCCGACCTACCCCTAGCTCCAACACAACATGGCTTTAGGCCACTGCACTCCACAAACACTCTTCTCACAGACCTTACACAAAGAGCTTTTGACGGCATCAACTCAGCTAGACCACCACACAGATCACTATTAGCCACACTCGACATTAGTAAAGCCTTCGATGCCATCCCCCGCCACAACCTAACAAATAAAATCTACAACACAAACATGCACAACAACACAAAAAGGTGGCTGGCCAACTTCCTAGCAGGCAGATGTGCACACGTATCTTTTGCCGGTCAGTCATCTAAAATCAGAAACTTTCCAAACGGAGTCCCACAAGGATCCGTCCTATCACCCGCACTCTTCAATCTGTACATGCACGATATAACTACACCCAATACGCCCCAAATAAACTTAGCCTCCTATGCAGATGACATAACACTCACATGCACACACCATGACCCAAAAAGAGAAACAGATCTCCTTCAACCCTATCTCAACACACTACACGGCTGGTGCACTACAAACAGACTTAATCTAGCCCCAGCCAAATCCACCGCAACCCTGCTCACAAGCTGGACAGGAGAACACGAATACATCCCTCAACTCACCATAAACAACACACCCCTAACACATACACACACACCCAAAATCCTAGGAGTAACATATGATACTCATATGACATTCAAACAGCACACCACAAACATTAAAAAGAAACTGACACCCAGACTTAACGCCCTCAGGTCACTTGCTCACACAAAATTTGGACACAACAAAGAAACTACCACCACAGTATATAAACAATACATAAGATCAGTGATGGAATACGCAAGCCCAGCCTGGGCTTCTAGCCTAGCTGAAACACATCATAAGACCTTACAGACTATTCAAAACAAAGCCCTGAAGATCATTACAGCTGCACAGCTACTGCACCCACAGATCACCTACATCAAGAAACCAAAATCCTCAAAGTCAAAGACCATCTGGACATGAGAGGCACTCAATTCCTGGCAGCAGCCTCTACGAACCAAGACCACCCACTAAACTACATGGCAACACACCCACAGACACCAAGAAATATCAAAACAACACCCAGCACACGGTATCACACACAATTATTGTCCTCTCTCCCTTCCTGCCCACCCCAAACCAACTTCCAGAAGCACATCCATACTCATATCTCTCGCCGATCCATCCACTCACTCACAGACAACACGCAGCTGCATGCACGACCTCCAGAAATCCATCCTTCCGAATCCTCCCTTCCTCGCGAGGACAGAGTCCACTTGGCCAGGCTGAGATGCGGACACCATCCAGCTCTCCTGAGCTATCAGAAGAGACTGGATGACTCCGTTGTCGACGCCTGCCCGGGATGTAACACAGCACCCCATACCATTAAACACATCATAGAAGACTGCATTTCACACAACCACTTACGCCAACAACACAATCTACACTCAATTGTTGTTCTCAAAAACTGTGCTTCCGTGCTGACTCCCTGCCTAGGCAAACTCTTTCATCTCTGTCTATCCTCTTACGTCTTCCCTTCATGCTGGAAGTTTGCTCACATTCAACCTGTCCCAAAGAAGGGTGACCGCTCTCAACCCTCCAACTATCGTCCAATTGCTCTCATCTCTTGTCTTTCTAAAGTTTTTGAAACTATTCTTGCTTCCAAGTTTCTTAAGCATTTCTCTTCTCATAATCTGCTCTCAGATCGCCAGTATGGCTTCCTTAACCCGGGAACTGCGGGGAGACTCTTAAGAGTTCCCCCGGCGGACTGCGGGAAGACTCTTAAGAGTCAGAGAAAAAAAAATCAACTTTTGACATCGAAAAAAAAAATTATTATTATTTTTTTTTTTTTGTGTGTGGCCCCTGGGCCATGCAAAATCTCAGTCCTCTACCTCCCCTCCTTCCCCACTTTCCTCCTCTCCTTCAGTTATCACCTATTTTCCCTGTAATTCCCTTATTCTGAGGTATATTTTCGTGCTAACATTAGCGAGTTGCAAGCAGGGCATTGTCATCAGTGTTAGCAAACGAGTGCAAGAGAGAGAGAGAGAATATCGATCGACTGTGTCTCAGTGGCCTTGGGGGAAATTGGTGGGAAAGCAGCTTGCCTCACCCATACATTATACAACTCGCGGGCTATATCTCCGATTTTGACCATCCAAACGCTGTTTTCACTCGTTTTATTGTTGTTTCAGGTTAATACCTTTATAATCAACCCATAATAGGCGCGTATGGATAAGTATTAATGCTATTAATGGTACAATGAATATTTTAGTGACGGAAACACCTCAAATACATGCGCACAGGGAGAGGTGTCTAATTACCCCCATGCGCAGCCGAGAGGTTAAGGGTCGGTGAGACTTTTTCTATTGCACTAGACATATCGAAAGCCTTCGATAGAGTCTGGCATAAATCTTTAATTTCTAAACTACCCTCCTTCGGTTTCTATCCCTCCATCTGTGCCTTTGTCTCTAATTTCCTTTCCGGCCGTTCCATAGCCGCGGTTGTGGACGGCCATTGTTCACTTCCTCACCCTATAAACTCCAGTGTTCCTCAGGGCTCTGTCCTATCTCCTATTCTCTTTCTAATTTTTATAAAATAATTATCTCCTTAACTGTACCTTAATTCCATCATTCATACGCAGACGACTCAACCTTACACTATTCCATTAGTTTTTCAGAACGCCCCAGCCAGCAATTCCTCAAAGACAAACGTAATGAAGCCATAGAACTCTTAAATTCTGATCTAAATACTATTTCCAATTGGGCGAGAAAACCTTGTTAACTTTAATGCTTCCAAAACCCAATTTTCTCCATCTATCTACCCTCAGGATCTCCCAGCGGACTATCCCTTATTCTTCAACAATACAAAAATCAACCCTTCATCTTCTCTCAATATTCTTGGTGTCTCTTTTTCTTCTGCTCTCATTTGGAAGGACCATATTACCAGTCTTGCTAAGGCAGCCTCCCAGAAGCTCGGTGTGCTCAACCGCCTTAGGGGGTTCTTTTCCCCTGCACAGCTTCTTGCTCTGTACAGGGGCATAGTGCGCCCTTGTATTGAGTATTGTTTCACATGTGGGGAGGTTCCTCTCACACCGCTCTCCTAGACAAAGTTGAAAGGAAGGCCTTTCGTATCATTTAACTCCTGTCCACTCACCAACTCTCTGCAATCTCTCTCTCTCCGCCGCAATGTTGCATCTCTCTCGCTATTCTATCGCTACTATAATAATCAGTGTTCCTCAGAGCTATCCCAGTGCATACCACCTCCTTTACGTAGGGCACGTGGTACCCGTCTTGCAACTCAATCCCACCCCTACTCTGTGCAACTCTCCAACCCAAGAGTGAAATGTTACTCTCAAACTTTCTTCTACTCAACAGCTGAGCTCTGGAACTCTCTCCTAGCTGGCCGGGGCTGTTCGGCCAGGCAGCTTAGGGAACAACAACAACAACTCTCTCCCAGAATCAGTCTTTCCCTCTTCCTATGACTTAAATTGCTTCAAACTCCGTGTGTCCAGGCATTTTGGCTCGAACGTCCCTTGATTTTGGCCCTGTCACTCTTTCAACTATGGGGGAGGCACTCGCTATAGGCAGTAATGCCTTTTGCCTCCCTCAATCACATAGAAAAAAATAAAAAAATAAAAAAATAAAAATAAAATGAGAGCTCTGTGGGAAAGCCCGATCGTGGCCATGGCCTTCCTCAGGGACTCGGGGCTGTTCGGCCAGGCAGCTTAAAGAACAACAACAACAACAACAACAACAACAACTCCTGTCACTGCGCCGCCAAGGCAAGAGGACACAAGATCCTCCTCACCACGTCAGGCCCGGGTCGCCAGCATCGCCTCGCCACTTCCCCCGACCCCAGGAAAGGACCTAACAGTAAGGTTATCCACTGACACCACCAGGGAAATAAGAGAGGTTCGATACAAACATCAGGGAGAAGAAATCCTCCATAAACCCCAAACCACCATGCGCCCATCTTGCTCGGAGACGCACCACCGCCGTGGCACGAATCCTGAGAAAGGCTACCGCCGTCGACACAGACCTTCCTCCAAGCACATCCGCCCTTCTAACACCTCGCAAGAATCGCAACCGGAATGAACAACGAAACTGGTAAGACCTCTTCAGTCAAAACCATCATCAGTAGGCTAAAGTTGGAACGATACTCTAGAGTCTAGACCGTACTGACAGGCTAGATATCTGGAAGATTGGGATTATATCAGAGAAAAGTGCCTTGAGAGAGTAAGACACTGGTGGCACTACTCGACACCTTTTCTCGAAGATATTATAGGTTTGACTCCTGTAAGGAGATAAAGAAAACCTAATATTTAGTAGTGGCCCCGTAATCATTGACGAACATGCCTATTACATAAGGCATCCTCTTCAAACACTAATCCGCCGTAGTTTGAATCTACCGCGCAGAGCATTTAAAAACTGAGGAGCCTTCATCATGAGCGCACGCGACCTCTCTCATGGCTTCAGTCATTATGAATTGGGTTCTCACTACGAAAAAACTTCGTAAAAAATAAAAACAAAAAGAAAATAAGAATAACTATCCAATAAGCTTTCCATCATATCGTGGATGTACTTGTGTGGATTTCTGACCAGACGCTGAATCAGGCGTCATTCCTCCTTCACTGACATATCAAGTAAACCAAAATCCTTAATACATCAACGAATGGGAAGGGGACGGTCGGAGGGCCCCAGTCGTCAATGATTACGGGGCCACTACTAAATATTAGGTTTTCTTTATCTCCTTACAGGAGTCAAACCTATAATTTATTAGTGGCCCCTCCATCATTGACGAACATGCCTGATATCTAAGACTGGAGGGGGACATTCGTAATCATATCATAACTCTAGAAAAGCAGATAATAAAACAACCACATAGTATTCTTACTTTTTGAAAAATGTATTTAATACGGCGTAGGCCGGAAATATACAAGAAAAAGGGGTTCAGGCAGGTGCGTGCTTCAAAGAAGCCTGCCCGACAAAAAGGGTAACCCTGAAGATTCTGAACACAGATCTGTAGTTACAAAAGGCACCCCACTCAACGAGTGGTGACAAAAATAATAAGTTATAAGTTTATATGTGCACATCATAAACCCCAAAATACATGTGGAGATCAATTGCCAATGAACTCCAATGAACTAATATTACATTGCTTTCGCAGCTAAAACTACTATAACAACACCGTTGTTTTGTACTAAACCTTGTACTAGCACAAATTCTCGCAGAGAAATTTTCATATCACATTTTAACCTTAAATTGTATCACAGCTCTCATACTCCGGCGGGGTCTAGGGTGTCCTATGTCAACTGCCTGCCCCCCCCCCCCCCTTCCGTGAAAATAAACATAAGTGACTGCAGGGCCACCTAGACCCTCTGCCTTAAAGCTATACATGGTAAGGAAGGTTTGTCTAGAGCAACTGACAAGTATCTAGAGAGAAACGTATGATTAGACGCCCACAACTGTGTGGACGCAATATCTTCAACTGAAAAGTTTTTCAGGAAACGTAAAGAGGCCGCCCACTTGCGTAAATCGTGGGCCCTACCCACAACGCCGGGATTACTCTCTTTAATGACTTCTACCAGAAGAGAGGTTAGTCGCCGTTTAAGTAAGCGTTTACCCGTACTCGCTACCCATAAAGCACCTTGGGGGTTTTGAGGAGCTAATATCTCAAATATTTGGTTAGAGCTTGCACTGGACATAAATTATGATGCACCTTTCCCCTTTTTAACGCCGGCACCGTGAACTCAGAAAACACGTGTGCACTATGCTCATTCTTGGCTACAAACGCCGGGGAGGGTGCAATGGAAATTGAATCATTAAGTCTACCAAACCTAAGACAATTAGGTGTGTTGCTCATCGCCGCCAGCTCAGACACTCTGTTTCCGGTGGCCAAAGCCAAAAGGAAAACTGCCTTCTTTAAGATTAAAGCAAAGTCTGCAGTATTTTGATACAGACGAGAATGAAGTAAGGACAAAGCTTTGTCCAGAGACCAAGTAGGCATGAGCTGACGGGGAGGTGGGCGGAGTTTAAAACACGCTCTCATAAATCCTGTTTCCTCCACCACCGGTATGGATAGACCTGTAAGGTCGAAAAAGGGCACTCTAATCGCAGTTAAGTGATTCTTCAAAGTAACCACAGATAACGTTTCTGCTCAAACAGATAGTTCAAGTAATTAAAAACCAATGCCACTGAGGGTACAGTTTGTTCCGTTCTAACAATCCAAGAAGTAAAAGCTTTCCAATGAGATTGATATTGTCGCTTAGTAGACTGAGTATATTGATTGAGCAATTTATTGGTCACATCCCTACCGTATGGTGCTAGCCACTTGGCCTCCTGAATGTCCATAATGCAAAAGTCAGCGAGGTCGCTAGGTTGCCAATCGTGTCTAAGTGGAAGTACCCGACCGGGAGCGATACCGGTCCGGGCACCACATTATTAATTGCTGGTACCACACCTGCGCCGGCCACAGGGGCGCGATTAGCGAGACTAAGCCTCGATAAACTCGTAGTTTGTTCACTACGTGGCACATTAGTGACGCATCTGGCGGCGGAAACAGATAGATGGAGCTCCATCTGTTCCAGTCTGTCACTAGGGCGTCTGGCCCCCCTGCCGGCGTTATCGCCCGGCGGGTGAGGTATAGAGGGAGCTTGTGAGTCTCCTCGGACGCAAAAAGATCCACTTGTGGATGGGAGAGCTCCGCAATCATTAGGTCGAAAATGGGTTGCTTGAGCTCCCATTCTACTGTCGTGCTCTGTCTCCGGGACAGAGCGTCTGCCCAGACGTTCGCTACGCCTGGGAGATAAGATGCGTGAAGATAAATATCTAGACTGCTGGCTAGAACAAAAATCTCTTCCGACACGAGTAACAACTTCCTTGACCTCGTTGACCCTTGTTTCTGAATACAGTGAACTGCATTCAGATTGTCCATTCTGAAGCCACCGACTTGCCCCGTAACGCCGGGCCCGTGAGCCTGAAGGAAATACAAGGGGACTAGTAACTCTTTGACATTTATGTGAGATTTCTAAGTGGGACCAAAGTCCCTGACCCTGGTGCCCCTGATTTGACTGAAATCCCCACCCTATGGTGCCTGACGCATCCGTGTCTACCCATACCGTTGGAGGAGGAGAGGTCCATGACATGATTGAGTGCAATGTTTCCCTCTTCGCCCAGACCGCTAGTAAGGTGTGGATTAATTTTGGTATGGGCCATAATTTTCCCGCCGGTAAGAGTGGGAAATATTTGTTGCCTTCCAATATTAATCGTTTTACTTTCAACCGGCCCAACTTGACAGTTAGCTGAATCCAGTTGAGAGAGCCGACCAGAGACTCCCAGACTCTTCGTGTCGTAGTCAGACTGTGAAGAAACCTGAACAGTTTCCTGCGAAACCTGTTGCGAATGTCCACACTCTGACTCAGAGTGAGAGCGGCGGTGCCCCAGACCAGCCCTATCCACTGAATTACTCTTGAGGGAACAAGGTTTGACTTTACCAGATTTACCTTGAAGCCTAGAGTTTTGACATGATTTAAAATGATATTGACATGTTTTATGCATAATTGTTGTGTCTCTGCCACCACCAGCCAGTCGTCTAGATACCACAACAATCTGATTCCCTGTTTTAACAACGGCATCAGGGCTTGCCGGACTAGTTTCGTGAATAATCGAGGTGCTAGGTTCAAACCGAACGGCATCCTCTGAAAAACAAAATTTTGGTGCCTGATCCTCAAGGCCAGAAACCTTTGAAATCTTTTGTTGACCGACACGTGCCAATAGGCGTCTGTCAGGTCTAGGGAACACATCCAGCCTTCCGGCGGAAGTGTTAGCCTGATTTGATGAACTGTTAATATTCTGAAAGACTCGTTGTAAATGTGAAGATTCAGATAAGACAGGTCTACGACCGGCCTCATATGAACACTGTCCCGTTTGGGAACCAAAAACAGTTTTGACGTGAATACAGGGTAATCTGGAGGGACCGGGATGATGACATTCTTGGCAATCATCTCCTGGACCAGCGACTCCACCTCTAATGAAACACAATTTGCCGTTGTCGGCTGACGTAAGCGAGGTCGCCGGAGCCACTGCCAAGTGATGCCTTTGCGTGCCACCATCCGTGCCCAGGTTTTTAACGGCCATGCTTGGTGACACGTTCGGAACGACCCAGTTAGCAGACAAGGGTTCGCCGGCTGTACTTCCCTCGGTTCCTCCGGCTTTAAGACAGGCACTGGGAGTGAGAGAGACTTTAGTTTTTTGATGGTGGGTTTGGTGGTGTTGGACGCTTGGCCGGCGGGCTGGTGTGGGCCGAAGCCTGGCCCCGCCCCGGCTCATACTGGCCGCCTCCTCTCTGTCCTGAAAACCCTCTCTGTCTATGCCTGAACTGACCCAGGGGGATTGGGAGGACTTAGGCGGAAGAAGAAACGGCTTAGAACCCCCTGGCTGAGCTTTAGTAGGAGGCTTAGGTTTGGGGAAGTTAAATGCAGGTTTCTTAGCCTGTGCGGGACTGTGCTTCACGGCCTGTGCCATGTTAAACACTGTTCGCCATACATCAGGGGACATTAAAGAAGGAGTAAGTACTGGGGACATTACCACCTGGTTAGCAATGCGATCAGGCAGCTTGCGAACTAATGACATCCTAAGATCCTGTCGTGCTCGCACCGCCTCAAGTAAGGCTGTGCGTATGTCACCTAAGGATTGAATCGACGACTGAAGAATCAGACGCCGGGATAACTCAACTGATCTTCGAGCATCCGCGTCTGCGATTGCCTGAGTAGACCTGAGTAAAGACTTAGCCACCTGTTGAGAAACTATGTACTGTGAAAACAGGCGGAAAGCTTTTCCCCTTAGCCTAAATTCTCTGTCTAGGTGAGTAGGGGTAGGGGTAGTGAATGGGTCCTTTAGTTCACAAAGATTAATCTTAGGGGCAGCTAGAAAAGAAAATAAAGCTGACGGAACTCCGCCGGCAGAACCTACCGGCATGGAGAACCATGAATGTATCCTGAGGGATCTGGTGGGAAGATTTAGAAGTGAAAGTGGTTGCAAAGTTTTGAGCCTCTACCTCCCAATCCACCCAAGGTCCTGGTCCCAACTGTCCCACCTTCAACACTGGATTAGCTGTCTCGTCTGTGACGGTCTGTAAATCTAGTTCAGGAGTAAGAGCCGACAGAGCCTTAATATCATTAAACCCATCCAGCTTAGACCAGTCTGAAAAAAGTTTTTGAAGCTGAGGCAGGGGGTAAAGCAGGCTTAGATGCATAAACAAAATAATCCTGATGATAATAACTAGGTATAGCCTTGATATTTACGTCCAAAACACATTACCCAAGGCATCCAATGCCCTTAATTTCTTTGACTTATTTCCTGGATAAACCACTCACGTGGTACCGGGAGTTCCCCTGACAAGGTAGGCTGGGCAAGCTCTGGCTTAGAGGGGTTCAAAAGAACCCATGACTCGTCTGGCCCATAAAGCAGGGGCATAGCTACCTTTCTAAGAGGCGCTTTGTCTAGAGGGGGTGGATTAACATCCGTAATGACCCTGACATTTGACGTAGTGAATGCCGCCGTAGCTGGCTTAGAGCTCCCTGCCGGTGACAGAGTAGGAGGGTTAGGAATCTTAGATAAATCGATTGACGTTATCAGAGGCCGTACCGCAGAACTTGTCAAGGGAGCCCCCAAGTCCATTGTGGGGTTTTCTCGTTGTTGACTAAAGAATTTAGATAGAGCATGAGTAAGTAACCCATCAATTTCTTGTGCTGTAACAAACTGGTTAGATGCAGAACTTTCAGGTGAATCAGCAAACCGCCAAACACCGAGGCTCTGGCCTACGCTCTCTTGAGAGTCTGAAACATTCTCAATTATTGAATTTCCTGAACTTTCCGTTTCTAGGGTTAAAATATCAATAGGTAAATCTTGTTTAGGGACAGGCGCTTCACTATACTCTGAGGCTGTAACAGAAACATTTTCAGGTGTAGAGGTACGATGAGATGCACTAGACTTAGGAGAATGTCGAGAGGACTTCCTATGGGAATCCTTTTTGGAGGATTTGTGGCTACGGTGTGACTGCGAACTAGACCTAGATTTGGAAGAATCACCACCATGACCACTGGGGGAAGCTTCAGTCTTACACTTCTTACTAGCCGGGGAAGAGGCACGACTTGAAGACTGCTATCTGAGAGGTGACCTTGACCTCGATCTCGCCTGCGACGAGGAGGTGGCTGCCGGGGGAGTAGGCTCTCTCGGGCGTTTAGACGTATCCACAGACGATACAGAACCCTGGCTAGTCTCTGTCGGCTTAAAACCGTTACTCTAGAGGTACGTTTAGGGGGAGGGTGCTCTGACAGCAACTTATCCCAAAGTGGGACGTTGTCACATTGAAGTGACTTATGTGCGACAATGGTAGTGTAGGCCGACATTTGTTGTCTGACCTCTCTCAAACGCTACCGCCGCGGTCTTGTCATTGTCACACAGGACTTTAATTGGCTAATTGGGAGCAAAAGGAACAATTAAGTGTAACCCAGAGACCCCTTGAACGGTCTAGACATCTAACACACCTTATGCAAAGGGTATGCGCAAAAATTGGGATACCCGCGCAAGTAGGGGTAATGCACAGGGCAAAAACTGGGGCCACAGTAGCCATGACAGAGACTGGTGTGAGGAAACTACCGCCGGGTCTGTATTGGTCCGCCGAAGCTCAGCTCTGGAAAAATAAAGAAAAATTTCCAGGAATTAATGCTCATAAGGTTAACCCAAGTGTTCGCATACAAGTGTTAATAACCCGCCGGGTAACGGGATGCAAAGACACAGCTAACACATCTCGCTACGCGGCGGGGTGTAAAGAGGCTAAACAAATCTTTTTAGCTAAAGAACATGAAGAATACCCTCTGATATAATGGTCCAGTATGGCACTTATAGTCTGTAGGAGGTGGTGACTGTCTCAAGATTCAATTTTGTAACAAAGCCCCCCTCATAAAGACGCCGGCCCCTGAAATATTTTAGTAGAATAGCCCAGGGCAGGAATATACGAGATCTGATTTTTTAACGAATTGTCCCAAACGATCGTCGTAAAAATAGAAGGCGGCGATACTGAAAGTATCACCCAATTAAGGTTAATCGAAATTGAATTTGTTTATAAATTCCTTAGTTCCTCCACTTAGGAGCACCCGCCGGGTGTGGGAATCGATTTGGTTAAACCTCACTGAACCTTCAATTGTCGTAAGAGTAAAGGCAGCGATACACAGAGTATCACTAAAATGGATTGGTTAACTATATGAGACCTAAGTCGTTTATCCCACCCTGCTCAGGTGCAGGGTCTTGCTCGGAGACGCACCACCGCCGTGGCACGAATCCTGAGAAAGGCTACCGCCGTCGACACAGACCTTCCTCCAAGCACATCCGCCCTTCTATCACCTCGCAAGAATCGCAACCGGAATGAACAACGAAACTGGTAAGACCTCTCCAGTCAAAACCATCATCAGTAGGCTAAAGTTGGAACGATACTCTAGAGTCTAGACCGTACTGACAGGCTATATATCTGGAAGATTGGGATTATATCAGAGAAAAGTGCCTTGAGAGAGTAAGACACTGGTGGCACTACTCGACACCTTTTCTCGAAGATATCAAGGATTTACACATATCCTTGTTGGGCCACACTGGTGCAACCCAACATCGAGCACTTTGCCTTGATATAGGAATTACTATAACTCGAGTATGCAGCATTGGCCACACGATTTAGTTGTAGTAAACCTACCCCCTCAGTAAGACTTGGTTGGAAGAGTGTAAGACACTGGTGAAACTGCTTCCCTCTAAGTCAGGACTTTAGTAGTGAAGGGTGTATTACGATAATGGTGAAACAACTCCCTACTTAGGCCTAGTCCTTACAATACGAGAGCGTAAGACACTGGTGTAACGGCTCGTACTCGTAAAATCCCAAAATTCCAACATATAAGTTTCTCCAAAGACTCCCATAAAAGTCTAGGTCTGGATTATAAGAGAGAGCGTAAGACACTGGTGAAATGGCTCCTTACTTTAATCCCATGATACAAGAGCGTAAGACACTGGTGAAACGGCTCGTTTTCATGTAAGACTAACATCTAGGCTACAGTCTTCAGAAGATCTACAAGAAAGTCTTCCCCTACCTTCTATCACCGTCACAAGACAGGACCACCCCCACGGACTAGGACGTCGTAGGGAATACCAGGCAGCCATGTCTACAGATATCGTCGGAACCTGCCTATATCTTCCCCTTGAGACACCTAGTAGAGGATATTCGATCGTGCTGTTATATATAAGCTATCCATGTCTTATGTAACATACATTGCACCTCTACCTATATGATTTGTGTGAATAAGAGTAATCTATGTTTGTTCTCTGTGTTATATTATAGGTTTGACTCCTGTAAGGAGATAAAGAAAACCTAATATTTAGTAGTGGCCCCGTAATCATTGACGAACATGCCTATTACATAAGCATCCTCTTCAAACACTAATTCGCCGTAGTTTGAATCTACCGCGCAGAGCATTTAAAATCTGAGGAGCCTTCATCATGAGCGCACGCGACCTCACTCATGGCTTCAGTCATTATGAATTGGGTTCTCACTACGAAAAAACTTCGTAAACAATAAAAACAAAAAGAAAATAAGAATAACTGTCCAATAAGCTTTCCATCATATCGTGGATGTACTTGTGTGGATCTTTGACCAGACGCTGATTCAGGCGTCATTCTTCCTTCACTGACATATCAAGTAAACCAAAATCCTTAATACATCAACGAATGGGAAGGGGATGTGGTCGGGAGGGCCCCAGTCGTCAATGATTACGGGCCACTACTAAATATTAGGTTTTCTTTATCTCCTTACAGGAGTCAAACCTATAATTTATTAGTGGCCCCTCCATCATTGACGAACATGCCTGATTTCTAAGACTGGAGGGGGACATTCGTAATCATATCATAACTCTAGAAAAGCAGATAATCAAACAACCACATAGTATTCTTACTTCGAAAATATATTTAAACATGGTGCAGCCCATATATATACAAAAAAAGGGTTCAAGCAGGTGCGTGCTTCAAAGAAGCCTGCTTGACAAAAAAGGGTAACTCTGGAGATTCTGTGAACAGATCTGTAGTTACAAAGGCACCCCACTCAACGAGTGGTGACAAAAATAATAAGTTATAAGTTTACATGTGCACATAATAAACCCCATAATATTCGTGGAAATGTTTTACAAACGATCTCCACTGTTTAAACTAAATTGCTTTCACAGCTAAAACTACTATAACAACACTGTTGTTTGTACTAACAATGTACTAGCACAATTTCTCGCCCTGAAGAGAACAGAGAAATATTCATATCACATTATCCATAATTTGTCTCACAGCTCCCATTCCGGCGGGGTCTAGGGTGTCCTATGTTACACTGACTGCACCCCCCCCCCCCTCCTTTTCCCTTTGAAAGTAAACAAAAGTGACTGAAGGGCCACCTAGACCCTCTGCCTTAAAGCTATACATGGTAAGGAAGGTTTATCTAGAGCAACTGACAAGTATCTAGTCAAAAACGTATGATTAGACGCCCACAACTGTGTGGACGAAATACCGTCAACTGAAAAGTTCTTTAAGAAACGTAAAGAGGCTGCCCATTTGCGTAAATCGTGGGCCCTACCCACAACGCCGGGATTACTTTCTTTAATGACTTCGACCAGAAGAGAAGCTAACCTCCGTTTCAGTAAGCGTTTGCCCGTACTCGCTACCCATAAAGCACCTTGGGGGTTTAGAGGAGCTACTCTCAAATATTTGGCGAGAGCTTGCACTGGACATAGATTATGGTGCACCTTTCCCCTTTTTAACGCCGGCACAGTGAACTCAGAAAACACGTGCGCACTGTGCTCATTCTTGGCTACAAATCCCGGGGAAGGTGCAATGTGAATACATTCATTAAGTCTACCAAACCTAAGGCAATTAGGTGTGTTGCTCATCGCCGCCAGCTCAGACACTCTGTTCCCGGTGGCCAAAGCCAAAAGGAATACAGCCTTTTTTAAAAGTAACGCAAAACCTGCAGTATTTTGGTACAGACGAGAGTGAAGTAAAGACAATGTCTTGTCCAGAGACCAAGTAGGCATGAGCTGACGGGGAGGTGGGCGGAGTTTAAAACATGCTCTCATAAAACCTGTTTCCTCCGCCACTGGTATGGAGAGACCTGTAAGGTCTAAAAAGGGCACTCTAATCGCAGTTAAGTGATTTTTTAACGTTACCACAGATAAACGTTTCTGCTCAAACAGATAATTCAAATAATTAAATACTAACGCCACTGAGGGCACAGTCTGTTCTGTTCTAATGATCCAAGAAGTAAAGGCTTGCCAATGTGATTGATACTGTCGTTTCGTAGACTGAGTATATTGATTGATTAATTTATTGGTCACGTCTCTACCATATGGTGCTAGCCACTTGGCCTCCTGAATGTCCATAATGCAAAATTCAGCGAGGTCGGTATGTTGCCAATCGTGTCTAAGTGGAAATACTCGACCGGGAGCGACAACCGGGTGCGAGCACCACGTCTTCAATTTGCTGGTACCATAACTGCGCCGGCCACAGGGGCGCGATGAGCGAGACTAAGCCTTGATAATCTCGTAGTTTGTTCACTACGTGGCACATTAGTGACGCGTCTGGCGGCGGAACAGATAGATGGAGCTCCATCTGTTCCAGTCTGTCACTAGGGCGTCCGGTCCCACTGCCAGCGTTTCCGTCCGGCGGGTGAGGTATAGAGGGAGTTTGTGAGTCCCCTCGGACGAAAACAGATCCACTTGTGGATGGTAGAGCTCTGCAATCATTAGGTTGAAAATGGGTTGCTTGAGCTCCCATTCTACTGTCGTGCTCTGTCTCCGGGACAGAGCGTCTGCCCAGACGTTTGCTACGCCTGGGAGATAAGATGCGTGAAGATAAATGTCTAGCCTGTTGGCTAGAGTAAAAATCTCTTCCGACACGTTTAGCAACTTCCTTGATCTCGTTGACCCCTGTTTCTGAATACAGTGAACTGCATTCAGATTGTCCATTCTGAAGGCCACCGACTTGCCCCGTAAAGTAGAGCCGTGAGCTTGAAGGAAATACAAGGGGACTAGTAATTCTTTGACATTGATGTGGGAGATTTCTAAGTGGGACCAAAGCCCCTGACCCTGGTGCCCCTGGTTTGACTGAAATCCCCAACCTATTGTGCCTGACGCATCCGTGTCTACCCATACCGTTGGCGGAGGAGAGGTCCATGACATTACTGAGTGCAGCGTTTCCCTCTTCGCCCAGACCGCCAGTAAGGTGTGGATTAATTTTGGGATGGGCCATAATTTTCACGCCGGTAAGAGTGGGAAATATTTGTTGCCTTCCAATATTAACTGTTTTACCTTCAACCGGCCCAACATTACAGTTAGTTGAATCCAGTTGAGAGAGCCGACCAGAGACTCCCAGACCCTCCGTGTCGTAGTCAGACTGTGAAGAAACATGAACAGTTTCCTGCGAAACCTGTTGCGATTGTCCACACTCTGACTCAGAGTGAGAGCAGCTGTGTCCCAAACCAGCCCTATCCACTGAATTACTCGTGAGGGGACAAGGTTTGACTTTACCAGATTTACCTTGAACCCTAGAGCTTTGACATGAGTTAAAAGTATGTTGACATGTTTGATGCATAATTGCTCTGTCTCTGCCACCACCAGCCAGTCATCTAGGTACCACAGAACTCTGATTCCCTGCTTTAACAACGGCATCAGGGCTTGCCGGACTAATTTCTTGAATAGTCCGAGGTTCCAGGTTCAAACCGAATGCCATCCTCTGAAAAAAATAAATTTCGTGCCTGATCCGTAAGGCCAGAAACCTTTGAAATCATTTGTTGACCGATACGTGCCAATAAGCATCTGTCAGGTCTATGGAACACATCCAACCTCCCGGCGGAAGTGTTAGCCTGATTGGTGTACTGTTAACATTCGGAATGACTCGTTGTGAATGTGAAGGTTCAGATAAGACAGGTCGACGACCGGTCTCATATGAACACTGTCCCGTTTGGGAACCAAAAAGAGCTTGGACGTGAATACAGGGTAATTTGGGGGACCGGGATGATGACATTCTTGGCAATCATTTCCTGGACCAGTGACTCCACCTCTAAAGAAACAAAATTCGCCGTTGTCGGCTGACGTAAGCGAGGTCGCCGGAGCCACTGCCAAGTGATGCCCTTGCGTGCCACCATCCGTGCCCAAGTGTTTACCGGCCATGCTTTGCGACACGTTCGGAACGACCCAGTTAGCAGACCAGGGTTCGCCGGCTGTACTACCCTCGGATCCGCCGGCCTTACAACTGGCACCGGGAGTGAGAGAGACCTTAGTTTTTTTATGGTGGTGGAGTTGGCGGTGGTGGACGCTTCGCCGGCTGGCTGGCGTTGGCAGAAGACGGGCCGTGACCTGGCTTATTATAGCCGCGTCCTATCTGACCTGAAAACCTACCCTGTCTATGCCTGAACTGACCTTGAGTGGAGGAGGACTTAGGTGGAAGAAAGGGCTTAGATCCCCCCGGCTGAGCTTTAGCGACTGGCCTGGGTTTGGGGAAGTTAAAGGCAGGTTTCTTAGAAGGGGTGGGACTGTGTTTAAACGGCCTGAGCCTTATTAAAACCCGTTCGGCATACTTCAGGGGACATTAAAGAGTGAGCACTGGTGACATGACCACTTGATTCGCAATGCGATCAGGCAGTTTGCGGACTAAGGATATTCTAAGATCTTGTCTCGCTCGTACCGCCTCAAGCAAGGCAGTGCGTACGTCACCTAATGATTGGATTGACGACTGAAGAAGCAGTCGCCGGGACAATTCAACCGAACGTCTGGCATCCGCGTCTGCGATTGCCGGAGTGGACCGGAGCAAAGACTTAGCTACCTGTTGAGACACTATGTATTGAGAGAACAGGCGAAAAGCTTTCCCCCGTAGCCTAAATTCACGGTCTAGGTGAGTTGGGGTAGGGGTAGTGAAAGGGTCTTTTAGCTCACAAAGATTAATTTTAGGGGCAGCCAAGAAAGCAAACAAAGCTGAAGGGACTCCGCCGGCAGAACACACTGGCATGGAGAACCAAGAATGAGTATCTTGAGGGATCTGGTGGGAAGTTTTGGAAGTAAATGTGGTCGCAAAGTTTTGAGCCTCTGTCTCCCATTCCAACCAAGGTCCTGGACCCAACTGCCCCACCTTCAAGACTGGATTAGCTGTCGCGTCTGTGACGGTTTGCAAATCGAGTTCTGGAGTGAGAGCTGACAGTGTCTTAATGTCATTAAACCCATCATGCTTAGACCAGTCAGAAAACAATCTTGAAGCTGAGGCAGGGGGTAAAGCAGGCTTAGCAGTATAAACAAAATAGTCCTGGTGATAATAACTAGGTATAGCCTTGATGTTGACATCTAGCACATTCTCCAAAGTATCCAAGGCCCTTAATTTCTTAGATTTATTGCCCTGGATGACCCACTCAAGCGGCACTGGAAGCTCCCCTGACAAGGTAGGTTGGGCTAGCTCTGGTTTAGTGGGGGTCAAAAGGACCCATGACTCGTCTGGTCCGTAAAGCAAGGGCATAGCTACCTTTTTGTGTGGCGCTCTGTCTAGAGGTGGCGGATTGACATCCGGTATAACCCTTACATTCGAAGTGGTCAATGCCGTCCGTAGCAGGCCTAGTAACCACCGATGGTGACATAGAGGGGGGGGGTGAGGGATCTGAGGCAAAGCAATAGAAGTCATCAGAGGCCGTACCGTAGAGCTTGTCTTGGAGCTCCCAAGTCCACTGTGGGAGTTTCCTGCTGTTGGCTAAAAAATCTAGATAAAGCATTATCAAGTAGCCCATCAATTTCCTGTGCAGTGACAAATTGATTTGATGATGTGCTCACTGGTGAATCATTAAGATCTTGTGCGGCATCGAAGCCTGAACCTGACTCTTGCCCTTCCATGTCCGATATCATCGAAACCTCGTCTTTGTCATCCTGTTCCTCCTGAGAAGATCCCGCCGAAGCTGGGGTACCATCTTGTCGCCAAGATAAGTTAGGAGTAGAGGAAGGGATCGCCGCGTCCCGGTGGACGTCAGCCACTGTGTGAATAGTTTGAGCCGGAAGTGGGTGGTCAGGCCCCGGACGAGAATATCGCCAAACACCTAGGCCTTGGCCTCTACTCCCGTGGGAGTCTGAAACACTCTCAACCACTGAGTCCTCTGAACCCTCCAACTCCAGGGTTAAAATGTTAATGGGTAAATCATCGTTAGGTACAGGTACTACACTGGACCCTTGCGACCGAACACAAACTCTGTCTGGGGTAGAGGTATGACGAGAAGCACTAGAAACAGGTGAGTGTCGGTAGGCCATTCTATCATGGGAATCCTTGTTTGAAGATTTATGGCTGCGGTGTGACCGTGAACTACTCTTTGATTTGGAGGATTTATCGCCGTGACCCCTGGTGGAACTTTCTGTCTTACTCCTCTTACTCGATGGTGAAGAGGCAAGACTGGGTGGCTGGTGTCTAAGGGGTGACCTAGACCTAGATCTCGCCGGAGACGAGGAGACTGCCGCCGGGGGTGTATCTCACGGTGACGTTTCGAAGTAGCAGGGGCAGGAGATGACACAGAATCCTGTCCAGTCTCCGCCGGCTTATGACAAGTTACTCGAGAGGAACGTTTATTAGGGGGAGGGTGCTCAAGAAGAAGCCTATCCCAAAGAGGGACGTTGTCACATTGAAGTGACTTATGAACCACAATCGTAGTATACGCTGACATTTGTTGCCGAACTTCTCGTAAGGCGACCGCTGCGGTCTTATCATTATCTTGGAGGACTTTGACACTTAGTTGGGAGCAAAAGGAACAGTTGCGCATCACCCACAGACCTCTTGAACGGTCTAGACATTTAACACACCTGACATAAAGAGTGTGCGCAAAAAGAGGGATACCGGCACAGGTTGGATTAATGCATAAAGCAAAAACCGGGGCAAAGGTAGCCATGACAGAGACTGGTGGGGACTTACTGCAGGGTCTGTATTGGTCCGTCGGGGCCCAGCCCTGGAAAAAAAAGGAAAATTTCCAGGAATTAATGCTCATAAGGTTAACCCAAAATGATCGCATACAAGTGTTCATAACCCGCCGGATAACGAGACGTAATCTCACAATGATTACAGGTCGTTACGCGGCGGGGTTTTTATAAAGATATCCGAATATCTAGACATGTCTTTAAGAAAGTTTTAAAAATACCCTCTGACATAATATAAAAGACCAGTATGGCGTTTATAAAGTCTTTCTGGCGGTGACTGTTACAAGATTCAATTTTGAAAACAACCCCCCACAAAGACGCCGGCCCCCGAAGTATCTAGCAGATTAACACAGGGCAGGCTGAAACGAGACCTGACTTCTAATGAATTGTCACATAGATCGCCGTATGGTGAAGGCGGCGATACAGAGCCGTATCTCTCAATTAAATGGGTAACTAGCTTGAATTGTAAATTCCGTATTTCCCCCTCCCAGGAGCACCCGCCGGGTGTGGCCAACTTATGAAAAAATACGTTAACCCTAATTGAGCCTTCGATCGCCGTAAGAGTGAGGGCGGCGATACATATAGTATCACTAAAAATGGACCGGTTAACTAAACTGAATTACCAATTCGTTCATCCCACCTTAACAAGGTACACCCGCCGGGTGAGATCTGATGTCTTAAACGTTAACCCCATAAGTTCCTATCCCCACTTCTTTGTAAAAGATCGCTGGGGAGGAAAGCCCACAACAACAGCTAGGGTTTTTCCTTTGGTTTGTAAAACCGGGTAGAAAAACTACATAACATATGTCCGCATGAACAATGTTAGATGGGTACCACCAATCCGCCGGGAATCATAGGGAGCCTGAAACAGGCACCAACACAGAGACGCAGTCTTGGAGAGCCACAGACCCCAACTTGCCGGGGACACCCGCCTGATTTGAAACCACGCGTGGCCAAACACGGCTCACGGCCGGAGTTTTCATGGTGAAACCGAGAAAACACCGCCGGAAAGTAACCCACCCCGAACAGACACCATCTGAACGCACATAGGACCCGAGAGATAGCCAAGCACGACTAACCTAGGGACCACAAATATAATCCGTGGAAATTAGCCATACACAACTAAACCAGGTAACAACATAGTCCGTGGAATGTAGCCAATA